>OX637566.1:6350688-6939015 GCA_951800025.1 Oligia strigilis
TCTCAATTTGGTTGTATTTTTTGTTATAATATCTCAGTGTTTTATTTTTAATACAGAAGCCAGGATCTTCTGCCCTATAAAGGGATAAAAAATAAACAATCATTTAAAAAAAAAGTTATTAAAAAAAATAAAAAACCCGACTGCGGTAAAAAACTTAAGTTAAAAGAACTGAAAAGCTAAAAACAAGCCCATTTTAAATTAAATAAAAGTTGGAAGCAGGCGGGACCCACACCATTTTTATTATATTTTCAAATTCAAATGGGTCTTTATTTTTATTATCAAAGCCCTTTATTTTGATACCCCACTCGATAGGTTTTGAGAAAAAAAATTTTTTTGAAGACATACATACATACATAGTAGTCGCCATATTGAATTTTCACTAACGTCATGTCTTTAGTGACACTCGCCGGACTAAGAGGAATCGATTGACGTGTGAATCATAAAAATCGGCCCAGGCGTTTGGTCTGTATAGTGCTTCAAAGGAACATACAAACATACATACATAGGCTAATGAACACATTACCACTCCTTTGCGTCGCGCAGTCGGGTAAAAAAGTCAAAGTGCTCTTAAAATTTATCCATCAATTAAGTACTTTTACCACTATCCAAATCCATTAACCCAGACATTAGTACCAACACATAACTACTAACTGCAATATTCTCATCTCACTTAGTTTTACCGTTTTTACTAACAGTCACACAGAGTTAGAAAAAATACAAAATGAGCTTTTGATGGCCGCTGGACTAATGACGGCGATGTGTCTTTGAAAAGATGTAAGTGTAGAATAGATAGAGTATGATGTTATAGATAGTTTCTTTAGGTTGTGAGAATGTAAGAACCATTTAGGGTGAATGGATACTGGTAGACCGCGAAATTCAAATTTTCTTACGTTTTTTTTGTAATTTGCAGGTCAGTGTCAGATTGTATCTTGATCAAAATATGATTCGCGACAATAACAGGTACATATTTAGAAAAACAAAATCATTAGAATCATCATCATTTCAATGCCGTGAAACTCTGTTTCAATGCCGTGAAACTCTGTTATTGGCTTAAGTGATAATTGTCATCATTTCACTATCACTGAGCAGTGTATGCAGACTGTAAGATGCTGTTACTTTGACGCAACTGCATTGGACTGTTCATTGATAGTGGTTTGAACATTCATAACTCATGTAATTTTAATTATAAGCTGTTGAGTTTCCAAATAAATAAATAAAAAAATTAAAGAATGCCTTACTCGAAGAAGCACCCATTAATGATTCTAATGATTTTAGCCATCATACAATAATTATTTCATCGGGACCAAAATAAAATAAGCAATGTAAAACGGTTGTGTTGCCGCATTACAAACGTGCAGCTGTGCTTACTAAGGTGCGAAATTCCACAAATCCTTTAACACAAATCCATCCACAAGGAAACAAACCCAGGAATGTGACAATACCTAAAATAGAACAAATCTTGAGCAAAAGTATTAACTTTCAACCTCAGAGCTACACCGCAAGATGTCGCTGCGATCGTTGTGCAGAAATGCTGACTGACTTGTTTGATCTGCGGTGTAAATAACTATTGGTTTAAGTTTACGGTTTGTGGATGTGATAAACATCTAAGGACAATTGGGATCATTATGTTAGATTAACATTTTACAAATTCATGACCTTGTAACTCCAATTTCACAAATTATTGGCTCATTAGTCGATTCGCACGAATTTACTCGCCCAAAACGGGCGAATCCTCACTTTTGAATAATATTATTTTTTCTATAGGCGATTCCATAAAACCAAACCATAATCAGCCTATAATGTTCCCACTGCTGGGACACAGACCTCCTCTCAATGAGAGGGAGTGGGCCGTAGGCGATTCGCACGAAGTTTATTTATTTGTGGACGAGTCTACAACTCCAGAAATATGTATTCGGCAATAGACACATTTTGAATTTTATGCAATGAAGTTAAGAAAAAAGTACACGTTTTACAATATTTAACTTTTATCACTTCTGTGAGCTAGTGTCCTTTTTAAACCCCGACAAAAACAGAGGGGTGTTGTAAGTTTAACGTATGTATCTGTGTGGGGTCTCCCTTGTTTTGCCGAAAAGATTTTGCCAAATTATCACTTCCCAAACAATTTTCCGCATAATTTCATTTGCCAAATTATTACTAAGCAAAAAATCTCTTCACAAATAATTGTAACCCAAACCTAATGTTTGGCAAGTGAACGTTTAAACAATAACTTGTTTACCAACTAGTACTTTTACCAATTTTTATTTAGTCAAATATTTCAGTTGGAATAACTCATTTTACGCAAAATTACATTTGCCAAATATTTAGTATCGTCAGTTTTCGCAGTTTTAAGGCAGCCATTTCAAGCATAAGATCTAACTTTGAAGACGTTTTATTACAAGGGTGTTTTTTCCACTTGGGACAAATTCTAAACAGGTAATAATAATATTAAGTATTCTGGTAGTATTTTTTGAAATAATTAATCTCGTCTAACTAGTTCAGTTTCGGGTAGACTTTTTTTCCATTTTTTTTTTCTATATAATCTAGTCGTTTCTGGCACTCGCCGGCCGCTGCCGCGGCACCGCTCGCTTCGCTCGCTCGGCTCGTGCGTAGAAGGTCACAGTTTTAACCTAACCTAACCTAAGCATTTTTTTTTAATAATTAACCTCGTAACTAATTTGGTTCTCGATAATGTCCATTGCAAAAAATTAAAATAGTAAGTTACAAATATTTTGTATTAAATAAATGATTATTTTAAAATAAAATTGCATTTTTTAATTATTTAATTAACAAAAAAAAAATTCTCAAAAAATCTTATTTATGCCTTTATATTTTTTGTTATAACAAATCGTTTGACCAAACGTTTATTGTCTAAAGATTCTTTGCCGTAATAAATCATTTGATTAAAGACCAAATGCCTAAATGACATTATCCTCAATAATATTCTGCCAAGTAAAAATTCGACCAAATGAAAATGTGCATACTAAAATTATTCCAAACATTGCATTGGTATAATAAAAGGTTGCGAAAATTTGTTTGGGTAGTGAAATTTTGGCAAAATCTTTTCGGCAAAACGGCAGGCTCCCATCTGTGTGACTGTCTGCGCCATAGTAACTCCTAAACGGCTAAACACAAATTTGATTTTTTTTTGTTTAACTGGTGACTTGGTGGGGGTGTTCTTAGCTGTGATTTAAGAAAATCGGTTCAGCCGTTTGAACGATTATCAGCTTTTTCTAGTTGATGAATTGATGTGAGCATCTTCCACAGACAAAACGACAAACAGACGAGGTTGATACCCAGAAATAATAAATGTAAGCTATTGTAAAAAAGACAGTTGTTCATTAGCCGTCCCCCGAGTGGACGCTTGAGTGTAAATGTGGTGTTGTTCCACAAGCGAATGGGACACTTAATATCGTGTCCTGCGTGTCCTGTCAGCTGCACGTTACTGGAACTGGTGGACGCTGGTGATGGCGCCAAACAAGTAGCCGAATTCTGGGCTGACTCTATTTAGATTGCTAACAACACGCTAAGAAATAGAAGAATCTATTAAACATAAAGGGCCAATATACATAAAATTCAAAATGTGTCAATTGCGTAATAGGTATTTCTGGAGTTTTCTACTCGCCCACAAATAAATTAACTCGGCCCGTTTCGGGCGAGTAAATTAGTGCGAATCGACTAATAAGATTTAGCTCGGAAAAAAGTTTCAAGTTTCATTTATGGATAGGAGTCAGAGCTACAGATTTTATAGGTTTTCTATTAATACTGAGGACAAATAAAAGTGATTTGATTTGATTTGATTTGTCCTTTTCATTGTGAGCGAATATTTGTGGTCAATATTGGCACAGTAGCTATGCAGGTAACTTATGCACTACGGGCTACGAGTTCTTTCACAGAATAAATGTTTTTGTAGCCAACAGATAGTTGTTTTACATCTTAAATCGAGTACAGACAGAATCTTACGTCACTACAACATAATGTCTTCAATGTTGCTCGTTTTGTTTTAACTATAGTCTTTCTTAACACAACAACTTTGTAACAGAATTCGAATTACTTTATACCAGTCTTAAAGGACTTACAAATACGGCCCCTAACAGCCACATATTCTTGACTAACACTTCACAAGTCTAGCCATAAGCGAAACAAAGGACTATTTCAGCCCTTAAGCCTGGTGATAATCTGAAGAAGGCTGGCAGTATACGCTGGATATAAGTATTAAGTGACTGGTCTCCTGGGAGTGCCTGGAGGTTGTGTGGCCTTTGTCTGGTGCATTGCACTGCTATGTAGAGCCGACACTGTATGGTTTAGTTCTTAGGATGTGTGTTGCCTGGAAGTGGTTGACCACTTCCAGGCAACATACATCGTAAGAACAAAACTCAAAATTGACTCTCAAACTTGAGTTTGAGTTCGTTTGAATTTTGAGTTCGGGAAAACGAATGCCGTGATTTCTGGGTTAAAAATCGATGAAAGGTTAGAAAGAAATGACATTACCAAATAACAAAAAAAAAAACCGACTTCCAAAAAAAACACTACAAACTGAAAAATAACTTTAATTTCGGAAGTCGGTGTCTTAGGGATCAGTATTTTAGTTTTTGCCACCGACTTCCGAAATTAAAGTTATTTTTCAGTTTGTAGTGTTTTTTTTGGAAGTCGGTTTTTTTTTTGTTAAAAAGTTTTTATTTCTCGCTTTTTAGTGGGTCTATTTATAATTCAAGTTACAATAGCCTAATGTCAACTTGCCCATCGCCTTTTTATAAAATATTCCTTTTCTCGATGCAGGGACGTTAATTGTTGAGGAGTTCTCCTTTTATTAGTTTTTAGATTAGACGCTGATAATCCTGGCTGCAGCATCAGGCCAGACTTATGTCAACATTGCATTGAACATAAAATTAGTCCTGTTTAAAATGAGCCCAAACACGACTACGGAGCTGTAATTTCAAGGTTTGTACTTTTTCTGATGCTCCTGGCTTCAGCATCAGGTCTTCGGTGTTCCTCAGTAACAGTACGTTTATCCACACATCGAGCCCTTTTCAATGAGCCTAAACACGATATATCTGCTGTTAGTTGTCGAGGACTTAGGTACGCTGCAGACTATCCTGACTGCAGCATCAGGTCGTGACTTGATGATCATGAGACCAAATGTGGCAAATGCCCTATCAAACATCAAAACAATTTACTAAAACAGTGCTTGCCTGTTCGAGTAACTTCTTACTGTTAAGGAGTTGTACCTTCCATCATCAGCCCAGCTACCTGAGATGGTGACAACCATACACAAATACACAAGATACTTCATAAAATATGCGAAAAACAATAAGTGAGCCTATAAAATTTGAGGGTTGCCCTCGATTTCTCTAAGATCCCATCATCAGATCCTAACTTGGTGACAATGGGACCACCTCAGAACTATCTACTTTCGAACAAAAAAAGAATTTTGAAAATCCGTCGACAATTGGCGGAGTATTCGATGAACAAACATACAAAAAAAAAAAAAAAAAAAAAAAAAAAAAAAACACAAACACCCGAACATAGTACCTCCTCCTTTTTGTAAAGTCGGTAAAAAAGAGAGTCGTACCGTAAAATGTCTACTTTTAAAAGTAGACATTTTTACCGAGTATTTTATCTGACTATAGGCGGGTTGCAGACCAAGAGTTAAGCTAAGTTAGTTTAGCTTAGCTTGCGTGGCTGGCGCAGTTTTTCATACTTGTGTGCAGACCGCAAACTATGTAGAAGTATGAAAAATTACCCTAGCTATGCGAACTAAGCTAGACTAACTTAGGCAAGGAGTTTGATGCTAATTACGTAATTATACGTACTAAGAATGCTTCTGGATACAGTCTAGATAAATCATTAATAGTCTCTTTTCTGACTTGTACGTCAAAAATTCGAGAGCAGAGGATTTAGTTTTTGCACACTGGTTCGGAAAAAATAATTAATTTATTACCGGAATTATCGTATGCTTGGACAACAGATAAAGCAATATGACCAGTCTTTAATGTAAGTAGCAAAAAAGAGTTTTTCCGATAACATTGTTACCACTTCCAGTCAACTACCTACATCCAGAACCATTTTATTACCCAAAGACTGTAGCGAAACGCCGTATCAACAAATATTTGTTCTTCTCACCGCTTTACGGTCCCCGTTATGGTATTACTTTACTGGCTATAACAACGTACGGCATCAAATAGTCCGGATATTATGGCGTTGTAACGGGGAGAATTATTATTTTTTCATTCGTGTATTGGTTGTATGTATGTTTCTGGTTGGTTTATGGTTTTATTGGTGTGGATGAATATTAAGTTCTTGTTTCATCACCATCATCATCATTTCAGCCAAAAGACGTCCACTGCTGGACATAGGCCTCCCCCAAGCACTTCCACTTCGACCGGTGCTGTGCTTCTCGCATCCAACGGGTTCCTGCGGCCTTCACAAGGTCGTCGGTCCACCTTGTGGGAGGCCTTCCAACGCTACGTCTTCCGGTACGTGGTCGCCACTCCAGAACCTTTCGGCCCCATCGGCCATCTGTTCTGCGAGCAATGTGCCCTGCCCACTGCCACTTAAGTTTGGCAATTCTGCGGGCTATGTCGGTTACCTTAGTTCTCCTGCGGATCTCCTCATTCCTGATTCAGTTCTTGTTTATTTGAAGTTTATCCACGGAAATCGTTCATTGGATCAGAAGGCCAAATACCGTAATTAAAAACGTTCAAAATCTAGTCGCAATCTCATCTCAACGACAATCAATTTAAAAAACTTGTCAAAAAATGTAGGGAAATTAGAGGTGTTTTTGACAGATTGAGACTGAGATCACACTGTGACCGATCTTGAAATTGAGAGTATTGCGCCGACAGAGGGCTCCTTCCGATTTTCCGAACAAAGAGTGACATATGAATGCGACGATCGAGTATTCGCACGATCATCGCTTTTGGATAGGACGCGGGGACAGCGTGACTGTGGGTCTTAGTGGATGAGCATACATTTTTATACAAGGTCACGCTAAGGACAGCTATGTAACAGTTCTTTGTTGTTTATTTCCATGATAACAGGAATACTTCCTACAGCATGCAATCCATATTGTGGTATAGAACCGAGCAATTCTAGTAATAAAAAAAAATTAAAAGAACGTTCACATTCTGATCTCAGTCTCAACCTGAAAGAATACCTCTAATTTCCCTACATTTTTGACAAACTTTGACATTTGTCTGTCGCTGAGATAGGACTGCGACTAAGTAGAATTTGAACGTTTTAAATTACGAGATTTTGGCCTTCTGATTGTTGGTTGCCTGCATGATAATTATAGCTTACCCTTTATCTACATTTTCACTTGCATGAAAATGGGCTTAGGACTTTCGGCGTTAGGCATACCTATATTTATTAGTTTTTTTATTCGGAGCCATACAAGCATACATTATTAAAACCACCGTCTAGACATTATAATCAATCCGCCAACACACGACGATACGTCACTACATTGTGTCACGATACTCCAAGGTAGTGTATGACAGGCAATGCGGCGCGCCCTTGGTATATATTGACCACATTAATTTGTCACCAGAGCATTAATTGAGAGAGGGTTATGTGGGATGGAACTATGGTGGGAATACACAAGGAATCGATAGCATCAATACAACCCTCTAAGTTCATAATAACCTATTGAAGAACTATTTCATGAAATATCAATCAGTAGGGATAAACAGGATATTTTTTTTTCATATTCACGGGTAGAAAGAACACCCTGTAAAATAATTAAAAAATTAAAAATTTAAAAACCCCCGACACAAAATAATAAAAAATTAAATAAAAAAAATTAAGAAATCCCTACAAAAAGCATAAAATAAAATTTTAATTAAAAATATATTGTTATGGAAGTCAGGGGACCGTTCTGAGGAACACCTATTCTAAGAGGTCCCCCGACTTCGCAAAAACGACGCAAAAACGACGGGGTGTTATAACACCCCGTCGTTTTTGCGTCGGGGGTTAAAAATTTGAAACCGGTAAAAAAAATCACCTGTACAGAATCAAATTTGAATTTCGCAGGCTAGCCGGGCGCTTCCCCTGTAAGAGTGGAAAATATACAATGACTGGACTTTCGAGGCAGTATTCTTTTGGTGTCAATGTTACCTATGAGGTTTATGGATTTTTATGCCTGCAGTCCAAAAATCAAAGCCAACCAATAAATTCCCCAAGCTTTAAAATCCAGGAAGTTATCAAACCCGCTTAACCTCAAATTGTTCAAAATATGACAGCCAAACCGTCCAACTAAACTCAAAATCCGCCCGCAAAATCCTGGCACCCAATAACTTTTGTCGAATATCCTCCCATAGTTCCGTTCGATATCAGTGTTGCCATGTCGCATAAAGCCGTCCTTTGTCTAGTGTTAATTGAAGTTATGTCGGGACGGGCAGGCCGGCCATTTTCTTGTAAATAATTCAAATGTGGCTATTCAAGTAAAGCAGGATTATGATAGTCAGCTGTTTATTAATTTTGATGAATTGGTTTGTCATAATTTGGTATCCAAAAGGGTAATTGCGTAACACACTGACAGTAGGAATGGCTTCCATTTTGACAGTTCAACATCATTCATTGCGTCATTTACGTTGTGAAGGAGACAAATTTTTCGAACATATGAAGCAATGGATTAGCAATATCCTTCAAAATGATTCAGATTGTGACTGATGGTGTGCAATTAGGGTGCAGGATAAATTTGATTATTATGCTCTTAAGTTTAGCATTCCTGGAATATAATAAAATAATAAACCATTTATTTTCAGGTAACAAAGACCAGATACATACCTTAACCTAAGTATACATAATATTAAAGTAACAATTTTGTTAGTAAATAAAACTTAATAACTACGTTGTATTTTTGCCGTCAGCAGTGATCTTCAAACAACCTGTCACAAACTTCAAGAGAAAACAATCACTTGACAGAAGCAGTTCAATATTCAAAAGTTTGATTTTTAAATCAGAAAAATGACCAAAAAAGGTTGCCTAAAATCGAAGGATGGAATGTTGAAAACATAATATGCAGTAATTACTAATACTACAGTACCCCCTTTCCAAGAAATATTGATAATATTGAGCGTCCTATTGCTTATTACTCACGGCTTTTCTCCAAAGCAGAACTTGTCTTTGTGCGTTCCAGTGGCACTTGTCCGCGAAAGCGGCGGAATACCACATGCTGCGGCTAAAAACTTCATTCCATCACCAGGTGCAGGTAGCATGTTGGAATATTCCGTTTAGATTATTAAGTGATTATTGTTATGGCTGCCTTATAATCTGCCTAGCCTTTTCTTAAGAGGTCGGCTTCCAGTCTAACCGGATGCTTTGATTACTAGTAGTATTTTATATGCAGCGACTGCCTATCTGACCTCCATAACCCAGTTACTGGGTAACACGATACCCAACACACTATGGAGAGATAAAGAGCTGAGTAGATTCGCAAGCGTTCACCATCGTCGTCTGCACCATCACATGTCATGAAGTCACCACCGACACTATCGCTGAAATAGTGGCTAATGCGTGATCCAATATAAAATTCCAACCTCTACTTACAGATCAAGAAGTATCTCTTCTGGGGGCCTAAAAAGGCCACTTTGGCAGAATCATAAAAGGATAACATTATGAATCATAATGGACAGTTAACTGTTAAGTTAATCGTATGATTTGATACGATTGGTGAAACATTTTTCAGTTATTTTTTTTTGTCTGTGTTAAAATACCAATCAATCCAATCCCAATCTCTTTGATTATACCTACGTAGTGCAGCGCAAAAAGGAAAAAACAGGCTGTCTTCGCCATATTATGATTCATAATGTTATCCTTTTATGATTCTGCCAAAGTGGCCTTTTTAGGCCCCCAGCTTAGTTCTTTGAATTTATACAGCTGTCATCAAAAAATTTAAAACTGTCCTCAGTAAACAACGGAATCAGCCCCAATTTCCTACCACACCAAATTTCAAAAGCCTCCAACAAGGCGCACAATTGAACGGGCATAACAAATCATTACTACTATAAATAAGAACGTTTGCCAACAACGGAGGCCTATAACAGTAAATCTCTTGTAATTAATCTCGTAGGCACCTCTCGACGACATTTGGCCTCTCGCCAGCGCCAAATCTATGCAATTAGAATTACCTGGATATGTAGATTGTGTACGCTTCAGTGTGTTAGGGTTTTTGTTGGTGGTTGTTGCAGCTTGATTTTGAAGTCGGCAGTTAAATATATTATAGACGGCACGGTTGGCGCAGTGGTTAAGCGATTGACTGCTGCGCTGCGTGTCGCGGGTTCGATTCCCGCACGGAACAAATATTTATATGACCTACAAGTAGTTGTTCCGGGTCTGGCTGTTTGTGTACGTGAATTTAAATGTTTGTAAACGCACCCACGATACAGGAGAAAATCCTAGTGTCAACGTTTTTATTAAAAAAAAAAAAATATGGGCGCAGGAACCCGTTGGATGCGAGAAACGCAGAACCAGTCGAAGTGGAGGTGCTTGGGGGACGCCTATGTCCAGCAGTGGACGTCTTTCGGCTGAAATGATGATGATGAAGTTAAACATATTATGCTTCTTAGCAGTCAATAAAAAAGAATAGAATAGAATATAATTATTTTTTATTATTAAAGTGACCAAGACTCAAACAAGACTGTTACTAAAACTTACGACTATGTTAGTAAGCACAGACACTAAACAAAAATACAAAAATAACGTTTGGTCAAAGTTGCAACATCCCATGAGAGACGGCACAACAGTGACTTACGTGAACACAGTCCAGGCGACTCGCAACCATGTTTAAGACACTGTTGGAGCCGCCCCACACCCTGCGCACCAGGAAGCGCACCTTTTACGCATTGTTGCGTAAAAGCAATCTACAGACGCATAAAAAAAGCGCGCAAAAAGATTCTATTGACGATGTTATTGCTTCACTTCTTGGCAAAGGCCGTACTGTTCTTCCACTACTCCCACAAAAATACTTCTGTTTAAATATCACACTAATAATATAAAGGCGAAAGTTTGTGAGGGGGTGAGTGTGTGTGTGTTGTGGACCAATTTTGAT
Source organism: Oligia strigilis (assembly GCA_951800025.1). Taxonomy (NCBI): domain Eukaryota; kingdom Metazoa; phylum Arthropoda; class Insecta; order Lepidoptera; family Noctuidae; genus Oligia; species Oligia strigilis. The sequence goes on from OX637566.1 coordinate 6,361,736, forward strand.
AAAATTTTGTATGGTGGTAGCTGGCACCCTGGATTAACATATAGGCTACTTTACGCAAAAACTGCTGAACGGATTTGGATGAAATTTGGCATACAGTTAGTGTATAACCAGGATTAACACATAAAATACATTTTATCGCGATATTCCCACGGGATCGACATTTACGCGGGTGAAACCGCGGGGCGCAGCTAGTAAAACTATAATGAAATGTGGGCTGACCATCTGATAACGTTTGTAGGACTAACATGGCCATGTTAGCCCTACAAACGTTATCAGATGGTCATCGCGATGTCTGCCCAGACATCGCACAAAAAAAGGAATAAGGGAAGGCCTTTTTTCACCAGTCGGACACAATATAGGATAACAAAAAGAAAAGTTTGCGTTATTGTAAAAATAAAAGCTCCGTTAAATAAACTCTAATAAAATATTTGCTAATTATGTAGTTTTCAAGTGTTTATTAACTTATTGATTAGTCTGTTTGATATGTGAGATTCTCAAAGTGAAAGGGTTTGATATCTAATTTATATAGTTACTAGCAGCGCCCCGCAGTTTCACCCGCATAAGTCTCGATCCCGTGAGAATATCGGGATAAAATGTATCCTATGTGTTAATACTGGTTTATACACTATCTGTATGCCAAATTTCATCCAAATCCGTTCAGTAGTTTTTGCGTGAAAGTTTAACAAACATCCATCCATTCATCCTCACAAACTTTCACGTTTATAATATTAGTAAGTACCTTACCCTTACTAGTACCTTGTTGACTGACGTTTCATTGGACATAATAGGCTATTTGACAATGTAAAAAGTAAGGTCATAATTAATGACTCTCGTATAGATTATCGCTTTTAAAATCGATTTGCATTAATTTTACTACAAAACAATGTATTATTTATAAAAAAAAACCCGAAAAAACTTCATCTTTTTAAATCTGGCGCCACGTAATCGAAAACGGTCTGGATTGGCTGAACTTAAGATGACGTCATGATTTAGTAAATTTCTGTCTATCGTTGACAGAACAGATGACTTTTGTCTAGTATCTCGACCGTTTCAACGTTTGTTTACGTGAATCGTGACGTCACGACGCCATATTGTTAAAGATAGCGTTTTGGCGGCTTATTTAAACAATACATTTTGACGTGACAACGTCTTAAATTAGGTTGCGGCTGGGAGTCACTTATGAAAAAGTGTAACGCTCGGTAACGTTACGATGAGTCACCGAACGAGAGAGAGGCCCGCCGAATGCCTTGCGTCTCTCTCCCACTCAACTATGATCGGATGATCGGTCGTTGTCACGTAAAATCTTCGCCCGTAAAACCGACTTTACAGGCAACCATTTTTTTATTTACTATTTTTTAAAAGAAATACATTATGCAATTTGAAGTAATAGGTTTTTGTGGGCTCGTTAGACACCATTAAATAATCTGAGATGTTTATCAGAAACCAGTCAAATAGCCTATTGAAAAGGAAAGTCTATTCTAGTACCTACCGAAGACTGACTATAAGCTTAAAACATCAATAAACTACCAGCACTAGTGGAAAGTATGAGAGAAAAAAAAAAGTTAAACTTTTTTTTCATTTAATTATTTAGGAGATTATTTCAATAATATTTATATTTTTGAAATGTGCTAATTAAGCCCTTTTATTTGATACCCCACAAGGGACCATCCCAAAATATTTATTTTTAAATTCATTACTTTATGTCCTCTAGAGGACGCCATATTGAATTTGGTGTAATGTCACATAGCCTATAAACAGCGGACTGTAAAAACGCTTCTAGTGATACCTCATTTGTCAAATTATTATAAGTACTTTTGAAGTTATGAGGAAACAGATGAACATACATACAATCCGGTCAAAATCATAACCCTCCTTTTTGCTTCATAGTCGGGTAAAAAGAAATGCCGAGTTTCAACTGTATGAGGTTAGACTGAAAGCTAATCCCAAAATGCTAGGGAAAGGCTAGCCTGATGGTATTACCGTTGCAGTAAGCTGATGACAGTTGGAATCTAGCCAGACTGGGATCTAAGCAATTAGGTCTACCTGCCTACATGTTGTGGTTACTATGCTTTGGGCATCATTTAGAATAAGTGTTATGCCTTGAAATCTAGAATGGTGATGGCCCATTGACATTATATATTACTAGCGTAAGGACCGGGCTAACGGCGCGACTAAATGGCACCAACGCGCTGGCCCTAAAATGACGGTTTTAGGGCCAACGCGACTCAGTTGACAGTGGTGCGCGCGAACTTCAAACTTCGAACGAAGAACTTCTATGTAAAATGTTCAGACGGGCGTATCCTTACTTTTGAAATCATTGTGATGGCCTAATCTTCTTGTTGTAAACAGTAAGCTACCTTTTCAATGTAGAATTAAAACAAGGTTTTAGCAAGAATTAACTTCATAGATAGGTTCTATTTAGCTTTAATTCGTTATTTTGTTAAAGTAAAATATGAATCTACTACAATGGTTGATTAGTAGATTCGCACGAACTCACTTTACTATTAAATTAGTCCTTCTTCCTAGTAATATTATAAACGCAAAAATTTGTGAAGATCTCGGACGGATGGATGTTTGTAACTCTTTCACGCAGTGCCGTAAATAGGGCGGTGCCAGCGGTGCCCAGGCACAGGGCGCAGACCCTGGAGGGGCGCAGAAATGACCAGACCTGGGTCACTAACAATACCTATTATTTATTTATTTATACGTATGGTTTCTCGTCGTCCGCGTATATTCTTCTTACAAATAAATAATAATCGTAAAAGATTGTGAAGAATGTGATATCAAAGACGATTTTCCTGAAAAGCGTAAAAAGCGTCTTTACTCGCGTAAAGAGGTCGGCAAGCTCTTTGAGAGATTGATTGCGGGCCACCTCGTCGGGCATCTGGTGAGGACGGGGCCGGATCTGGCGGACAGCCAGTTTGGCTTCCGCGTGAGAGCCCTCACGACGGGGGAAGCGGTGTCCCGGGGTGGGGTCGTCGTGGCGGTGTCACTCGACAGAGCCGTCATCTACCCCGGTCGCGACGGGGAGTGGAACCGGCGGGAGATGTCGTGCGGTGTACCGCAGGGATCGGTTCTGGGGTCGTTCCTGTGGGACATCGCGGCTACAACTGGGTGCTGTGGGCCGACCTCCCTGATGGCGTCAACGTGGTTTGCTACGCTGATGACGCGCTGGTCAGGACCTCCCCTGCGCCAGGGCGCAGGGGAGGTCGCATCAGGCGCGGCCGACGCGATGACACGCGGGGTTGCGATAGTCGTGGAGAGGATCCGGCAGTTGGGCCTCGAGGTGGCATTGCATAAGTCCGAGGCCATGTCGTTTCATAGGCCCCGGAACGCGCCACCATCGGGATCCCAACTAACGGTAGGAGGGGTTCACATCGGCGTCGAGACAACGATGAGGTACCTGGGTCTCGTCCTCGACAGCCGGTGGAACTTCGTCGAGCACTTCCGACGTTTGGCCCCCAAACTAGAACGGGCCGGGACCGCCTTCAAGCGGCTCTTGCCCAACCTGAGGGGGCCACACGCCTCCTGCCAGAGGCTTTACGCGGGGGTCGTGCAGTCCATGGCCCTATACGGGGACCCGGTGTGGGCGCGTTCACTGCGGCGGCGAGCCGCCCACTACCTGAACGCGCCCCAGAAGGCTTATCCGGGGCTACCGCACGATCTCGGGCGAGGTGGCAAGCCTCCTTGCCGGACTGCCGCCATGGGATCTGGATAGTCCTCGCGCGCCTGTATTAGTGGCGCGCGGAGGCACTACGCAGGGGGGAAAATCCGCTTCCGCGGCAAGTCGCGGCGGAGCGGACGGATCTCCGGCGTGACCTCATGGCGACGTGGAAAGAGCGACTGTCGCAACCCAGCGCAGGGCACGCCACGATAGTGGCGATACGACCCCTCTTTGAGGAGTGGCTAGAGAGGCATCACGGCGCCCTCACCTACCGCCTGACGCAGATCCGCCTGACACGGAAGTTTTGGGAGGTTCCTGCACATCATCAGGCGGGAGGAAACGCCCGGGTGTCACCATTGCCAGGATCGCCCAGAGGACACGGTGGAGGTCTGCCCCGCTTGGGCGGAGCACCGCCGTTTCCTTGTAAAGGCGATCAGCAGCGGCGGCGACCTCTCGCGTCCGGCCCTGGTGTAAGCCATGGTCCGGGGCGAGAGGGAGTGGGAGGCAGTCACCTTCTTCTGCGAAGCAGTCATGCTAGTAAAGGAGGTGGCGGGACGGCTCAGGGAGAGAGCCTCCCGTCCCAGCCGCCGCGGGAGAAGCTCCGGGCTACGGGAGCCGCGTGACGACTCCCGGCCTCCGTAGGCGTGGACCTGCGGGCGGAGAGTAATGGGTAGCTCACCGTCCGATCAGGACCAGGCCCGTGCCGGACGGCGCGTACGTGTTCCACGCGCGCCTTAAAGAGATGTTAGCATCGAGGAATGGGCCCCTTAGGACTGAAGCCTGCCGGGTCAGCGGGATATTGTCCCAAAGGGTTACCGCTGGCCCGGAACATAAAGGGCTAAGGAAGGAACACGGGTGGGTTTTAGTCAGTAAGAGTCTGACACTCCCTTCCGCTCCACCCAGAGCAGGTCATTTGATGATATCCCATCCGAAAAAAAAAAAAAGGGCGCGGATATAGCAGCTCGCACCGGGCGCATAAAAGGCTAATTACGGCACTGCTTTCACGCAATAACTCCTACACAAATTTGGATGAAATTTGGCACACAGATAGTTTATAACCAGGATTATCACATAGGATACTTTTATCCCGATATTCCCACGGAGTCGAAACTTATGCGATGCGGGTGATATCGCAGGGCGCTGCTAGTAATATCATATTTTCTACATTTAAGCGACTTGCATGAAATTAATTTATTTGTGGGCATTTCGACAACTCCAGAACTTAACTTCGTGCGAGTCACTATATAGAAAAAAAAAAAATATTATGTGTCGATTCGCTCGATTTGGGCGAGTAAACAGTGCCCAAAAGGCTGGCAGCATTGCCACTTACTTGCACACGTCTTTAATTTATTTTTGACATGTAAAACTGTTTTAAAACTAGAGGACTTCGGACCAATAATTGATCTGTATTTTTAAAGTGTACAAGAAGCAAAAATGTGAAACTCTAGAAAGTACATCAAGCTACCCGAATCTGTCAAATTTTCCCAATCAATTTTAAACCTTATGCTTCATCTACATCCCCAGTTTGACATTTTTGCTTCTTGTACACCTTTTCTTAATCAATTTTTATTCCTATCTAACTTTACATAGTAACTACCGTTCTATACCAAGCGACGATCATAAAGCCCTCATTGATTAAAATACCTGAATAATTAACAAACAAAGGACAACCAACGACCTCCCAAATACAATTGAAGGGCTAGTGTTCAAGGTCAGGAATGTATTGAATTTAACCCTGTCATTAATTTTGTTAATCTGTTGACTGTAACAGCGTTAGAGGGTCATTATTGTGAACTTATTTGTGAAGGGTTAAGTACGGTAGAAAGAAGTATGTAAACATAATCAGTGGTTGATGTCAGGAAAATTTTGTATGGCATTTATGGGTTAGCTGATATTGTAAATATGTGAGCACCATGTATCTATCACATAATTGATTTACCTGTCATTGCTTAATTTTTAATTATTTTTACCTTTTGTGGTAGACCTATATTATGTATACAAGACCTTTTTTTTTGGGTGGGAAATCATCAAATGACCCCTCCCGCTCTGGGCGGAGCGGAAGGGAGTGTCAGACTCTTACTGACTAAAACCCACCCGTGTTCCTTCACTTGCCTGTGCCAGGGGCCACGGTATCTCTTTCGAACAACCCGCGACCCCGGCGGGATGTATCAAGACCTTGTAAAACATTTTAAAAGAGTAACGGTGGAGTTTCTTGCCCATTCTTTTCCATACGAAAACTACCTTTTGGAAAGGGCGACTAGAATCATTTCTATTTAGTTGTAATTTTTGACGTTCAAAAGTGCCTTTAATGTGCCTATTTGAAATAAATGATTTGACTTTGACTTTGACTTTATAAAGGGGAAAGTTTGTGAGTGTGTTTAGTATGTTTGTTACTTCTTCTCGCAGAAACTACTGAACGGATTTGGCTGAAATTTGGCACACAGATAGTCTATTACCTGGATTAACACATAGGATACTTTTTATCCCGATATTCCCACGGGATCCACCCTCATGCGGTTGAAACCGCGGGGCACTGTTAGTAATATTATAATGGACAAAACTGCCCGCCTCATTGGTCTAGTGGTCGCAAGCCTTACTGCTGAGCATGCGGTTCTGGGTTCCATTCTCGGGTCGTGTTATGTTATTCGGTTTTTCCATCTGGAATTTTTCAGTAGCAGCCCGGAGTCTGGATTTGTGTCCAGTTTATGGCAATAGGCTCGCCCCCTGTTACATGGGATTTAATTAAACTTATATGGCACTAGTACTATAGTACCTATAGTACTATATACCTACCTATAGTACACTTACATATCGCTAGTAACCTGAAATCGCGAAAGAAAAATCAGCTGTTCCCTACATTTATGTTCGTATAACTTATCAAAATGAAGGGAACAGCTGTTTTTTTTTTCGCGATTTCAGGTTTGGTCCCATAGTAAAAGTAGTTCATAACGATGAGTACAATGACCTCTTGAAGAGGTTGTTAATGTTTTACCAATAACCCTGTATACATATGTATTGTATGTATAGGCATTATTAACCTCAAGATACATAGATATTTATGTGTAGGTACGTACGTCTACCAGACGCAGGTACACATATTATTGTGACATATGTGGTCATAGCAGTTTATCTAAGTTACAAGATAACACAATAATATTGGAATGGATATTGTATAGATTAGGCATAACTCTAGGAGGTAGAATCTCTGGATATATAATTTTTCATTTCATATTATTTATAGGCACAAATCTCATCACACTAATATTATAAAGGCGAATGTGTGTGTGTTTGTGTTTATATGTTTGTTACTTCTTCACGCTCAAACGGCTGGACCAATTTTGATAAAATTTTGTATGAAGGTAGCTGACACCCTGGATTGACTTAAAGGCTATTTTTATCCCGATATTACTACGGGATCGACATGTATGCGAGTGAAACCGCGGGGCGCAGCTAGTATGAGAAATAAACCAGACCAACTCATCATTACGAAATAATATCCCTTTCGGGAATCGAAAATTAAAAAGACGATTGCCAAAAAAAATTTTTTTTGGTAGGAGAAACAAGACCTTCTTTCTTTTTTCTTCTTTTCGTCCAGGGAAATACTAAACCTTACTTAGAAAATACTTCAAACAAGACCTTCTTTCTTTTTTCTTCTTTTCGTCCAGGGAAATACTAAACCTTACTTAATTATATCTAACATTCCAACCATAGATATAAGAAAGAAGATATTTCTATGGTTCCAACATTTATCTTACCAGGGAAACTTATGTCACTTAATATAATTATACTCAAAAGGTTTAATTTGATTTGAATAACTCTTTGAGTTGAAACTGGCGAGTCAACATCAATTCAGTGTAATATTTTACTGAAAATAAATAATTCCTCTCGACTCTAGTTACCCATTTAAAAAAAAACAAAACATCTGTCATTTACGCCTTAACACCTCCTAAAAAAAAACTCGAAAATGTATTTAAAAACCAACCCTTCACCGCAACAGTAATACACACCCGACGATTCGTTTCAAAGCTTAACACTTCAATTTATTTTAACCCTTGTACAGACGCCAGCACATCAAGCTACTACAATCTGTCAAATTTCTTTAATATATTTTCAACTTTATCGCTACAGCGTAAGGTTCAAAGTTGATTGGAAAAATTTGACAGTTTCGGGTAGCTCGCTCATTTCCTCAGTACCCGATTAAATTATTAGGAATGATACTTAACTTATTAAGTACCTAGTTGAATCTGTTTTTGAAGGTAGGAAAGAAAGGACTTCCAAGTTTGTGAGGAGAAAATATTTACCGACTTCACAAAAAGGAGGAGGTACTATGTTCGGGTGTTTGTATGTTTTTTTTTTTTTTTTTTTTTTTTTTTTTTTTGTATGTTTGTTCATCGAATACTCCGCCAATTGTGGACGGATTTTCAAAATTCTTTTTTTGTTCGAAAGTAGATAGTTCTGAGGTGGTCCCATTGTCACCAAGTTAGGATCTGATGATGGGATCTTAGAGAAATCGAGGGCAACCTTCAAATTTTATAGGCTCACTTATTGTTTTTCGCATATTTTATGAAGTATCTTGTGTATTTGTGTATGGTTGTCACCATCTCAGGTAGCTGGGCTGATGAGGGAAGGTACAACTCCTTAACAGTAAGAAGTTACTCGAACAGGCAAGGACTGTTTTATTAGTAAATTGTTTTGATGTTTGATAGGGCATTTGCCACATTTGGTCTCATGATCATCAAGTCATGACCTGATGCTGCAGTCAGGATAGTCTGCAGAGTACCTAACTCCTCGACAACTAACAGCAGATATATCGTGTTTAGGCTCATTGAAAAGGGCTCGATGTGTGGATAAACGTACTGTTATTGAGGAACGCCGAAGACCTGATGCTGAAGCCAGGAGCATCAGAAAAAGTACAAACCTTGAAATTACAGCACCGTAGTCGTGTTTGGGCACATTTTAAACAGGACAAATTTTAAGTTCAATGCAATGTTGACATAAGTCTGGCCTGATGCTGCAGCCAGGATTATCAGCATCTAATCTAAAAACGAATAAAAGGAGAACTCCTCAACAATTAACGTCCCTGCATCGAGAAAAAGAATATTTTATAAAAAGGCGATGGGCAAGTTGACATTAGGCTATTTTAACTTAGATAAATTATAAATAGACCCACTAAAAAGCGAGAAATAAAAACTTTTTAACAAAAAAAAAACCGACTTCCAAAAAAAACACTACAAACTGAAAAATAACTTTAATTTCGGAAGTCGGTGGCAAAAACTAAAATACCCTAAGACACCGACTTCCGAAATTAAAGTTATTTTTCAGTTTGTAGTGTTTTTTTTGGAAGTCGGTTTTTTTTTTGTTAAAAAGTTTTTTTTGCCTTAAATTTGCAAGTTGTAAATGGACTTTATAATAATGGATACACAATGCGGATATATTGCGAAGGGTGGAACCAAGATCCAGCTTGTTCAATCACTGGCTTTCCCTATCTTCCAATACCTACGCTACTGAGACGTGGGCACTGCGAGACATCGAGAAGAAGAAGCTAAACGTTCTGGAAATGTGGTGCTGGAAAATAATGCTTGGGGTGTCGTGGACTGTGTTTCGCACTAACACCTCTATACGCGAAGAACTCAACATCAAAAGGCGTCTGTCTATTATGGTCCAAACGCGCATCCTCAAATACTTCGGACATATCTTGAGGCGTGAGGGATACTCTACTAAGCGCCTTGTCGTTCAGGGTAGAGTGGAGGGCACTTGACCACGCGGACACTCACCCATGAGATGGACTGACCAAATTAAATCCGCAGTGGATGAATCCTTGTGCACAAAAAACACCCGAAATCGGAGTAGGTGGCGAGAAATCGTGAGGCGAATCACATCAGCCCCTAAACAAGAAACTACATGAGGACCACGACCGCTCTGACAAGAGCGCTACGAAGAAGAAGAAGAAAAATAAGGAACTAGTCATGCCACACGGGTACGTAGGTTGTCGTCGCCAGCCGCGGTCGCTGGCGGTACCGCGCGCGCGAACTAACTTGCTGGTTGGGTTGGCGCCTCCGCGCCGCCGCTGACGAGCGCGGTCCGCACTCTCAACCTCTTTGCTGATGATGTAGACATATTCTCTTGCGCTTTGGATGAATTTGAAAGAATAGCTACACCTATAGAATTTGTAATGGTATAACAAGCATTGGAACTATTTATTTAAAGTGTACTACAATATCGTACTGGGTCTCTAGTCTGTAGGGATATTTATTTTGTATGTTTGGAATGAATTAATAAATAAAATAATTCACATTTAAAGAATGCATTGGAGACCCCCGTGGCTAAATAATAACAGCCGCACAGGTCGATCGATCAGGGTAAGCTACGCTTGCCGAGGTCTGTGGATGGGTGACCATTTTTACATACCGAGACTCCTCTGGTAATATTTAAGTCTTCTGTTTTTACAATAAGCATAATGTTCCCAATGCTGGGACACAGGCCTCCTCTCTGTGAGAGGGAGTGGGCCGTAGTCTACCACGTGGGCCCAGTGCGGGTTGGTTTTTACCGACTTCAAAAAAAAGGAGGTTATCAATTCGATACGTATGTATGTAATATTATTGGAATTGCATTATATTCACATATGATGATCTATTAGGGCTTCCAAACAAATATACAAAATTTCATAGACGTATGTATGTATGTATGTATGTATGTATGTTTGTCCACGCATATCTCCGGAACTATTAATCGGATCGTGACCATTTTTTTTTTATTGGCTTACATTTTTTCAACTTAGGGAACAGTGCAAGTTTCATCAAGATCGATTCAGTAATTTTCAAGATATGGACTAATACGTGTACCTAAGTGTGACGGCCTGGCTTATTGATAAGAGCTACGGGTGTAGTGTCAAAGGGAAAACATCTCAAAACCTTGGTCAAATACTAGTGCAAAAACTAAAAATTACGAAAAAAAAGTAATTTAAAAAAATTAAACCGACTTCAAAAAGAAATTAACTCAAAATTATGAAATAACTTTAATTTCGGAAGTCGGTGGCATAAAACTAAAATACAGATCCCAAGACACCGACTTCCGAAATTAAAGTTATTTCATAATTTTGAGTTAATTTCTTTTTGAAGTCGGTTTAATTTTTTTAAATTACTTTTTTTACAATATCAAATTAAGTTTTCTTTTCCTGACAGCCCTGTGAACTACAAGCTACCCTTTCCCGCGGCGTGTAAATAGCACAACCCTGTTCGAGACAGCTTTGATATTAAAACTTTAGCACGCTTCATTTGTAAACAATTACGTTTAGCTAACCTTTTAGTTTTTAGTGGTTTTCTTACGTTATAACCGCCATTTTGTTTTTAACCGACGAAAAAACCGAGGAGGGTTCTCAAGTCGACGCGTATACACATATATTTTTTTTGACGTGACAACGTCTTAAATTAGGTTGCGGCTGGGAGTCACTTATGAAAAAGTGTAACGCTCGGTAACGTTACGTTCTTATTTTCATTTAATTCCTTGTTCCTATTGTGCAATTTAATTATATTCATATCAATAAATATTCTACCGAGAAAAAGACGTTGTCACGTAAAATCTTCGCCCGTAAAACCGACTTTACAGGCAACCATTTTTTTTATGTATGACCACGCATAACTTTTTACAGAGTAGTCCGATTTTGATAATTCTTTTTTCATCTGAAGAGTTATACTCTCGAGATGGTCTCATTGTCATCAAGTTGGAATCTGCTATGAGGATCCCATGCACTGACTGGACAGGTCCGCTCAATCTGTGTGGTTCTTTCCTCAAAAGACCATTTCAGACACTAATCTACATGGTCTTCACACGATCTGACCAATATTTTGTCTGGACTTTAAAAGAGACTGTGACTTCTGAGTTTGTTTCGGCCTTTCTTCTCAGAATAGTCAGGAAAAACCGACCTCATCTAGTTTAAAAAAAAATATGATTGACGTGTAAAAGTGTTTGTACAAACCTACTTACAGAAACAAAATCATTTATCATTTACCATGGAAGTCGAAGGAAACCCTCAAATTTTATAGGCAAACTCTGTCCCAGCGACAGAACCAAAAATAACAAACAAAAATATTTTTGTTCGTCACCCTAACGTCAATCGCCGTGCCACAAGATTTACCTCAAAATCTAACTCAACTGCTTGTTTTGAGGACAACTTCTGTAATAAAATAAATTATTATGAATGGCACATGCCACAAAGTTTCCTGCCGTATCCTAGTAAGTAAGAAGGCGATTGACTTGATATAAATCAATACTACCAGTTTGGAGTGACTCGTCAAACTCCTAATTGAAATGTTCGGGGCGTGGGATTCATAAATCATGTTTTTACGTGGATATAAAGAAGAATGTATGGTTGTTGTTTTTGTTTTTATTTTTTGCCTTAACCTATAGAGGTATGAGGAACAGGGTGTAAAGTTCACTCATACTCTATAGAAAAGGGAGGATCCTCCAACCAGACGGGTGTTGTGTCTGGCGGGCAACTGCCCAATGATTCATGTCGGGCCGTTGTATCTATGTTAGTTGCGCGGTAAATTCTGCTTGCGCGATGCAGGAATTGTGTGACGTCAGTATGACGTCAGTATGACGCGTTGTTCGCATGTGGCGTTGTAGATACCGCTACAAACCCAAGAAAATTCCCTTATAACTGATTAGCTGAGGGAGGACATCGCCCTCAGGTAGGCCACGGCGAAGGTGGTTTGACGATCTAACGAGGTTTGCAGGGCCAACATGGACAGAGTTTGCACAAGGTTTGGAAGGAAAAAGGGGAGGCATTTGGCCAGTAGTGGGACACAATATACGACAACAAAAAAAAAAACTGGTCAAGAGCGAGTCGGATTAGCCCACCGAGGGTTCCGTACCATCATATGTTTTAAAATTGTCATCGGCGAGGCCTATATTCGTCAGAGAATTATAACAATGCATGCTGCGGTGTCAAGTCCGGCTTCGTGTATATTAGGTAGTTAGGTAGGTGGGTAGGTGGTAGGTATATCTCTCTTCTACGATAACTAAGAATTGAATAACTTCTTAGAAAATTTCTTCTCCCATTCTGCTAATATTAACAAACTTCCGTGATCAACCTCTTTATGTAGATCTAGCCTGTTCTTTGCAGTAGTCATTCGATTCAGATAGATAGAGCATCGCAAGATCAAAGATACAGGATAGCAGCCAATGACAACGCAGCAACTTAAGTTCGCGATCTATGCAAATTTCATGCCCTCAGAGATGACATTATAACCCGTTCCTCGCTACCTCTTATCACACCCAATCATAATCAGAGTACCCCATTCTGAACCACAATAAATCTGGCCCCTAAAATCCGCGGCCCCCATCAATCTTGGGCCCCATCCAGTACTCTAACTCATGTTTACCTCGCGAATTTTCTACTGCGAAAGGTGAAAAATGCTTCCATTCGATAATAATTTTTCATGTCACAAAGAGCTTTGCCCTGCGATATCATAATACGGGGTAGTTTATACGTATTTTGTGTTGTGTGTGTTTTTTCAAATAGGGCTGCTTTTGGGAGGTTAATGTTTTATAAAGGGGGTCATTATTTTTTTGCCGTAAAATGAATGTTGATTAAGGGCGGCCAGGCGTGTTTTATGTTTAAGGGAAATGCGCGTCATACTGACGTCACGCAAATTCCTGCATCTCGCAAGCAGAGTTTACCACGCAACTAGTATCTTTATACACAACGGCCCGACATGAATCATTGGGCAGTTGCCCGCCAGACACAACACCTGTCTGGTCGGAGGATCCTCCCTTTTCTATGGAGGTTGAGTGAACTTCACATGCTGTTCCTCATACCTCTATACTGGTGACCCCGAACATGAACGTCAGCGCAGCCTTCGTGCACCTACCTATTTAAATTTTCTTACGGTTTTTGCAATTTGCAGGTCAATGTCAGTTTGTATGTTGAACAAAATATGATTCGCGAGCGTAACAAATATGACTTTACAGAATTATTAAAATCAATACAACCCTCTAAGTTCATATAATCTCATTGATTGATCATCATCTGCCTAGCCTTTTCCCAACTATAACTAACTAACCGGATGCAGCTGAATACCAGTATTTTACATGGAGCGACTGCTTATCTGACCTCCACAACCTAGTTACTGGGCAATACGATACCCCTTGGTAAGACTGGTTGTCCGTTGACCGTAACAAGTATGACTTTACTTTAAAACATGATTGACGTGTAAAAGTGTTTGTACAAACCTACTTAAAAAATAAATCATTTCATTTCATTTCATTTACGGAATTATAATCATTAAAATCAATACAACCCTCTTTCATATAATCCCATTGATTGATATTTCATGAAATAGTCATTTAATAGGATTATGAACTTAGAGGGTTGTATTAATGATGATTTAAAAGGTAATTTATGTCAGTCTTCTTGCATTCTTAAAATTTTGCTATAATGAAAAAAACCAACTCACCAAATTGTGATGTATGTGGAACAGCGGAAGATGTAGTACACTTATTGTTGGAATTTGCCAGATTTCAGTCTGACCGAGTAGAATTATTTAAGGATTTAAACTTAAATATGTATGATGTAGGTGTATTTCATCATCTTTTATCTACACCTAATTCGGAGGCTGCCTCCAAAGTATTTATGTTCACTAGGTTACGTTTTAGTTAGATAATGTATTAGTATAAGGTATGATGGGATTGGCATACACGTCCGTGTAAAAGTCCCTAATAATAAATAAAGAGAAAAAAAAATTTGATAGCGACCATAAATTCGAATTTTAACTCTGACAGTATATTTACCTACATTATGCAAGTAACTACACAACACAATTAATAAAAGACAATTTCAAGCTTCAATTTACTGGTACAGTACTTAACTGTGCGTCGAACAATATGCACGCCGTTTGTCTTAGTTAGACATCACTATATTATAAAGACGAAAGTATGTGAGTGTGGGGGTGTGGGGGGGTGTGTGTGAGTGTTTATATGTTTGTTACTTCTTCACGCTCAAACGGCTAGAGCAATTTTGATAACATTTTGTATGGAGGTAACTGACACCCTGGATTAACATTATAAGCTTTTTGTCCCGATATTCCCACGGGATCGAAACTTATGCGGGTAAAACCGCGGGTCGCAGCTAGTATTCTATAAAATAAAGTACTAGAACAGTACTTTCTTCGTTTTTCATGCTTTTTGGGCAAAAATCAAGTCTCTTTTTTCAATATCTTTGACACGCCACGTCGAAAATTTTAATGTTTCTACACCGGCAACGGTAGTGTATGTGTAACTGTTTAATATTAAGATCTTAATGCTCTATATACTCAGAAAAAAAAAAAAAACAAAATGTAAACGATGCCTTCTTACCACACACTCATAAAAGGACCATGACCACAGAAATGAAGCTAACTTTCATAGTATTTATTCAAAAAATCATTACTTAACCCTTTTACCGCTGCAGGGTTACGTGTTACGGCCGGCGTGTCATTAGTGTGACATGAAGGTGTCACAAACCGGTAATTTCCGGATAAATCAGCTTTGTGTCCCAAATGTACATTTGTTGCGTTACAGGATTATTAATGATGGCGTTTTTTTCTGTAGCGTATTATTATTTTGGGGCCGAGATTATAATATAGGTTACATGAAAATAAGCTTTTAGTGGTGTATGTTTAGGTGACAGAATAAATAACCCCTAACACACGGCGTGAAATTACTACTTAATTTTCTACCTGCTTCAAAATCCGCCTTAATCGATGTGATATTTTCGAATGACCGTGTTTTTAATAATAGGGAATCGTCTTTTTCGGGCGACAGCATTCCACTCAACACCCCACGATCATAGCTCTTTTTGCTGAAACTTTAGCTGGCTGGCAATACTAAAAATAGTCACCTACCGAGATTGTAAGGAATAAGGTAAATTAGTTCTTAAGGTTCACCTTTTATTGCGTTAGATTTATTTTTATAAATATACGAGTACAGTGTTTTGAGATAGTTTGTTGATTCATGATAAGTATTTCGATACCAAACCACCTGCCTAGATTGCCATAAGAGGCCACAAATTTTTATTTGTAACAGTGTGTAACAGTGAACTGAGTGGAAGCGTTACAGTCATGACGTGCAGCGGTCGACTATTTCTGTTTTGTGCACCTGATTATTTATGTAGATCTATTTTGTTTTTTTTAGAGCACAGTATTCTAGGCGTCAAATTGACAGATCATATTTGCAAAAAGCCGCTAAGCTGAAGTGGGTAAAGTAGTAGTAATAGGTACCTACGCTTTGGAATGGGCAACTAGCTTCATATTTTCTGACTGACCGACTTCTTGACAATTCAAAAGTGCCTGTTAATGGTTTAATTGAAATAAATGCTTCGAGTTTGGGGCTGGGCTGGCCTCGTCTGCCGTCGTCGTCGTCATGTGCCCACTATGGGGGCCTTGACACAGCCAGAAGGCGTCACAGCAGACCACGTAGAAGATGGCGGGACGAGCAGGACAAAAAAAATTACCAGTGGTCCACATTAGCCCTGGATCGAAAGAGCTGGAAGTCATGGAGAGATGCCTTTTTCCAGCAGTGGGATGACGCTGGATAACAGAACTCAGTATATTTTGTTTTACTTTCCTGATTACTCGAGTTAATTATCTTTTTGTATGCACGTGTTCTGCTGGTTCAAAGGTTCTGGAGTGGCGACCACGCACCGGAAGACGTAGAGTTGGAAGGCCTCCCACAAGGTGGACCGACGACCTTGTGAAGGCCGCAGGAACCCGTTGGATGCGAGAAGCACAGAACCGGTCGAAGTGGAAGTGCTTGGGGGAGGCCTATGTCCAGCAGTGGACGTCTTTTGGCTGAAATGATGATGATGATGATGCACGTGTTTCTATGGCAAATAAACCTCTATTTCTTTCTTTCTTAATTGCGAATGGAATTAAAGCTAATCGTCGCTGCGCGTGCGAAACCGCGTAAGAGCAGTTTGTTAATACCGCGAAACAGCAAAACGCGCAAAATTTAAATATCGTGCTAGCCGATTCTAAACGCCTATTGGCTTATCGGCTAGCACGATATTTCAATTTCGCGCGGTTTTTAATTCATGCTTTTTGTAAAAGTATTTCCTTAATTTTTGTATTTCATTTATTTTATTTTCTTCCGTTTTAAGATTCTGGTAATTTGGTGTTTAATCAGGTTTTTTATCCGTCAAAAAATATTGATTAATTTATAGTTGAAGAATAATTTTTAAGACTAAACAGATTTTTTTGTTTTATTATATTTTTCAAGTTTTTAGTTTTCATTTCGTTAGGTAGTTAATATTCCTCATTCCCTTTCAATATAGTGTACATTATTCTACTTGTCAAGCCCTTGCATTTGATGCCTATATTGAAGGAGTTGTGAAAAAAAATGTAAAAAATGTAATGGCAAAAACTAAAATACAAATCCAAAGACACCGACTTCCGAAATTAAAGTTATTTTTCACTTTATAGTGTTTTTTGGAAGTCGGTTGTTTTTTTTGGAAAAAAGTTTTTATGCATAACAATTTTCACCTCAGAAAAAATTATGTACAAGAAATCATTAACAGGTGCCTTCACAAAAAGGTGGCATACACATTATAATGAACGAGACACTTAGCTTACATAATTATACTCTTCATATAACATTAACAGGGTGTTTCTCGGAGCAATAATCAGATCGTTTGGCGCGAATAATTATTACTTAGCATTCGGAAAGGGCCGCAAAGTGCTTGGCACTGCAATTTGAGAATTCTGGGGTAGCAAGAGGTTTAGTAAAGTGAGACGTACAGCAACCCCAGTTTATTTCATTTTAGAATATGGGGGTTTTATTTATTTACACAGTTATTTGTATCTAAATAATATCCTCCCCGACCGTTTTCGGTCACGGTGGCCAATCTCAATGGAGATTAGCCAGGTACGCAGGAGATATTATAGTGCATAAGTATGTGCGCAAACACAGGTGCACTCTCTGTTCCTTTACTCTCATAGTCCGATAGGACGGCAATCCGACACGAAAGGGGAGAGTTCAGGCGCAGGACCAACGGCTTTACGTGCTTTCCGAGACACGGGGGTATTAAACCCCCGGGGGGAATCAAAATATTAGCTGAGTAGCGTGTTGTGTATAGCTGCTGAAGACTAGAAGTCACATAAAGGCCAATGGAGAGGGCTATGCTTGGAGTTTCCCTGCATGATCGAATCAGAAATGAAGAGATCCGCAGGAGAATCAAGGTAACCGACATAGCCCGATGAATTGCCAAACTTAAGGTGCAGTGGGCAGGGCACATTGCTCGCAGAATAGATGGCCGAAGGGGCCGAAAGGTTCTGGAGTGCCGACTGCGTACCCGAAGACGTAGCGTGGAAGGCCTCCCACAAGGTGGACCGACGACCTTGTGAAGGCCACAGGTACCCGTTGGAGGCGAGAAGCATAGAACCGGTCGAAGTGGAGGTGCTTAGGGGAGGCCTATGTACGAGTACAGCAGTAAACATCTTTCGGCTGAAATGATGATTACATGTGTCCGCGACTTTGTTCGCGTACATGTTTGTAAAACATATTCGATTTCATGGGTTTAAATGTTTTTGCGCGAAACCCTAATCTCTTAAATAAAAGTAGCTTAAGTAACTCCTTATAACATCAGATATCTGCCGTGAATGTCTCCTCAAAATCGGTGCAGCCGGCTAGGAGATTAGCCAGAACAAACAAACATAAAAAAAATTATAGTGTTATTATAAGTAGGTACCTGTATATACTTTCAAATGCATATAGTAAAAAGCTGTTGTTGTGTTGTTTTGAGATTACAAACGGACACTTTAATTGTATGTGTTTTATAGATATTCTAACAATATATTATATACTACTATTTATATTTCATAACAACTACATACATAAATAATATCTAAATCTATCTATCTTGTAATTGGCCTTATTTCCATAAATTATTTCTTACTGTATTTGTTTAGCTGTAAGTTTTCCTAATATAAATAAAATAAATGAAAAGTTGACTGGTAGAAAACGCCTATGGCATTAAGTCCGCCTCTGTACATATAAGTGCTTGAAGTATTAAATAAAAAAATAAATAAGTAAATAAAATCAAACTGAAATAAAAAGAAAGGACATTTTGTTTTTGGCTGTTTTGGTGACAGCCGGCGTGTCAGGGTTATGTTAGGTACTTTCAGGTGTCTTTTGTTATTTGTTCATCTTTTGTAGGTACATAACAACATTATTACATTTGTAGAAACTGGGTTATCATAGTGGGAAAGTGATTGGTTTTCTATGAATGGGAAAGTCGAAAAAATTGATGAATTCACTGCCTGTTCGTTTAATAGAACCTTTTAATCCACTAAGGGCTGAGTTTTCCAACGCCAGATAATTTTATTGGAGGAATAATTTTGAATTTTTGACAATTCTTCCGGACAAAAACTGTCAGACGTCAATTTTATTCCACGAATAAAAATTATCTGTTGATCGAAAATCAACCCGTAAAACATTACTTAATTCGTGCCGAACACTGCATAACTGGCCTATATTGTGTCCCACTGATGGGCAAAGGACTCGTCTTTTACCTTCCAAGCCTCTCTTGAGCGATCTCAGGCCATGTTGGCCCTGCAAACCTCGTCAGATCGTCATACCACCTTCGCTGTGGTCTACCTCGACGGCGATGTGATTAACTATATTTAAATACTAGCTGCACCCTGCGGTTTCACCCGCTTATGTTTCGATCCCGTGAGAATATCGGGGTAAAAAGTAGCCTTTATATCAATCCAGGGTGTCAGCTACCTCCATACAAAATTTTATCAAAATTGGTTCAGCCGTTTGTGCGTGAAGAAGTAACAAACTTATAAACACACCCCCACACACACCCCCATTCACAAACTTTCGCCTTTATAATATTAGTGTAAAAAAATAAAATTAATAAGTCATATTGTATTCAAATTAGGCTAAAAATCATCACTTTTTGAACCTTAAAACTACATAACGATCCTCAAAAACGCCCGCCTTTCACCACTTCCTTAGAAGAAGTGGCGTATCAAATGACCTAGCTATTCTCACTACGCTCTCTTTTAAAACTTCTCATTACACAAAAACACATGATACTAACACTAAAAAAAAAAAAATCACACATCATCTGCTCAGTCTTTTCCCAGCTACCTTCCAGTATAACCGGATGCAGCTGAATACCAGTATTTTACATGGAGCGACTGCCTATCTGACCTCCACAATACAGTTACTTTGTAATACGATACCCCTTGGTAAGACTGGTTGTGAGATTTTCGGATTTCTGACTACCCGTAACGACTATCAGAGATCCACGAATGACAGCAAGGACCAACAGCTTAACGTACTTTCCGAGGCAGTAAAGATGGTCACCCAACCATAGACCAACCGCGGCAAGGGTAGCTTAACCTGATCGATCGACCCGTGCGGCTGCTAAGCCCCTCCCCCTATTAGTTTCAAGAATGAAAGTCTTGATTGATCTAAAGTCACACACTCAATTCAAAACTCATTCCCCCAATCATCATTCCCCCATCAGTTTTATCACCCAACAATAAAATCCCCCAATCTCAGTGTGCGCTTCCCCCAACACGATTCCATTTTAATGCGCTCGTTTGCTAAGCTCACCTCCCACGGTGCTAATGTTGGGGCGACTACGTCATAGTGTACAGTCGATGGCTCTACTGAAATAGTGGTAAAGCTAGGAAGTCATGGTGTTGGTAGCCAAATTATGGTGTGGTTGGATGTATTGCGAAGTTTTACGCGACACATCCGTCCAATCGCAACCTTTATTTAAGGGTTTATTTATAAACGTAGCTGAGGGGCTTGTGGCTAAGTACCTAATAACAGCCGTACGGGTCGATCGATCAGGTTAAGTTACTCCTACCGCGGTTGGTCCGTGGATGGGTGACCATCTTCACATACCAAGATCCCTCCGTGCTTCGGAAAGCACGTTAAGCCGTTGGTTCCGGCTGTCATTCATGGATCTTTGACAGTCGTTACGGGTCGTCAGAAGCCCGAAAGTCTAACAACCGTCTTAGCAAAGGGTATGGTATTACCTACCCAGTAACTAGGTTGAGTAACTAGGTTGTGGAGGTCAGATCTGGGGTGGTCACGGCGTGCTATGTGTTCTGGTGCGCCGGTGACGGGGAGTACTCCCCGGAGGAGGGTCCGGTGACGGACAGCCGCGGCGGGTTCACGGATGAGTGCTAAGGCGTGCCCGTGTTCCCGCCATAAGCGGCAGAGGAGGACACCGTGGAGGTTAGAGTCCCACATAACTGCACTATCTCCCCGTGGTAGTGCAGAATGCATGAGCATTTCTCCACATAAAAAAAAGGCAGTCGCTCTATGTAAAATACTGGTATTCGGCTGCATCCTGTTAAACTGGAAGCCGACCCCAATATAGTTGGGACAAGGCTAGGCATATGACGATGATGGGTGCTGTCGAAATAGACCCACAGGAATAAAATTCCTCGCTATGTTAGTTTATTCCTATATTATTTTCTTTATCTACATTATTACATAATGCGGGCTTTACACAGGTGTCTTAATGGCAATTTGGCAAGGCCGCAGGTGACTAAAATCGCAAGTTCCTTTTCGACTTATGTCGTGCGGCAACAGGTCGCATGCGGGTGACTAAAATCGACCGTGAAAATGCTCAGTCGCAGGCGATCGCTCGCCTCATGAAGGTCGAAAATTTGATGCAAATGAACTAGTCACCTGCGGTTTTTATCGACCAGTGTAAATGGGGTGACGACCCTTCTTGTGAGGCGATTTGGTAATCGACCAGCTGACCGGCGAATAACGATCATGTATAAATCCCCCATAGGCATATTTTGTAGTATAATCAGCCTATAATTTTCCCACTACTGGTACACAGACCTCCTCTCGGTGAGAAGGAGTGGGCCGTAATCCACCACGCGGGCCCAGTGCGGGTTGGTAGATGTCACATGTCTTCGAATTTTAGGTTCTAGAATATGTCGGTTTCCTCACGATGTTTTCCTTCACCGTTTTGAGAGCAGTGGTGATGAAATAATTTACACAAAGTAATGCGCCTGTCTGGGTTCGAACCTACGACCTACAACGCGTAAGTCGCGGTCGATACCACTGGGCCACCACTGCTCTAATTATATTAGAGTGTTTAATAACATTTTTAGGAGCGCCAAAGGGGAATTATTAGAGTTTAATCAAATACATGCCTCCTAAAACGATTCCTATTCTCGGCATTGACAAATTGTCACTTTTTTTATCTTC
The DNA here is from genome assembly GCA_951800025.1 of Oligia strigilis. Taxonomy (NCBI): domain Eukaryota; kingdom Metazoa; phylum Arthropoda; class Insecta; order Lepidoptera; family Noctuidae; genus Oligia; species Oligia strigilis. Next base: position 6,383,628 of record OX637566.1, read on the forward strand.
ACCCACTTTACCAGGTATCATTTAGGTCATTCATGTGGGTGTAATTGCCCTAAACACGCTTTTCACGAGTACGTAACCCTTGGCACAGGTACAAGGATCCTTACTTTTGCCACCACCCACAAATACCACGATACAATAGCTTATTTGTATAACATTCCTGACATCAAAGCGTTCCGTAATGTTGAATGTAATTTACACATCAAAGGAAAAGTGCCTGCTCGTGTCAGATTCGCTCATGTTCAGATACGTAATTAGTGTGTGAACATTATTGTGTTTGACCTTTTATTTTGAACTAACTTCTGCCCGCGACTTCGTCCGCGTGAAATTTCGTGTTCCCCCGACCCGTCCCGCTTGCCTTCGCCTTTTTTACTCTCCTAAGGGTCTTAGCGTGATGTTAAATAGCCTATAACCTTCCTCAAGAATAAGGCTATCAAATGCAAAAATAATTTTTCAAATACTCCCTCCACCCACCCCTTCGCATCGCATCGCCCGTCAGCGCTATTAGTTTCGTTTTCGCTTAGCGATCTTGGTGCCTTTTTTTCTTTTTGCTCGGCTCCTAAGGGTCCTAGGTTGATGTTAAATAGCCTATAACCTTCCTTAAGAATTAGGCTATAAAATGAAAAAGAAATAAAAAAAAATGTCCGTCCGGTTGTTTCAGAGATTAGCGCGTTCAATCAAACAAATTCTTCAGCTTTATTATTGGTATATATATATACTAGCTTCCGCCCGCGGCTGCGCCCGCAAGTTATATCGATAAAAACTATCCTATGTCCTGCCTTGGGATGCAATCTATCTCTCTGCCAAATTTGATCGAAATCCGTTCAGTGGTATAGGCGTTAAAAGGTAATATACAGACAGACAGACTGACAGAGTTACTTTCGAATTTATAATATTACTATGGATTGCGAATGGTACTGTATAATCGTGTCGAAAATGTGTTGATGAGACAGTTTGGAGGATTATTTTTGGGTTTTCTTGGAACTTGAATTGACACTAATAATACTTATAACACGTGTAAGCACCACGAGGTTGTATCGTTCTGTTTGTGAACGTTAAATGACTGTAAGAACAGTGGTTTGATTTCGTCGAAGCTCGGTTCTTTGAAGGACCTCCAATCCAATTGAGATCTCGTTTCTTCATTGTTCTGGGCTCATCAAAATCAAAAGTCAATTATTCAAATTAGGCTAAGAATCAGCACTTTTCAAACGTCAAAATTACATAAGACAGTCTCCCAAAACGCGCCCTTCATCACTTCCTAGTGCTTTCGCTGGGAAAAAGAAGTGGCGCAGCAAATCAAACATCTCAGAACAAACAATCTTGGTACTCATAGTGCTCATACACTCGAGCGATACGCGTTGACAATAGAGGCAACTGCATCCGTCGACACGCGTCGATGGCTGTCATCGACCAGTATGCCGCTCGTGTATTTGAGTATATCATCATCATCATTTCAGCGGAAAGACGTCCACTGCTGGACATAGGCCTCCCCCAAGCACCTCCACTTCGACCTTTTCTGTGCTTCTCGCATCCAAGCTTCGGCAATTCTATGGTCAGCGATCGCCGCCACGCTTTTATGATTTACTAGATGCGCCCCGCGGTTTCACTTGCGTAAATGTCGATCCCGTGAGAATATCGGGACAAAAAGTAGCCTATATGTTAATCCAGGATGTCACTTACCTCCATACAAAATTTTATCAAAATTGGTCCCGCCGTTTGAGCGTGAAGAAGTAACAAACATATAAACACACACACACACCCCTTCACAAACTTTCGCCTTTATAATACTAGTGTGATAATATGAATTAATAATCATAAAAGCGCGGTCGTATTTCCCTAAAGGGTAGGCAGAACTACACCCATTTTGCGGTTACAGGAGGCGAAATCGGGTTGTGTATGATGATGATCATTAACCCTTCCGAACGGGGATCCACGCGCGACACAATGGCTTTATAATTGTTTCTGTAATTACGACATTCAACCGGTTAAGGGCAATCCTCGGATATCTATGGCAATCCTATTCCTAGTACATATTTGGGCAAAACTTTCGCTTTACTCTGGCCTTCTTAAAAAATGTTGTCAGGAACCTTGTTGTTGTTTATTTGTTTCGAACCTGAGCACATTTATTTAGCCTATATTATGTCCCACGCTGATCAAAAACGCTCCCCTTTTTACTTCCTAACCACCTTGTCTTGTGCGATGTCTGGTCATGTTGACCGTGCAAACCTTATCATCGTCACACCACCTTAACACATAAAGGCCCAAAAAACCCACAAGATAACAGAAAAATTGGCGCACAAGAAAGAGAAAGCATCTTAACAATCCTTCTTCCACTTCTAACGTACCGTTACAGTACCCGCTTAAAAAACTATTGGAGCGGAAAAAGGGACGAAAATTCACATTGTAAGACCCTATAGAACATCCTGACTATTATTCGGGCGACTATCGCTAGCCAATGAAATATAGGCTCGTCCTTAGGGCAGGAAAACCTTTGTAGTACAAAATGTATGTTAGAATTATGACTGGAGTGATCTGGGTGAAGATGGCTGGTGATATTGATGGGGTTCGTGACGGGATGAATTGACTAACTTGTCAGAGGTGATAAGCTATGTAAAAGGGCCAAGACTGATGATGTAGGTAAAGGATATTGGATACTCTCTGGCAGCGGCGGCCCTAGAATTTTTTTTAGGTGGTGCAAAATCTTAACGAGGCGCTGGCGCCCCTCTTTGTACCATGTTCCTATGATATATATAATATGCATATGCAGTTGCTTGCTTGCTTGTGTACGATCGGCTTTATAGTAAGTTACTATCATCAATGACTGGTGCCTGGTGGACTGTCCACGACGAGGCGCTGAAATCAATTGAAAGTTGATTTCAGCGCCTCTCCCATGACGGCGCCCGGTGCCGTCGCACCGCTCGCACCGCCCTAGGGCCGCTACTGCTCTCTGGGCAATAGGTTTAATAAGGGAGGTAATCTTGTTAATCTTCATTTTAGGGTAACTTTTTGCGATTTCAAAAGACAAGTACGGAACGAAGGATGACTATTGGATTACACCAAAGGTCAAACATTTACCCAAAGGTAAAGTTGGCCAGAACTGAAAGCTACCAGGCAGCGGGGCAATTCTTCCGAGTTAGCGGGATTGTCGGGGTCAGCGGGATAGTCCGAAATGGTTACCGCTGCCCCGGAACATAAAGGGCTAAGGAAGGAACATGGGTGACTGATAGAGGTGAGCACACCCACATTTCGCAAGTTATGTTTAAGTCCCATGCATTATGGTGCGAGCGTATTGGCATCAATTGGGCACAAGTCTAGACTCCGGGCAGCTACTGAGAAATTACTAATGGAAACACACTTTGCCCGACTCCGGAATCGAACCCAGAACTTCATGCTCTACAGTAGCGTTTGCGACCGCTTAACTGAGACGCGCGGTGCAGGTGTGTGGTGACGTGATGCGAGAGCTCGGTAATCCGTCAACTTGTGACAACTATCACCCCTCCCGCACCGCGCAGCTACCTCAGGCAACGACGTAGACCAACTAGGTAAGACTGCCTCATTGGTGGTGGTTGGGTAGTGGCTAGGTTCTTACGTCAAACATGGTTGCGCATGAATTAGGTAGTCTAAATGCGAAAATCATAGCAAAAGCACAACTGCAATAATAGCTAGCAATGCGTTACGCGCATCATAATACCATAGCTATTTACAATGACAAAATGGCGTATCGCGGGGCTTTGACCGCTCCAAGCTTTGTTTGAAATATGAAACGTCCTGTACGACCATTTTAGTGTATCGGTTGAATTTGCACGGAGAACTATTTGTCAGTAGGCAATGTAATTTACTGATTTTAATATAAACCTATGTACAGTCACGAGCACCAATATGTCAACACTTGGCAACTTTAAATTGCGATTTTTTCACGAAATAACGAATGCAACGTTGAAATACGACACTTTACATATACCTATGGGTTCGAAAATACTATGTTCCTAATAATATAAAATTTCATTCAAAAATAAAGGAGAAAATCGCCTTTGAATAAAGCCAAGTGTATACATACTTTTGCTCGTGACTGTACAGATGCCAAGCACATCAAGCTACTACAATCTGTCAAATTTCTTTAATATATTTTCAACTTTATCGCTAAAGCATAAGATTCAAGGTTGATTGGGAAAATCGCTGTCTAGGATTTTCATTTTGACCTCCCTATTGGCTTCAGCACCCTCGAAAACCATGAAAACACAGACACTCTCTCTCTCTCTCTTTCTGTTATATGAATTAGAAAGAGACATACAAAAAAAAGAGGAAGTCGCATGGAGGGGAGCCTTAACGCTTTTTCGTTACGTGATGTGTCCTACCAGTTGACTCCAAAAGCAAGCCGCGATAAAGAACTTCTAAAAAGACGGTGTCATGGTCCGAAATGACTTAAACCCTGCCTATTAAAAACTAAAACTCAACGACAAACTCCACCTGAAAACTTTCTGTTCAATATATAGCAAAAACGTGTCTAAAATTGTCGGTGTGTGATTAAACCCCCACGCGGCTCACACGTCGTTAACTGTTCGGTGATTAAGGTTATCAGCCGAATGTTTTTAACCTTTTTTCGACCCGTATGTTTGTATTTGTTTTTTTTGTGTGCTATTTATTTTGAACGCTCTAGCTCAGTATTTGGGTCTGCTTGGGCGAATTATAAATTATCGTAGACTAAAAGGGCTTTTTTATGTGAAAATTTTTATGACAGACGAGTGGTTGTAAATTTAGTTGGGTATCTAGAATTTTTTTTTTGCGGATGGGAAATCATCAAATGACCCCTCCCGCTCTGGATGGAGTGTCAGACTCTTACTGACTAAAACCCACCCGTGTTCCTTCCTTAGCCCATTATGTTCCGGGCCAGCGGTAACCCTTTCGGACAATCCCGCAGGCTTTGGCCTTAGGGCCCCTCCTCGATGCTGACATCTCTTTGAGGCGCGTGTGGAACACGTACGCGCCGTCCGGCACGGGCCTGGTCCTGATCGGACAGTGAGCTACCATTACTCTCCACCCGCAGGCCCGCGCCTACGGTGGCCGGGAGTCGTCATGCGTGGGTATCTAGGCTTCGTTTCAGCAGTTGGTTAGTTTGACGGGAAGTTGGTAAAAACAAGTGAGGACGTTCAATAAATTTAAATAAGCCTACCTTACTTAAACAGTAAAGGAAAACATCGTGAGTAAACAGACGTGTCCAAGAACCAAAAAATCGTAAACATGTTGATGTCACATGGCTTCGATTTTAATTCCAACCCGCATTGGGCCCTCGTGGTAGATTACAGTCAACTTCCTCTCGAAGAAAAGAGGCCTGTGTTCCCGCAGAGGGAACATAATAAAGTGTTTTTCCGGCTCCCGCCGCCAAAACTTTTAGACCAAGAGTTTAGAATTATAATTTTTCTGTTTTATCGTCCCATCACAACTGAGGAGTTTCGCTCATCAACTCAGCTTATCGCAGTCCACTGCTGGATATAGGCCTCTCCCAGACGCCGCAGCACCCCGTCCTCCGCCTTCCGCATCCAGTCTACCCCAGCCACCTTCTTTAGGTCGTCCGTCCATCTAGCTATATATATCTATATATATGATGATAGATATATATATATATATATCTATCATCCCACACTACGCTTGCCGATACGCGGTCTCCGCGAGGAGGACTTTCGCTTGCTAATTCAATTGAATCCTGTATATCTTCAACCCGCACTGGGCCCGGCTGCACCGTTGCTGGCTAACTGCACAGGGCTCACGTGGTGGATACGACCCACTTCCTTTCACAGAGAGGGGGCCTGTGTCAGTGGCAACACTATAGGCTTAATAAGCTAATGCTGTATATCTTGCAAAATATTGGGGTAGCCTCTCTAAAAAAACCGGGCAAGAGTGAGTCGGACTCGTGCACTGAGGGTTCCGTACCATCACATGTTTTAAAATTTTCACCGGCGAGCTACTTACTAGATCCCATTCAAACCATTTTTCGGTGGAAGTTTACATGATAATGTACTTACATCATATATTTTTTTAGTTTTATCATTCTCTTATTTTAGAAGTTACAGGGGGGGGGGACACATTTTACCACTTTGGAAGTGTCTCTCGCGCAAACTATTCAGTTTAGAAAAAAATTATATTAGCAACCTCAATATCATTTTTACCTATTCATAGACACGGGGTTTGATGAAAAAAAAAATTTTTGAGTTTCAGTTCTAAGTATGGGGAACCCCCATAATTTATTGTTGTTTTCTATTTTTTTTGTGAAAATCTCAATGCGGTTCACAGAATACATCTACTTACCAAGTTTCAACAGTGTAGTTCTTATAGTTTCGGAAAAAAGTGGCTGTGACATACGGACGGACAGACAGACATGACGAATCCATAAGGGTTCCGTTTTTGCCATTTGGCTACGGAACCCTAAAAATACAAGTTATGATTTTATGTGAGTCTTTTCCTTTTATCAGACCGGTCAAAATATCGAATATCAATATTTTCATATAACACACACAGACATTCCGATATCCAGCCACAGTATTGATGAAAATTAGCATCGAAACGAGAAGTTATGAAATTTTTAAATGGAAAGCGTTTTTTCACGCGGCAATCAGCATTTGGTCGCGAGACTCGAGGCTGGCCGTATTTATATTTGACGTGCCAATATTACATTTGGGACTCAAATAAATTATACTGATATGTTTTATAATTTTAAGAAAGTTTGCATAAAAAATATAAACTTACATACTTGAACAGGATGTGTTTTTGTCGTCTGTAAAGTAAGAGGAATCAAAGTTAGGAATACACTGGAGCTCTCTATCAGCGTCTGTGTTTCATTTTCCTTTAAAGCAAAAGAAACAGGCATCTTCTGGGCACGCTCATTCCATCGATGACCTCTCATCGTTTTCTATTAGGCGTGATCGAGGACAAGAGCAGGCCCATATAGCACTTTTAAGGTTCCGTACCAAAATGGTAAAACGGAACCCTTATGGTAGGAATCAGTCTGTCTGTCTGTCACAGCTGGATATCTCAAGAACTACTAATGCTATCAACTTGAAATTTGGAATAGTTTTAGGTGTCGTTTGCCCAGCTACTTTGCAAATAAGAAAGATATAAAAATGTATGTATATTTTTTGCAACAGGGACTGAAAGGGTGTCTGAAAAATTCGAAGTGGGGCTCCTAGGGCATGTGGGGTATAATATGAAAGAGCGCAGTTTGTCTCACACAAATTTTCTTTTTTTTGTAGGCCGCATAGTTCAGTTCAGAAAACATCAACAAAAGTTATATTCGTTCCACTATTGGTCAAGAGATGGCGCTGACCTAAAACTGCAATATTCTACACCGCAGTGCGCGCAGTGTTAAAATTCTCTAAAGAATATAGGCCTCGCCGATGAAAATTTAAAAACATATGATGTTACGGAACCCGCTCTTGCCCGGTTTTTTTATACCGATTATTGTTGAAGCATTTAAGGCGAAAGCGCCAGGGTAGCCCGCGAAATTCAATTTTTTTTAGGATTTTTGCAATTTGCTGGTCAGTATTAAGTTGTACGTTGATTAAAATATGATTCGCGGTCGTAACAAAAACGTATTTACAGAATTATAATCATTAAAGTCATCAACACAACTCTCTAAGACCATGTAATCCCCAAATGTCAAGATTTCATGAAATAGTCATTCTTGGGGATTACATGGTCTTAGAGAGTTGTGTTGATGACTTTAATGATTATAATTCTGTAAATACATATTTGTTACGACCGCCAATCATATTTTAATCAACGTACAACCTAATACTGACCAGCAAATTGCAAAAAACGTAAGAAAATTTGAATTTCGCGGGCCACCTTAGAGCTTCCCCCTTAAGAGCATTATTTTAATATTAATTATTACGCACGTACAGGTTTTCTGTACACTGAAAGGTCTGCTTGTACTAGAAATGTACAGCTTGATGTTTCTCAGTGTGTTCTAGAACTGAATAAGCCAAGCAGTGTTGCTGTGTCGAGGTCTTAAGGGGAATGGGCTTCGGTGTAATTACAGACAACTGACATATTTTAGCTTTGTCATGGCTTTGTTTTTATGATAAATGATTATGGTATGATATATATAGTAGATTAATGTCGATAGGCGTCGATAACCCTTTACAGCAAAGTGGACTGTCATTTTGTTAGCGATTCAACAACAAAAAGGTACAACAATAACCAACTTATATATTTAAAAAATTGCAATTAAGGGCGGGTTGTTCCACGTCCTGTTGACGCACGCGTATACATCAAAAATGGCGCTAACTATCGTCAAACCAAAAACAGCGTTGTTTCACAAAATTATAGCCTTGATTTACGTCAAATAATAACGATTACGTAATCGTTATTATCCGACGTACGTATGTTACATTAACTAGGAGGGGCCCGTGGCTAAATAATAACAGCCGTACAGGTCGATCGATCAGGTTAAGCTACGCTTGCCGAGGTTGGTCTGTGGATGGGTGATCATCTTTACATACCGTGACCCCTCCGTGGCTCGGAAAGCACGTTAAGCCGTTGGTCCCGGCTGTCATTCGTGGATCGTTGACAGTCGTTACGGGTAGTCAGAAGCCCGAAAGTCTGACAACCACTCTTATCAAGGGGTATCGTATTACCCAGTAATTGGGATGTGGAGGTCAGATAGGCAGTCGCTCCATGTAAAATACTGGTATTCAGCTGCATCCGGTTAGACTGGAATCCGACCCCAACTTAGTCGGAAAAAGGCTAGGCAGATGATGATGTTACATTAACTAACTGTTTGAAACAATCGGCCCTATGTCTGTTAACGTTCTGAATCAATATCTAGATCTACACTTCTATAGTGATCGTTTATTTTTTGGGTTCCTACGGGGAGATATGAGGGAAAGAGCAATGGCCGCTATTGCACGCTAAAACGCGACAACTGTACTCGTACAATGTAAAAAAACCGGTCAAATGTGAGTCAGACTCGCCCACTGAGGGTTCCGTACTTTGTTGGTATGTAAATAGTTTATCACGGGTTTATTTTAAATTTACCTACAAATTTATGGTTTTCGGATTTTTTCCTTTACTTGTGCTACATGATCTTGCTTCTTGCCAAATTTCATGATTCTAGGCCAACGGGATGTACCCTATAAGTTTTGAGTCCCTTGCGAGTGTCGAAATATTCGTTTATAACGGCCGTATCTTTTTATTATGTTAATTTAGAAGTTTGATTCTTTCACAGCTTCAAGGGACTGTAGACCTGAGTATATGGTTTTAATTTCAACTCGATACCACAACGCGTTCCCGAGATAAAGGGTCTTGACAGACAGACGGATGGACAAATAAGTGATTCTAGAAGGGTTCCGTTTTTTCCTTTTGAGGTACGGAACCCTAAAAACACGTAAACAAACAGACAGTCTCAAATGAAAACCAGCAAAAGTACGTTCTCATTTATCTATGTTTTCGCTCATACATACGCAGTTCAGTACAAAATATACCTAAACCTAATGGTGGCGCCTAACACCAAATACTTGGGCGGAAATATAAAGAAATTGTTTGCGTTTATCCCAGACGCTGGGAGCTGGATCAATTAAAATAGTGGACTGTATATTGCGGGGGTGAAAAGTACGTGGGTAGGTCTGACCTTGCAAAACACGACACGAATTAGGACGACGAAAATTGTACATGGAACAAGGGAATTGGCAGGAAAATGCAACACCACTGACCTGTATGTAGATTCACCATCAATCCTCCACGTCGGCCGGCCGAAGGTTCGAGCCTGGCTGGATCAGGGCGGCGAGAGGTCGCACAGACGCCTTTCACAGCATAAACACGCACTTTTCGTAGTGTTTTAGATAATAGTTCGTAATGCTTCGCGACAGTTCGCAACCGTAAATTGGTAATTAACAAGGGAGCATGTTATGGAACACTACTCTCGTTGAAGGCAACGCGGCAAGTGAAGAATTTCCTCACACCGTCACCGGAGATGGTGACCAGGACAGCGATAGTCCGGGGTTGCATGTGGGAAAAGGATAGGACACGATAGGATAGTGACGCATTTTGCAAGTCATATTAATTTCTACCCTATAATAAAAATAATAAACTAATACGAAATCCAACATCCCCCCAGCCTTGAAGAAACCCTTCAAAAGAAGGTTAAAAAAATTAAGAAAATCGCTATATTTAGCAACTTCAAGGAGTAACTAGAGCGGAGAAATATAATGAAACTTCTAAATTTAACTTAACTAACATAAAATAAGCTAATTTAATACTTATGTGCGTAAAGTACACATAATAGAGATATATGACTATTGAGTCGGAAGAGGGCATAACCGCACTACTGGTCGTTTATAAGTACCGGTTTTAGTTCTTACTTCCGCTACGCGAACAACACCATCCTTACCAGGGTATACATTGGTAACAATTCCTAATGGCCACTGCAAGGGTGGAGCGTTATCTACATTTAACAACACTACAGTACCGACTGTAATCGGATTAGACGGAGTATTCCATTTTTCGCGTTGTTGCAAATTATGTAAATATTCCGACTTGAATCGCTTCCAATACGATTGAACTATCGAATCCATTAAATAGAAACGAGACAACAGATCTGTTCGTTCGTCGGATAAGTCGGCTGCAGGTAAGCATTCTAGCGGAGTGGTAGACAAAAAATGCGCGGGAGTAAGTGCTAAGGGCTCTGATGGATCAGAGCTCAAAACATAAAGAGGACGGCTATTTAGCACGGCCTCAATTTGACTAAGAATGGTCGACATCTCCTCAAAGGTGAGAACTTGATTGCCGATTATACGAAATAAAAGCGACTTGGTGCTCTTAACGTTCGCTTCCCATATCCCTCCGAAGTGACTTGCTGTAGGAGGGTTCATTCGCCACGTGATACGGTTCTTCGCGAGTTCATGACTAAAACTTTGATAATAATCAGCAGTTTGTAAAAACTCGTGAAGTTCATTAAAATATTTTTTAGAAGCGACAAAATTAGTCCCGTTATCGCTATATAAGAAATTACAAGGACCCCTTCGGGATATGAATCGTTTAAATGCGTCGATAAAGGAAGCGGAAGTTAAGTTAGAAACTAGTTCGATATGAACTGCTTTTGTCACGAGACAAATAAAAATACAAATATAAGCTTTTACGCTTCGTACGCCCCGTTTGCGGTAAGGAGTAACATAAAGCGGACCTGCGTAATCGACGCCCGTTTGTAAAAACGCTTTGCATTGCTCTAATCTACATTTAGGCAAATCGGCCATAGGCGGAAACGTAGGCTTAGGATTAACTCGGAAACAATCATTACACTTGTGTATGTACTGTCGAACCACACGTCTAGCGGAAATAATCCAATATTTGGATCTTAATATCGAAATTAATAATTGCGGCCCGGCGTGACAATTGTCGCGGTGATAAAATTCAATTAATAATTTAACAACATGTCCTTGCCCGGGAAGTAAAATCGGATGTTTAGAAGAATAGTCTAGTGTCGAGTTCGATAAGCGACCTCCGACACGTAGAAGTCCGTTACATAAAAATGGAAACAGTTTCCGTAACTTGGCCGAACATGGTTGACCCTTAGAAATATTCTTAATGTCTTCAGAAAAGTATTTAGACTGGACCGCGCGAATTATTTCCGATTCAGCTATATTTAGATCTTCAGCGGTAATTGTATCGTTTTGCGGCAATTTTTTAATAAATCGAAGCCAAAAAACTGTAGCTTCCAGCAGCTTTTCCCAAGTGGAACACTCTGAAGCTAATTTTAAAAGCGGGTTATCATTATCTGCGACTTGAGTCACATGCGTAACAGTTTTTTCTTCCGGTAATGAAGACCGGTTGGATAAAAATTGTTGTATAGGCCAGTCTTGTCTAGGCAAGGAAAGCCAGGATGGACCCTTAAACCAAAGCTCATGTTGAATGAGCTGCGAAGGCGTGAGCCCACGAGATACGCAATCTGCGGGGTTCTCGATGCCAGCGACATGATATAAATTTTCAGGTGAAATATTTTCCTGAATTTGTGAAATGCGGTTGGCAACATAAGTGTTGAATCTGTGTGGCGAAGCAACAGACCAACAGAGTGCTACTTCAGAATCCGAAAAAGCATAAATATCTTCAATTTTATGTCGTTTAGATAAAGTGTCATAAACGGTTGTAAGAAGTCGTGACATTAAAAGTATTCCGTTTAATTCCAAGCGTGCGAGAGTGATTTTAGGTTTAGCAGATGCGACACGTGATTTGGAGCACACGAGTGAAATAATAGGCGATTGATCGCCATTGACGACGTGTAAATAAATCACACAGCCGTATGCGGATTCGCTCGCATCTGAAAATGCTACTAAGGAAACTGTAGAACGGGTTTCTATACCTAAATGACGTGGAAACGATAAATTAGATATTTGCGGTAATTCTATTAAATATTGTTGCCAAATTTTAACAATGCGAGAAGGGGGTATATCGTCCCAATCGAGATTTAAAAGCCAGAGTTCCTTAATGATTAATTTAGCGAAAAGAATTATAGGGCCGACGAGTCCTAAGACGTCGTACAACCGAGCGGTTGCGGATAAAATGGCGCGTTTAGTACAAGCAGGTGGGGGACTTGATATTTCGAAAATAAAGGTATCCTGAGCGGGTAACCAACGCAAACCTAATATCTTAAATGTATTTCCATCGTCGAAAGAAATGCATTCAGATTGACGGTGCGACTCGGGAATATGTTTGAGCAATTCCTGTGAGTTGGAAGTCCATTTAACTAAGTCAAACCCGCCAGTTTTGAAGATCTGGATCAGATCGGTAGCTGTCTTGACTGCTTCCTCGAGAGAAGAAGCAGATGAAGCTACGTCATCCATATAAATGTCCCTCTCTAATACGGCTGCCGCAGTTGGCCAATTATGCCGTTCATCGCTAGCGAGCTGGCGTAGCGTGCGGAGCGCCAAAAATGGTGAAGACCGAAGCCCAAATGTGACTCGAGTGAACTCAAAAACCTCGAGTGGGTCGGTTTCTGAAAATCTATATAAGATTCGTTGATATTTGCGGTGCGGAGCATTTGTATAAATGCATAAATACATTTGTTTTACATCTGCACAAAAGGCAATGTAATAAACACGAACATTTAAAAGTATATGAAATATATCAGCCTGTAGATTGCAACCCGTATACAGGACATCATTTAGTGATAAGCCTGTATCGGTCTTGGCACTGCCATCCAGCACAGGACGAACTTTGGTTGTCGCCTTGTCGTTGCGCACTACAGGATGGTGCGGTAAATAAAAGCCTGCGGCGACTAATGCCTCAGGTGCGGTGCGGGACAGTATACCTTTATTTAGGTAATCACGAATAACATCGTCATATTTTAGTTTTAAACTAGGATCCTTAGAAAATTTCTTTTCTAAAAGTAGGAAGCGTTTTTTAGCGGTAGTATAAGAATTGCCTAGATTATTTGGGTCTTCTTTAAAAGGAAGGTCAACTGAATAGCTGCCGTCGGAGTTACGAACAGTGGTTGAAGTATAAATATTTTCACACTGCTGGTCGTCGGGACTTAAAAACGACTGCGAAGGTAATTCCTCGACTGCCCAAAATCTTTCAACAATCTGGTGTAGCGGGTCAGAAGTAAAAGCACACAATGTGCGGGTAGCGGGTTGCGGAGATATAATAGGAGCGTCACCTAAAATCAGGTAACCTAAAGTCGTTTCAAAGGCGGAGGGCATACCGTCATAAGGGGGTTTAATTTTATCAGTGAGTAAAATTTCACAATAAAATTTAACACCTAAAAGTATATCTATTGTTCCCGGCTGCGAAAACTCATCATCAGCGAGCGGTAAGTTACGAATAAATTCAATAGACGCTGTATCAACACAGGTGTCCGGCAACTGTGACGTAATCTGTCCTACTACCATCGGCCTTATAGAATATTCGCACTTATTATCAAAGCGAGACGTGAATTTAACAGAAGTAACACCGAGAATTTTTTGTGAGGCTCCTCCAATGCCTTGAACTTGCGAATAGCGGGTTTGAGTATAAATAGGAAGCGATAGTCGCTTACAACAAGTTGCGGAAATATAATCACTTTGAGAGCCAGGATCCACTAGACATCTCAAAAAGTGCGTGCGGTTTAAAGAATCAACAAACTTTACTTTTGCGGTCCCTAACAACGTAGTCGTTTGATAACGAGCGGTTCGATCGTACGAAACTGTACACACCGATGCATTATTTGCAATAGTTGTAGGGTCATTAGAAGCGGCGAGTGAATGAGTCATAGCGGACTCTGAATGACTGCTGGCCGGGGTAGGGCGCGGCATGTCATGAGCGGTAGCGGGAATAGGATTAGAGGTATTGGACACCACAGAACCAACGTTGCAATTTGTTTTATCATTTTGTGTTGGATTGAAATGTAATAAAGTGTGGTGTCGCTTTGAACAATGAGAACAAGTATGTTTCGAAGTACAAGAAAAAGTCTTGTGTTTTGTACTTAAACAATTGTTGCAGAAATTATTAAGTTTTATATAATTATATCTTTCTCGCGGGGTTAACTTATTAAATGAGGAACAAGAGTATAAATTTTCATGTTGTTTCTCATCACATAAAGCGCATTTATCGCTTACACTTGGACCACACCCTACATCAGTATTAACAAAGGACTTGGACGGTTTAGGGATGCGCTTCGTTTGACGCTGCTGTTTAGACTGAGAATGACTATCTATCGATTTACTAAGGTTCATAGAACGAGACAAAACTTTACTTTGCTCCTTTACAAATTCAATTAAATTATGATAAGGAGGTATTTTATCTTTACGATAGGTAATTTCAAATAGTTTAACTGTGTCTGCGTCCAACTTTTGCAGAGCCAAATGCAAGAAAATAAATTCAGTTAAATCATTAAGCTTCAATTGCTTAAGCGCTTGTACTGAAGAATCAAAATTATATATAAATGAGTCTAACCCATCAGAACTAGCAATGGATAGCGGTGTAAACTGTAACAATTGGTTTAAATATGCGGATGCGAGTGAGCGAGGATCGTCATATTTTTGCACGAGTGCCTCCCAAATAATAATATAATTTTCTGCGGTTGGAGCCAACCCTGCGCAAACGCACGACGCCTGCCCAGTTAATTTACCTACTAAATAAAATACTTTTTCACTATTAGTGAGCGATGCATTATCGTGTATCATGCTTTTAAATTGTTGATAAAACAATGGCCATTTCTTGACATTACCGTCGAATGACATCAAATCAATGGGCGGAAGGCGAGGATTCGATTTTTGTAATGAAGTTTGAGATTCAGGTTCAGTACACTCGGTTTTATTATTGAGTAAAACCTGTTTTATAAAACAAAACATTTCTTCAAATGATAACCAGGAATCATATTCGACCTCGGAATCGGGGTTCAACTGTAAATTTAACATATTATAAGAATCTAAAACTTGTTGATAATCATTACGCAATGTATCAATATTTAAAGCACTAGAACAAAACGACTTATAATATTGTCGATCAGTATTTGTTTTCTGTGCAAGTTCGAAAATATTTTCTACGCGTTTGTAAATTACATCACGTTTGACTACGTATAACGATAACTGGTTTTTACTAGTACTGGTAGTGTCGAAGAACTGATCTGCATCACTTCCCTTCCTCTTTGGTTTAGTCATTGTGAACTACTGTAAATATGTACAATAGCGGCGATAAGTAGGCAACACGACTATGTAAACAAAGTAAATAAGCGGTTATTATCATAAAACGACTAACTTTAGTTGCGAGAGTAAAATAAATTATTGCGGGTAAGAGAAAAATATCAAATGTACTGGTATGCGTACGTGCCCTAACGAAGCGAGCCGAAGTTCACCGAACAATTACGAACGAACGAGTTATCTAAAGAACGACCGTATAGGAACCGATTCAAAATGGCGGAATACCAAAATGGAATGAATTTGGAAAGAAATAACTTTTACGTTGTGTTGTACTATGCGATGCGGGTGCGGAAATATAAAGAAATAGATGTCAGTGCGGGAAAATACAAAGAATAAACGACAATCTATTTATTAATTACGTAGTACAGTGACCGTTTAGTTATAACTGACCATGCGGTTTGAATTAAGAATACGACCTAAACGACCATAAATGCGGTTCGAAGTGACCAAAAATAAATGGTGGCGCCTAACACCAAATACTTGGGCGGAAATATAAAGAAATTGTTTGCGTTTATCCCAGACGCTGGGAGCTGGATCAATTAAAATAGTGGACTGTATATTGCGGGGGTGAAAAGTACGTGGGTAGGTCTGACCTTGCAAAACACGACACGAATTAGGACGACGAAAATTGTACATGGAACAAGGGAATTGGCAGGAAAATGCAACACCACTGACCTGTATGTAGATTCACCATCAATCCTCCACGTCGGCCGGCCGAAGGTTCGAGCCTGGCTGGATCAGGGCGGCGAGAGGTCGCACAGACGCCTTTCACAGCATAAACACGCACTTTTCGTAGTGTTTTAGATAATAGTTCGTAATGCTTCGCGACAGTTCGCAACCGTAAATTGGTAATTAACAAGGGAGCATGTTATGGAACACTACTCTCGTTGAAGGCAACGCGGCAAGTGAAGAATTTCCTCACACCGTCACCGGAGATGGTGACCAGGACAGCGATAGTCCGGGGTTGCATGTGGGAAAAGGATAGGACACGATAGGATAGTGACGCATTTTGCAAGTCATATTAATTTCTACCCTATAATAAAAATAATAAACTAATACGAAATCCAACACCTAACATAGATGTAGATTCAGGGCAATGTTAACACTGAAATAACAAACTCTAGGTACCTACTTTTAATTAAATATATCATCTTGGTATGGCTTTAAAAAATTAATACCCACATACATTTCATTAGGTAAAAGCCTCCGTTTATAACAGTGTAGAGAATTTTATGTATTTTTTACGCTTATTAAATTAACTTTTGTGTATATTGCTATAAGGCTGTTTAATTTTCATTAAAAATTAAAACGTTTTAGAGGAAGGGCCCGTGGCTAAATAATAACAGCCGCACAGGTCGATCGATCAGGTTAAGCTACGCTTGCCGCGGTTGGTCTGTGGATGGGTGACCATCTTTACATACCGTGACCCTTCCGTGCCTCGGAAAGCACGTTAAGCCGTTGGTCCCGGTTGTCATTCGTGGATCTTAGACAGCCGTTACGGGTAGTCAGAAGCCCGATAATCTGACAACCAGTCTTACCAAGGGGCTTCGTACTACCCAGTAACTGGGTTGTGGAGGTCAGATAGGCAGTCGCTCCATGTAAAATACTGGTATTCAGTTGCATCCGGTTAGACTGGAAGCCGACCCCAACATAGTTGGGAAAAGGCTAGGCAGATGAATTAAAACGTTTTAGGAGCTAGGAGCTGGCTGATAATTTGTGTGGTTGTATTAAATTATGGAGGCTACAAATTATGGAGGCTACAAATTATGGAGGCTACAAATTAAGCTATACCTACTTGCAGTTACTTTAAGTTTTAGTACAGATTTTTCTTACCACAAATTACAGCATGAAGTTAAATTAGTCTACAGATACAATTTTGTACTTAATTTGTGGAAGACTGGTGCCTAAACTAAGTATTTTACAAAACCTTGAAGTCAGGTCACCAGGCCCTCTTAACTATTTATATGTATACTAGCTTCCACCCGCGACTTCGCCCGCGAGGTATGTCAATAAAAACTATCCTATGACCTTTCTTGGGATGCAATCTATCTCTGTGCCAGATTTTATCGAAATCCGTTCAGTGGTTTAGGCGTGAAAGGATAACATACAGACAGACGGACAGAGTTACTTTAGAATTTATAACATTAGTATGGATTTCAAGTATTGTACTAAAGACGTTTTGTTTGAAATCACAGTAGTATAATGTATTTTTTTTTAAATTATTTAATTTATTAAAGCTGGTGAAATGTCAGTATACTGAAATGCCTTTGTCCAGTTTGTGTGTTTTTCAGGAAATACATTCGTAAAGCCAAGAAAATACCTACACCTCTTTGACTATATTAGTCAAACAAATTACTTATTCCATATTTACAAAATGAGAAACATTAAACTCCAAAGCCAGATAAACAAATTCACATAAAAAAACGACTTCAAAGTTCGTACATTAAAAAGAAAAAACACATTTCTGTTGAAGGTCTGCCGGGCCCTGCATTTAGGTCACACGCAACAGTGCGTGAATATATGGAGCTGTTAATACCGCGGATTTTATGTTGTAGTGGAAGGAAATATTTACCATGTTTACAACTAGATTTTCCATTTTAACTCTTTCGTTCTTGTAATGGTATTTAGCCTTGTTTGTAGGTAGTTCTGTCTTTGTTTCCTTAATGAGAACTTGAACTTGGTGCTGATCTATTCGTCATGTTCGTGAACGGGCGCCGTCAGTTGGGGCTGGTCATCACTTAGCTGCCTCGGCTTATTTTTATTTTAAATTATTTTATTTTTGGATTGTTGTTTTCTTGCTATTTGCTGTACCCTGGACGCTTTTAATGCTTACGTCTTTTTACATCGTTTTCACATGTAATTGTAAATTCAACATTAATGATGCAACTAATATTTTTGTAAAAATATAATTTAAATAAAAGAGTGTCCATGCAGTTTCTTGCTCGTTCTTCTCCCTAAGTACCTACGCTTTGGAATGGGCAACCAGCTTCATATTTTCTGACTGACCGACTTCTTGACAATTCAAAAGTGCCTATAAATGGTTTAATTGAAATAAATGCTTTGAGTTTTTTTTTGAGTTTGAAAATAGAAGTAAGTCGTATGTTGGATTGTTGATTGACGACCCATTGGTGGCTTATTTAAGTACTTTTACGAATACTAGCAATGTGTAACTGAAACTGTTTGAAGTGTAAAAAAAAGTAAGTAAGTACTTCTTTCCGTCGATTCAGATCCTTTCGTGAACTCAATCAACTCAGCCTATCGCAGTCCACTGCTGGACATATGCCTCTTCCCTCTCCCAGGATGCGCCACAACACCCTGTCCTCCACCTTCCGCATCCAGTCCGTGCCAGTCACCTTCTTAAGGTCGTCTGACCATCTAGCTGGGGAGCGTCCCACACTACGTGTGTCTTTACTCTAGGGCTCGTCTGCTCCACCGGCCATCGGTCCTTCGTCAAACATGGCCAGGCCACTGCCACTTCAGTTTACTGACGCGTGTTTGCAAGCTATGCTTGCATAGTCGTCTATTTCGTGAACTGAATGTGACAAAAATGTTGTTGCAGACTTGTATTGCCGCTAAGCTGAAGTGGGACTGGGCAGGCCACGTCTGCCGTATGCCCAATGACCAAAATAACCACTATGTGGAGCCCTAACACAGCAAGAAGGCATCCGTCAGGCACCGTAGAAGATGTCGGGACGAGCTGGAGATAACAAACGACCAGGGGGCCTAAAAGGCCAGTTTGGCTGAATCATAAAAGGATAACATTATGAATTATAGTATGAAGAAGTCAGTCCGTGTTTTTCTTTTTTTCGCTTCACTACGTAGGTACAATCGAAGGTATTTTGGTATTTTAGCACAGAGAAAAAAAATAACTGAAAAATCCTGGGAAATGTGATTTGATACGATTAACTTAACAGTTAACTGTCCATTATGATTCATGATGTTATCCTTTTATGATTCTGCCAACACTTTAACCCTAGATCGAAAGAGCTGGAAGTCATGGGAGAGGCCTTTGCCCCGCATGATGAAGAAGGCCAACAGTAACAGTAACTTGTGTCGATATTTTGCTATGGACTAAACTAGGTCACACATACGCACGTACTTACGAAGTTAGTACTATTACATACGTCGTAGTAATTCCCGCCTTGTTGAACTTTAAGAGTCTGTTAATGTTACAAACATAAGTAATGTGGATTGGATCGTTTTGTATGCGTTTTTTTAGTTTCTTTTTTTTTTCTCTTTATTTGTTTTGGGGTTTTTTAGTTTCGTTGGTAGAATTATTGTAGTGAATACAGGGTCAAATTAAATTAGATAGCAAAACTCAACGGACAGAGAAAGTTAGTAAAAAAAAAATAACTAGAAAACCAGAGCCCTTTGAACCTAAAAATAACCTTATTTTTTGTTTTTGAATGTGAATGTGTGTTGTTTTTGTTGATCAGACGTCGATATCACGTCTGCAAAGTATCGCTAGCTAATTAAATTTGACCTTGTACCTATAAAATAAAATGTGATTGTGTCTTGACAAGTCATTTTTCTGGCTTACAAACTACATAATTTGATTGTAATATCGGTATACCAAGTGCCAAAACTAGAAATGTGCACATTTTATATGTTTTCAGTTGTATAAGGTAATCTGTTATTTCCTTATCGTTAAAACTTTAGCTTTCGTGTTTGCAAGCCTATTGGTTGGCCTAGCTTCTGACGTTTTATAAGTGGCCATGTAGGTTTATGTGAAATAAAATATTTTGATTTTGGGCATTGAAACCAACGCTGCTTGCTGGGCGGTAGCTAAACTCACAAATAATTAAAAAAAAATCGCACAAGCCACTCTATACAAATCCAAGGGGGGTCAAAAATTCGTGTCTCAATTACAAATTTTAGACACACAGATGGTGGACGTCGGAATAATTTAATACTGGGCGACCTTCGACACGGGGGTTACAGACATCCCGGTTTACTGATTATTTAACACCCCCAGATTTATTCACATCCCTTTTCAATGAAGCTGACATTTATTGAATGAATTAGACAAATTATTGAGGCGCTACGGACGCTTCCTGGTGCGCAAAAGCCGCTTTTGCAGCTGAGTCAAGCGCATTCGAAGGATGGACTTTTGAATGGGGTTTAAGGATATTAACACCTTCAGCGCTTAATTTGCTGGATTACTGATTGCTAATTGACAAGTGAATTGATTGGATTATTTGTTTGAAGGACCGCTGATCATTTGTGATTCCTTGAAATTGGTAATTGACTTCATTATGATAGTATTTTGCAGTGGTGAAGAATCTTGGAACAATAAGTCTTTTTCATCTTTAGTAATTACTAGTTTTTCACGAAAAGGGTGCCTGAAGATGGACGGCGCTGCCAAGGCCGGCCCAGAAAGAGCTGACGAGATGACTTCGACGCGTTCCGCGAGCGCTGGTTCGAGGTGACACGGGTAAGGCTCAATTTACACCGCCGCGGAACGGAATGGAAGCGATTTTTGTTTGTACAAAGCATTATAAACTTTATGTCAATAGCGTAACGCACGAATTAGGTACACCCATACGCACAGGTTGCGCATCTTCTGGAGAATTATCGCGCATTCTCGGGAATGCCCGCAGTAAGAAGCTTGTATTTAATTTGTACGTTAGACAATTGCCATAAAGTTCATTTTGCTATTACGAAAACTCGATTCCACTCCTTTTCGCGGCGGTGTAAATTGAGCCTAAAAGTTCCTGGAAGGCCTTGAGGGAGGCCTTCGCTCAGCAGGGGGCCATATAGCCTAAAAAAAAATGCAGTGTCTAAGTATTTTTTAAACTACGTGCTAATTTAGTTTACAGAAAGATGCAGCTGTTCGCTGTCCCGTGGGCATCATTCATTAACTGTCACCTTTTATAAAACGTTATAAGTCGAGAAAAAGCATATTATTATTCAACTGAGCTTTGACAAAAAAAAACTGGCCACGAAGGGTTCCGTACCACAAGGCAACAACGCCGAAAAAACACGTTTGTTGTATGGGAGCCCCCTTAAATATTTATTTTATTCTGTTTTTACTATTTGTTGTTAAAGCGGCAAGAGAAATACATCATCTGTGAAAATTTCAACTGTCTAGCTATCACGGTTCATGAGATACAGCCTGGTGACAGACACACGGACGGACAGACAGCGAAGTCTTAGTAATAGGGTCCCGTTTTTACCCTTTGGGTACGGAACCCTAAAAAGAATGTCATAGCTAAATAATACCTACCTCCCGAAATATACCTAGATCCCGAAATAAAAGGGTTGTCAGTCGATATTAGTGATATTTAACACCTTTTTCACGTACACCCCTTTCTGAAGAACTGTGACGTTTATTGTATGAATGAAATGTATTATTCAGGAATGATTGTCATGTAATATTGGAATGTTACTGGACCTAGGTAACAATGTAAATTGGGGTAAATAAATATGTACGAATTTTGTATGTTCGGAGGTAAATGAAATTGATTGGTAAGCAATTTCAATGATGTATTGTTACTGTTTTCTTTTAAGCCAATTAGTATTATCAATCTGCAGAAAACTACCTTTTCACTTTTCAATGCCTAAAAGTTCGTCTTTATGTTGTGCGTAGGCGACATAAAGTCGCTTTTTATGCTCTAGTGCATAAATTAATATTTATTCTAAGACTAACAATAAAACGTCGCAGGTTAAAGTCATTATTTTATTTCATTTGCCTTAATTTATATCATTTCCGTGTTTTCTATCCTTAATTTAATAAAACCAGATAAAATAGTTGTCATTTATTATTTAAAAATGCAAAGAAACGTTATTATGACTTGGCAGTATGAAGTACCCAAGTCAAATGACACATGTCATGTTGAAAATTTAAAAAAACTTTTAAAGTTTCGTGGCTTCTCAATTTTGCAACATTTTTTAACAGTAAAAATACTGTTATTACTTTATGCCTGTTTCATTTTCTCACAATCGAAGTGAAAAGCAGAGTGTATAACTCGGGCATAAACGAGCCATTTTACCCCTCGACTTAAACTATCCATATACCTAAACGTATCGGGATGAAATGGCTTCTTTTATGCACTAAGTAATTGTACAATCTACTATTTTTTTCTACCTAAAATAATGATTGACGATCTGTATAACAATAGCTGCACTAGCTTCTGCCCGCAACTTCGTCCGCGTAAAATTTCTTGTACCCCCGAACCACCCCGTCGCATCGCATCGCCTGCTCGCGCTATCATTTCGTTTTCGCTTAGCATTCTTACAAACTTTTTTTCTTTTTCCTGGGCTCATAAGGGTGACGTGAGGGTGGCGTGATGTCAAATAGACTATAGCCTTCAAGAATTGGACTATCAAATGCAAAAAAAAATAAATCATATCCGACTGGTAGTTCCAGAGATTGGCGTGTTCAAACAAACAAATGTTTCTTCATTTCTGTCTTTTTTACATTGTTCTCACATACAGAAGCAACAAGAATAATGTACCCAGGATTTTGTAATATCTTGATTTAAAAGAGTGTCCATGGAGTTTCTTGCCCGTTCTTCTCCATAGAGATCTACGCTTTGGAATGGGCAACTCATGGACGTAATATATAGAGTTACTTCTATATATTACGTCCATGGGGCAACTAGCTTCAACTTTCTGACTAACTGACAGACTATTTAATTTTGACAATTCAAAAGTGCCTGTACAAGGTTTAATTGAAATAAATGATTTGAGTTTGAGTTTGAGTTTTGAGTTTGAGTTCAAACTCTCCAGTATAGATCAGTGTTGTGTGTGTGTGTAGTTCAATGTAGTTCTTATTAGTATAGATAAAAAAAAAAAAGAAAAAGAAAGATCGGGTTCAATGTACCTTCCTACATTATTATGAAATTAAAAAGCACATACATAGTTGCTGTATTAAGTGTTGAACCTACAAAAGACCATTTGTAACACTCGTTTTATGCCACTATAGGCCGACCGCTTAACTGAGACGTTGCCTGAAGCAGCTGCGCGGTGCGGGAGGGGTGATAGTTGTCACAAGTTGACGAATCACTGAGCTCTCGCATCACGTCACCACACCCCTCCCGCACCGCGCTGCTACCTCAGGCAACGTCCCAGTTAAGCGGTCGGGCTGTACCATAATTATTGAATCGTCTCACATCTGAAAGAAAATACGGAACTTCATAAACATAAAAAAACTCAGTCCAGTCATGTCCATTACATTAAACATTATGTACTTAAAAACTTTCCTGATCACCTTCACTGATTATGTCGTCCTGAAAAAATCCAAAAAAAGCACCTAAAAGACGTATTTTCGACTGAAAATTACACGGCGCATACGACTCTTTGTCCGCCATTGATTAGGGGCCCGTTTCTTTTTTAGAAAACTTTTGTTTATTGCGTTAGCACAGATGTTTCGTTGTTGGGGTAACGGAGTGGAATGGGGGAGGGCGGAGGCGACTGAAAGACGGTATTTGAATTTCAAACGAAGGATTGTACATATTTATTTTATGTTTTGAAACCTTGACCTCAATTCATTGGATCGAAAACGTATGAATTTGCGTTTCGAAAAATAAATGTCAGTTATACGCAGAACCTATTATGGCAATGCTAAAGTAACGGTTATCATAGAAGCTACAGATAGAGGGGCTCGTGGCTATAGCAGCCTTACGGGTCAATCGAAAGTTAAGCTACGTTTGTCGCAGTCGGTTCTGGGATGGATGACCATCCATTACATGACATATCGAGACCCCTCCGTGCCTCAAAAATCAAGTTAAGCTGGGATTGTCCGAAAGGGTTACCGCTGGCCCGGAACATAAAGGGCTAAGGAACGAACACGGGTGTGTTTTAGTCAGTAAGAGTCTGACACTCCCTTCCGCTCCACCCAGAGCGGGAGGGGTCATTTGATAATTTCCCACCAAAAAATAAAAACAGCCGTTGGTCCCGCCTGTCACTAAACTTGTAGATCTTTGACAGTCGTTACGGGTCGTTAGAAGCCCGAAAGTGTGACAATCAGTCTTAGCAAGGGCTATAGTATTACCCGGTAACTGGGTTGTGGAGGTCAGATAGGCAGTTTCTCCATGTAAAATACTAGTACTCAGCTGCATCCTGTTAGACTGTAAGCTGACCCCAACATAGTTGTCGGAAACCTTTGGACTTATGATTACCCGCAACGCTGACGGCTAATCAGTAGCCCAAAAGTCTGACAACCAGTCTTACCAAGAGATGACTTGTTACCCAGTACCTAAGTTGATTGTGGAGGCAAGGCAAATAAGGCAGTCGCTCCATCTGGTTAGATTGGAAACCGACCTCAAAATTCTTATTTTTTTTATTTCTGAATGGGTCTGCTCTAAACCTCGATCACGCCCTATAGAAAGCGATGGATGCGGTCTACGTATGATGGAACGAGCGTGCCCAGAAGATGCCTAAAGCACTGTAAACTACGAGTCGACGTAGGGTGCTTGAGGCCGGACTCCAGTAGGAGGGTGGTCGCAAACCAGGCATTAGTTACCACGGCAAGGGAAGAATTGACCAGGAAAAGGCTAGACAGAGTTTTAGGGAAGTTACAAGAAAATCGTCTTTTATCTTAATTGGGAATTTCTTTTTTTCTGTTGTACATTCTTTGGAACTTTAACAAACTGCGGCCACAGATTCTGCACAGCATAATCAGCCGATAACGTTCCCACTGCTGGGACACAGGCCTCTTCTCTGTAAGAGAGAATGGGCCGTAATCCACCCCGCGGGCTCAGTGCGGGTTGGTAGATGTCACATGTCTTAAAATTTTTGGTTTTAGGACATACCGGTTTCCTCACGATGTTTTCCTTCACTGTTTTTGACAGCAGTGGTGATGAAATAAATTACACAAAGTAAAGCGCCTGCTCTGGTTCGAACCTACGACTTACATCACGTAAGTCGGGGCCGTTATCACTGAGCTCCTCAATTTTATGTAAATTATTGTAACTGATTAACCAAAATAACAATAAACAAATTATTCGATTCTTTAGAATATTAGATTCTGTAATAAATGTGTTAAAATAAAAGCATTCGATTCAAAGACACAAATGTCCGCCTAAACACACACACTAATACAGGCGAAAGTTTGTGAGTGAGGGTGTGTTTATATGTTTGTTACAATATTGATAAAATTTTGTATGCCGGTAGCCGATACCCTGGATTAACATATAGGCCACTTTTTATCCCGATATTCCTACGGGATCAATAATTACGCGGGATGCTGCGGCTGGCCATGTTTGACGAGGGACCGATGGCCGGTGAAGCAGACGAGTTCTAAAGTAGAGACAGCGTATCAGCACGAGTAGTGTAGATGAATCGACGACCTTAAAAAGGTGACTGGGACGGACTGGATGCGGAAGGTGGAGGACACGGTGTTGTGGCGCAGCCTGGGAGAGGGGAGAGGCCTATGTCCTGCAGTGAACTACGATAGGCTGAGCTGATTGAGTTCACGAAAGGATCAGATTCGACGGAAAGAAGTACTTACTTACTTGTTTTTTTTTCTATTCAAACAATTTCAGTTGCACATTACAGGTACAAAAATGAAGAAGGAATGAGGAGATCCGCAGGAGAACCAAGGTAACCGACATAGCCCGAAGAATTGCCAAACTTAAGTGGCAGTGGGCAGGGCACATTGCTCGCAGAACAGATGGCCGATGGGGCCGAAAAGTTCTGGAGGGGCGACCGCGTACCGGAAGACGTAGCGTTGGAACGCCTCCCACAAGGTGGTCCGACGACCATGTGAAGGCTGCAGGAACCCGTTGGATGCGAGAAGCGCAGAACCGGTCGAAGTGGAGGTGCTTGGGGGAGGCCTATGTCCAGCAGTGGACGTCTTTCGGCTGAAATGACGATGATGATGTTTACTAGTACTAAGTGCGGGTTAAAATAAAAACATTCGATTCGAAAACACATGTTCGCCAAAAAAATAACTCGACAGAACTCGCACAAACCGCGCCAAACTTCCCAGCGATTACTAATGGAAAGTGATTTTTGTACCTTTTGTCCTGTTTGTAAGGCGCCTCTGTAAATGGGGCCAGTCTGCCATCCATCATAATTGTGGCGTAATGACTGTCGTTCGGCCCTTTGTTTCACTCATTTTGCATTAAATACGATTGTTTTCCCTTCATTTTGTCGTTTAACCGTTAATTTCGACATGTTTTTGGGGTGTGTAGTATAGAGGTATGAGGAATAGAGTGTTTAGTTCACTCGTATTCTATAGGAAAGGGAGGATCCTCCGACCAGACGGGTGTTGTGTCTGGCTGGCAACTGCCCGATTATTCATGTCGGGCCGTTGTATCTATGCTAGTAATTGCGCCGTAAACTCTGCTTGTGAGATGCAGGATTTTGCGTGACGTCAGTGTGACGCGTTGTTCGCATGTGGCGTTGTAGATTCCGCTACATCCTCCATGCAAAGTAGGAAATATGGACCGAGTTTAACTACGTAGATTTAAGTACCAGATTACGGATTTAAAACCCGAGGGGCCAGTGGCTAAATATAAACAGCCGCATAGGTCGTTTGATCGGGTTAAGCTACGCTTGTAACGGTTGGTCTGTGGGTGGGTGACCATCTTTACATACCGTAACCCCTCCGTGCCTCGGAAAGCACGTTAAGCCGTTGGTCCCGGCTGTCTTTCGTGGATCTTTGACAGTCGTTACGGGTAGTCGAGAAGCACGAAAGTCTGACAACCAGTTTTAGCAAAGGGTATCGTATTACCCAGTAACTGGGTTGTGGAGTTCAGATAGGCAGTTGCTCCATGTAAAATACTGGTATTCAGCTGCATCCAGTTAGACTGGAAGCCGTTTTCGACGGTCAAAAACAGGTCGGGAATAGGGACAACTTAAATCGTGTTGTCATTCATTTTAATTTCGGGCCCCGAACTAATCTTAAGTCCGTAAAAGTAACACGGAATTGGAAACGCCCGTAACTTTGGCTGAATCTACGGGTTTCGTGCTTAGGGAGTAGACCCCCCTAAATGACGACTGCGTACCGGAGGACGTAGCGTTGGAATGTCTCCCACAAGGTGGACCGATGACTTTATAGAGACCTGGATGCGAGAAGCACAGAACCAGTCCATGTCGCGATGCTTGGGCAAGGTTATGTCCAGCAGTGGGCGTCTTTCGGCTGAAATGACGATGATGATGAAACTACAACTCCCGGTCCAACACCAAGAAACTTAAAAAACCTGCAAACTTAAAAACCTTCTCCAAAAACCAAACAAAACACACACACGTGCAGCCATCTTGTTTCCATCCGAGCCTCTAAGTAAGGGAACTCATTTTAACATGCAAATACGCGCTGGAATCCAAACTAGGTATATCAGACTGATGGAGTAGAAATTGAATTTCTTTGGCAAAGAACTCGAGTGATGTGCATTGCAGCGTGTAGATAGAAACTATTTGGAGTTATGACGTCATGGATGTTTTTGAAGTGATGAGATAATTATAGTGAAACATACGGAATGCTGTCATGTTCGTCCAGTTTTGAAAGAAAGAAAGAAAATGCGCTTCTTGGCATGAATACAAATCAATCTGCCTCGCCTTGTCCCAACTATGTTGGGGTAGGCTTCCAGTCTAACCGGATGCAGCTGAATACCATTACTTATTTTACATGGAACGACTGCCTAAATTACCTCCACATGATACTCCTTGGTAAAACTGGTTGTCGGACTTTCAGGCTTCTGGTAGCGCCTAAGCCGTTGGTCCCGGCTATCATTCGTGGATCTTTGACAGTCGTTACGGGTAGTCAGAAGCCCGAAAGTCTGACCATCAGTCTTACCAAGGGGTATCGTATTACCCAGTAACTGGGTCAAATAGGCAGTCACTCCATGTAAAATATTGGTATTCAGCTGCATCCGGTTAGACTGGAAGCCGACCCCAAGGAAATGGCTAGGCAGATGATAATTATTACAAATGGTAGTTTTACATCGATAAGAATTATAACAGTATTTTTCGTTTCCTTTTTATGGATAAATTAGCACCAGCGCCAGCGGTTGCACAATGTTCCATGTGGTCGGTTGTAGATGCGCTTCAAACCCACACAACCTAAAACACTGTATCACCGAAATCCAATAACGTCTCATTTGCGCTGCTGGCCAATAAAAACCAGCCACAATTAGCCTTACGTACCGACAGACAGTTAATTCAACCGAGTCGCAGGTAACGTACGGTTATTGTGCCAATAACAATAAAACCGCTCCACGTATTTATTGTGCTCAAATATATTTTATGTTCTACGGGACCTGCGTGGCAAAGGTACGTATTATTTTCGCTGAGTTTTTCGCTTTTTTAGGGTTCCGTATCCAAAGGGTTAAAACGGGACCCTATTACTAAGACTCCACTGTCCGTCTGTCACCAGGCTGTATCTCATGAACCGTGATAGCTAGACAGGTGAAATTTTCACAGATTATGTATTTCTGTTGCCGCTATGACAGCAAATACTAAAAACAGAGTAATATAAATATTTAAGGGGTGCTCCCATACAACAAACGTGTTTTTTTCGGCGTTTTTGCCTTGTGGTACCTACGGAACCCTTCATAACTGGTGGTTTTGGCTTTATTTTAAGTGCTGGCTGGGCTGAAATGAAATAAATTTTGTCACATAAGAATTGTTGTATCTCTAACTCTATATTAAATCATCTGGATGGTGTATTACATTACTTTTTTATGGTCCCTTGTGCTTGAAGAATATTACAATTGAAGACATATAAATTAACCTACCTCATTTCTTGAAGATATTGATGTTAATAATATTTTTGAATGCTTTCATGTTTTTTCTATTCTAATATTTAAAAATTTAATTTATATGTATGTAAGTATAGGCGAGGATACAAAGGTCTAAAAAGTTAGCAGAGAACATTTTCGAAAAATAGTGTTACTGCCAAATTAGACCGATTTTTAATTTTCCATAGAAACAGAGATTTCCAGTTATCTTTTTTTAAATAAGACATTTCGAAAATGTTCTCCACTAACTTGTTAGACCTTTGTATCCTGCTTATGCGTAGGAAGTTTCATTAAAATCGGTTCATTCATTTCGTAAAATAAGGGCTTGCAAATTTGTATGAAATGCCGTAGGTACGGTGTAGGTAATATAATTACCCATATTAGCAAATAAATTATTTTGAATTTGAATTTACGGCGTAAACGCTCTTAATCTGAAAACAGCGTTGTGCGCTGCAATATCTATACATATAAAATTCAAAGTCCTGACTGACTGATATATCAACGCACAGCCTAAACCGCTGGTCCTAGAGACAGGAAATTTGGAGGGTGTGTTCTTTGTGAAGAGTATATAAGAGGTTTTTCGAAATTCAACCCCAAAGAGGTTGAAATTTCACGCGGACGAAGTCGCGGACAGAAGGTAGTTGTCTATGTGCTTTGTGTATTTCTTGTTTCTGTTTTATATTGTAGCTGTTTGTTGTTCTTCTTGAATAAAAAAAAAACAGTGGCACTCCGGGAGTGCCGACAGAAGTGAAAACAAAACACAAAAAGAATACTTTGCCATCACTCACTGACATATCGGATATACATTAAAACCGAGTACATCCCGAGGACAGCCGAACACATCCGAAGCGGGTATTATTTTTAATCGTCTTATAAACAAAACACGCGTGGTGTCGCTTACGGTAACAGTGGCGCGAGTTAGGCAGGATACAAAAGTCTAAAAAGTTAGTATTTTTAGACCTTTGTATCCTGCTTATGCGTATGAAGTTTCATTAAAATCGGTTCATTCATTTAGAAAAATAAGGGCTTGAAAGTTTGTATAAAATGCCGCACGGCGTAAACGCTCTTAACTAAATATCTATTTAAAATAGTTTGAGTCTAATTATAGAATCTAAAAAAAGCTTCAAAATGTCAAACGAAATATTTTATTCAAAAAACAGCCATATTCGCTGGTATGCTGGTATGGTGAACTACGCCGTAGCATAGTGTGAGCTACGCCGTAGCACAGTTTGACCTACGCCGTAGCACTCTCCATCCGTCTTACGAACACATGTCCTGACGCGAGTTTAACATTTTTTACCCATTACAAAAAAAGTGTACAACGCCGCTAAAGAAGTTTTCACTTAAAAAAAAATAAAATAATGAGGAAACTCGGATAAAACAGATTAGCTACCATAAAGTTATTGCCGCTAACCCAGCAACTCTTAACAACCCAAACCCATAAACAAACGCACTTAATTCACAATCCGTCATGAGAAATAAAAACACATCTATTCGGGTAGGGCCAACTCAGCGGAATCTATGGGACTTCACAATTTTATGGCAAATGGGGTGAATTCGTTAAAGGCTCCTTTAAAACAGGCGCGACACGCGATAAGTATAATCACGCGCGACTTGCGGTGCCTTTGCATCGCGCGCGATTTTATCGCGTCTCGCGCCTGTTTGTTGGAGCCTTAAGGCTCGGCGCCCACTATCGGCATCGGCACGGCTGAGGATTTTTATACGACGAATAAAAATGTAACTTAATTGTATGACGATAAAATTGAAATTGAAATTGTTTATTATAAATAATTGATTTACATAAATATTATAATAATCATCGTAGGTGCAAAAATAATGATAGGGTATCCGACATACCGTGTCATTGAAATTTAAATTTTATTGTCATACTATTATGTTATATTTCTATTTGTCGCATAAAAATCCTCAGCCGTGCCGATGCTGATAGTGGACGCCGGGCCTTAGTCGACACTGCTGTAGCAGTCTGCAGTTTGCCGTCCTCTTCGGAATCGTACCTTTAATGTGAAAATCAAAGCACGTAGTATTTTGACATACGGCCATTTGCACGACTGTATAAGCAGACATTCAGACAACCATGTTTACATTGCCACATAAAAAACGAGGGTAGGCGAGACATAAATTGAATGAATTGTTGCCAGAGAAATGAATGTAGGATTTTTTTGCGGCTGGTAACATTTTGTTTTTATTTGAGAGGTGAATTATAATTCATATCAGCTTGTGTCCAATGCTGGATATTAATGAATGAGGCCACATTGACATCACCTCGATTTTAAATGTAAATTGCTAAAAGGTAAAAACTAGCCAAGTGCGAGTCGGACTCGCATACGAAGGGTTCCGTACCACAAGGCAAAAACGCAGAAAAAAACACGTTTGTTGTATGGGGGAGCCCCCCTTAAATATTTATTTTATTTTGTTTTTAGTATTTGTTGTTATAGCTGCAACAGAAATACATAATTTGTGAAAATTTCAACTGTCTAGCTATCGCGGTTCTGGAGATACAGCCTGGTGACAGACAGACGGACGGACGGACAGCGAAGTCTTAGTAATAGGGTCCCGTTTTTACCCTTTGGGTACGGAACCCTAAAAAAAAATAATTTGATGCACACAAAAGCCATAGCACATGATACAAAAGACAAACAATAAAAGAAACAAACATTAAAATAAATAAATCATTTATTGATCTATCTTGTTGGGAAATAGTTTAGTTGCTAGACACATAAAAACCTATTTTCACAAGGCTAAGTGGTCTATCCATATCTCATTATCTGCCTAGCCTTTTCCCAACTATGTTGGGGTCGGCTTCCAGTCTAACCGGATGCAGCTGAATAAAAAACAAATAAAATAAAATAGTGCCAGTATTTTACATGCGGCGACTGCCTATCTGACCTCCACAACCCAGTTACTGGGTAATACGATACCTACCCCTTGGTAAGACTGGTTGTCAGACTTTCGGGCTTCTAACTACCCGTAAGGACTGTCAAAGATCCACGAATGACAACCGGAAACTACGGCTTAACGTGCTTTCCGAGGCACGGAAGGGTCACTGTCTGTAAAGATGGTCAACCATCCACAGACCATCCGCGGCAAGCGTAGCTTAACCTGATCGATCGATCTGTGCGGCTGATATTATAAAACCACGGACCCCTAATATATCCAAACAAAAAAATATATAACAATAAAAAATAATAATAAACAAAAAAAAAATAAGAATTAAAAAAAAATCGATCAATAATCAAATCGAAAACCGAAAAAAAAAAAGTTAATCGTTCGATAATTAATCGAAGTGATTAATAATCTTAATATATCATTATGTCTTAATATATCCTATCCTATTCAGTTGCATTCAGTTTGCAGCACGATGTTCTAACCTATTGAAACTTCACACCTCTTTACCAACAAACAGACCAACAAAGCCGTAGCACTTTATATCTCCTATCATAAATTTCCACCCGCAAAAATCAAACGAAAACAATACACGAACTCGGAGAGTCGGACCGTTGAGCACCACACACTGGCCACCGCACCTGCAAAATTCAATAGACAACTCACTCTATCGCATAGAAAACTAAAACAATGCCCTCTATGCTCTCTGGACGTATCAAAATGGACCAAAGAGAAGCTAAACTAAAACCGGCACGACACCAGCGCGAAAAGGCACAGGAAATTAAAAACTTTGTGCGGCAAGCATTGAATCGTTTGTTGGAGAACATTGTGTGCGAAGTCATACACCACGCATTAGGTAACACACCGAGAATGCGTGGTGTATGATTTTGTATAAAATTTCTGGGAAATCAGTATGTGACTGGAAGAGTGTGGAATACGATATTTTACGAAATTGCAAGAAAGAATATACCTACAGGGTTTCACTTTGAAGTTTGAGCTTTGAAGTAAGAACAGTGTTTAATTTTCTGGAAAACTCGGTGCATTTTCGTTGGCAAAGAAAAATAGAATTTTGATATAGTAGGTAATATATGAGATTTTGACTGTTACTAAAAAAGAGAAAAACGCACTGAAAGCATTATAATAGTGCCTATTACAATTCTCTCTGTGTTTCCCAGAAAACTAACTACGGGGCGCTTTGAGTTTATAGAGGTAAAGAAAGAAATAAAGAAAGAAAAAGTATTTATTGCGACTCGTACAGGAAGATTACAAACTAAACTAAACACAGTAAAATAAAAATCTAAGATAATAAAAAAAAAAAAAAGTGATAAGAAAAGGGAGGATCCTCCGACCAGACGGGTGTTGTGTCTGGCAGGCAACTGCCCGATGATTCATGTCGGGCCGTCGGTTGTATTTAGGCTAGTTGCGCGGTAAACTCTGCTTGCGAGATGCAGGATTTTGCGTGACGTCAGTATGACGCGTTGTTCTCATGTGGCGTTGTAGATACCGCTACAAATTCATTTTTAAGACACGTAGAAATCTGCTAAAGAAATGAGTACTCATTTCTTTACAGTCGTTACGGGTCGTCAGAAGTCCGAAAGTCTGACAACCAGTCCAAGGGGGTACCAAGGGGTATCGTATTACCAAATAATTGGGTTGTGGAGGTCAGATAGGCAGTCGTTCCATGTAAAACACTGGTATTCAGCTGCATCCGGTTAGACTGGAAGCCGACCTCAACAAAGTTGGAAAATGGCTAGGCAGATGATGAGCTTAGAAGAAAAATTCGATCACACAAAGAGACACGAAAAACGTCTTTAATTATATGACATTAAATACATACTTCAACTAAACACACTTTCAAATGCCAAGAATATTAGAACAAAGAAGATTAATCTTCATAAACGAAAACTTCATCAATATCCTTTACCATTAATAACATATTGAACTAAATGTAGATATTGCAACTGTATTTCATATCCAACGTGACGTGGGAGTATTTAGAGCCATTTCAAGATGTTGCAGAACTATACGTATACAGTTAGACCAGGCAACGAATGCGCTTCGGCAATCATCGCCTGCCTTTGGAATGACGATCGCCATAACTGTAACAAAGAATTTTCGTCCGTTTGTCTGTTTGTTTGGATGTATGTTCCGGATTGGCGCAAAAACGGTTGAACTGATTTGGATGAAATTTGACTCACAGACAGTTTAAAACTTGGATTAACATATAGGGTACTTTACATCCCGGTAGTACGTTCCCGTGGGATATTTTTCGACAACCACGCAGGCGAAGCCGCGGACAAAAGCTAGTCTTATAATATAATAGTCAGTGTAGTGTGTTGTGTAGTTAGTCAGTTTATTATGTATTAATAATAATAATAATAATAAATCATTTATTTTCAG
Organism: Oligia strigilis; assembly: GCA_951800025.1. NCBI lineage: Eukaryota > Metazoa > Arthropoda > Insecta > Lepidoptera > Noctuidae > Oligia > Oligia strigilis. Next base: position 6,418,276 of record OX637566.1, read on the forward strand.
GTAACAAAGACCCATAGATACATACCTTAACCTAAGCATACATAATAATATAGTAACAATTTTGTTAGTAAATAAAACTTAATAACTATGTTAGTATCACTATAGTTGCACTAAGTCTTTGTGCGTTCCGGTGGCACTTGTCCGCGAAAGCGGCGGAATACCACACCCTGCGGCCAAAAGCTTTCTTCCATCACCAGGTGCAGAAAACATGTTGGTATGCGCACCACAAACGCCTTAAAGTTGACGTTGCGATGCGACTCCAGCAGCTGCACCCTCGGCGCGTACTTCAACCTTTGGCGCACGTACGTCACGATGTCTTCCGCGTCAGTGGTGTAGTGGAGGCGGGAAATATACACCGGAGTATTCGGCTTCGCAGCACGCAGTTTATCGTTGGGCTCCGTAGGAGCCTTGCCGCAGTGGTTCTTACAGCTACTCTGTCGGCGCTTCCTCCTTAGCACCGTCACGAAGCCGTCATCATCAGCCCGGCCCGTTTCCTTTATAGGCACGGGTTCTGCGGGGGGAGCAGTGGGGGTGCTCACAGTGACCAACGGGTCAGATGGTCGCATCGGTTGGGCAGCGCTGCGGGGAGGAGCAGCGGGGACGGGAGCGGGGCTACGAGACACGCTTGCAGCGCGCAACGCAGACTCAGCAATCGGCGCCGGCGACAAAACTGCTGACGCAAAACTCATGACCGATGTGTCTGGGCAGCCGACACCTCGGCGCGTAATTACATTGCTTACGCGCGCCGGTGACCCAATTAACGACACAGAGTTGCGCAACTCATCGAGTTCTGTACGCAGGTCTGCGACGGTGTTCTGGGATGTCTCCAACTTCCTCTGCACATCAGCTAGACTAGCCTTCAAAAGCACAATGTCTTTCAACAGGCTCGTAACGTCGACGTGGTCGAATGTGACTGGAGGTAACTTGTTCAGATCCCTCGCCACAAACGTCGGCACGTCGTCAGGGTCGGTAGCCTTCAGAAGCGTGATGATGTCTTGCACACTTTTCTTTGTCCCGTCGCGCCATGGTAACAAAATTAGAGATTAACAACTCTATGCAATTCCAAAAACTTTTCAAAACTTTTAAGTGACTGATGACAAGGTGCGACCATGGTAGGTAACAGAGACAAAGCTTCATACTAACGCCCTACGAAAGATGTACGATGACAACGAGCGGCAGTACAAATCTTATTAGCTCTTAATGCCTTTGTGGGAGGTTACTCAGTTGGGTGACGTTCGACCTAATTCGAAAACACGAAGATTACCGAAGCGCAGAGTTTTTCTGGTTTAACAGTATATCTATCTTCTGGGTAACTAACTTGGTTCGCAGAATTGAAGACCACAACATGCACCCTAATTGCGTTGCGTAACCCAATCTGCAAGGCAATAGTTTTCAATTCAACGTGAACATCCATTATACTGTTTGTTGCGAAATACATTTCTAGACATCTTAGGAAAAACGCAGTGGATGTTGTTATAGAATAAAAATAAAAGATACGATACTAATTATTTTGATCGTAAAAGTGTGTTGTTAGGGTGCTGGACTGCTGGTGCTTGCATCAAGGTCGATTTAGACCAAACGTCGTAGAACCAGGCGAAGGGTAGGGGAGAACAGGGTAATGGGAGCCTACTAAGGGAAAAATTTCATAACCACCACATTAATTTGTTAACATTCTTATAATGTTTATTTAGGAACTCTTACATTCATTATTAGAGTATATTTTAAACACAGTTATAATCAATTACAGTCTTGTATTAAGGTACAATAAAGATTAAAAAAAAAAAAAAACTGTCGCTCCCATTACCCGACACATGCGGGTAATGAGAGCCCGCTTAACGCCCATATGGGAAATGGGAGCCATAATTTACTCTTTCCCGAAAACTGAGCTAGACATACTTTAAAATATGTGATCTAAGTACAAAGAACTTTGTAAGACAAATAAAAAAATCAACTTTGTAAAGAAAAAAAGATTAAGATAATATAAATATGCAAGGCTACCATTACCCGCCGACTACCATTTTGAAAAGTAATAATATAAATATGTAATTCTACTTTCAATCTCAATTTAACCAATTGGGCTTGTTAGTGCATGAATCTGGGGATATAATAAGCTTATACATAATAAAATAAGAACATAACTTCATGCTTATCTCGCCACTGGCAATCAGCAATTTTTTATAAGCGTGGAGCGAAAAACACATATTTGTCCCTCGTGACTTAATGCATGGCACTAACGGCTCGTGTTCGTCAGGCGAAGTTTTCCGATGGTTGACAAAAGCGGCCGAGTGTGTACGATCGCGTAAATGTACCTACTTTCCGTTCAATCACCATGGCTTCCATTAACCGATGGCTTTCATTACCCTGTTCTCCCCTAATACCATTATTATTTCTCAATTTTCTTGATATTTTAGTGTTATAACTCCATTTAATATAGAATTAGAAAAATAACGGTTATCACTCTTTCGATATAAACGTTTAATATAGATTATAGATACTCCGTTATTTCATGTTAGATACAAAGCAATGGGTTTTACAAAGCAATGGTTTTGGGGATTTACCAATTACATTTTAAAAAAAACCGGGCAAGAGCGAGTCGGACTCGCGCATCGAGGTTTCCGTACCATCATAATTATGTTTCTCAATTTTCATCGGCATGCCCTATATTTGTCAGAGAATTTTAACACTGTGTACTGCGGTGTAGAATATTGAAGTTTTATGTCAGCGCCATCTCGATTGATGATTTCTGAAAAAGGGTGCTAATTAGAGCGTTATATTTTTCCTGTAATCTTTACATAAACTTCTATCACATAGAATAATATCAGATTTTTCTCTTTGCGAACTTCGGAGATAAGGGGGGGATCAGTATTTTTTTTTACATTTTTCATCAAAAGTCGAAAACTAGGCGGCCTAAAAAAAAAGAAAAAATGTTTGAGAATGTGCAAACTGTGCTCTTTCATATGTTTGTGTGTTTTTAGTTTATTAATAGAAAACAAACAGCTCATTTATTAAATTAAATTTTAGTCCAGAACATCCATCAGTTTCTTAGTAAACTTCAACTATATCAGACGCTCCTGTATACTTAACTCCTTTGTTGACTGTACATAATAAATAGTGCATGAGAAAGAATGCGCTTTCTCTGTTTACCTATTCAAAGAAAATTTGACAAAGTGAGGATAGAGTGTAATGCTCGCTCCTTTGATGTTTCACCAAGCCCTTATTTTCTGGACCACCACTATGCAGCAATTAAGAATTCTTTTACTCTTTTTGCGTACCAAATAATGTATAGTCTTCTTCATTAAAATTCAGAAATTAAATGAAATTACACCTTTAATCATAGGTCTGCAGTTACATTATAATTGCAATCGGAAGCGCTCTGGCAGTTTAATTGCTTAACTTACTCACAATAAATTGATGTACGACGGGCTTGTGGCTAAGTAATAATAGCTGCACGGGTCGATCGATCAGGTTAAGCTACGCTTGCCGCAGTTGGTCCTTGGATGGGTGGCCACCTTTACATATCGAAACCCCTCCGTACCTCGGAAAGCACATTAAGCCGTTGGTCTCGGCTGTCATTCGTAGAACTTTGACAGTCGTTGTGGGTAGTTAGAAGCCTGAAAGTCTGACAACGTATTACCCAGTAACTGGGTTGTGGAGGTCAGATAGGCAGGCGCTTCATGTAAAATACTGGTATTCAGCTGCATCCGCTGCATCCGTTAGACTTTATATTATAATGTATAAACCCACCCAAAACATTTATTACACAAGAATATCCAACGTTTTATACTTTGTTTGTGTCATCTGAGTATCAACCTAAACATGGCCTTATAATAATAATAATCATTTTATTGTCAGGCAACTAAGGCCCATACCTAGACAAAATACACAAAATAAAACACAAAAAAAGAAAAAGGGAAGCACCTCTTCCAAATATTGAAATTACCTACAAAGATAGTCTTACAATCTTCAGCAGCTCCAACAATACTTTCAAGTGTCAATCAATTAGTTGTGGTTGGGGAGCAGGACCAGCAAGCATAAATAAATAAACTAATACATAATTAAAAACCTTAAAACTATGAACTATACACGTAACATTGTCGGCGTCGTGTTTCGCTGCGTGGTGTCGCGTAACCGTCCACGGAAACCTCGATATACGACACCTTTCGGTCAAAAGTCCTCTTTCAGACAAGTCTGTAAACGTTGGGTTGGAACTCGTACCACGAATGACTTGAAGTTGATGTTGTGGCGCGATTCCAACCTTTCGACCCTCAGAGTCCAGTTGGTCTTCACCTTTAAATACTGCACGACTTCCTCAGTTGCCGTGGAGTGATGCAGATGCGAAAGGTACAGCTGCGTCGTAGGCACAGCAGGGCGCAGCGGCATGTTGGGTCCACTCGGTGCGGTGCCACACGGGTTACGAGAACAGGGCTTCTTCTTCTTCCTTTCTACTTTCGTGAAACCCTCCTCATCAACTTGGCTGGCTCTTGGCAAAGAGCAACGGACCGCAGTCAGGGCAGGTTGAGCACCCTTTACCAGTTATACCACATAACTGACCACTTTTTTTTTGTGGATGGGAAATCATCAAATGACCCCTCGCGCTCTGGGTGGAGCGGAAGGGAGTGTCAGACTCTTACTGACTAAAACGCACCCGTGTTCCTTCCTTAGCCCTTTATGTTCCGGGCCAGCGGTAACCCTTTCGGACAATCCCGCTGAACCGGCAGGCTTCGGCCCTATGGGGCTCCTCCTCGATGCTGACATCTCTTTGAGGCGCGCGTGGAACACGTACGCGCCGTCCGGCACGGGCCTGGTCCTGATCGGACGGTGAGCTACCCATTACTGACCACTTACCTATTAATAACTTTGTTATAAGTAACTTTGCTATTATAAAAAAAAACCTACCCATTAACCCTGCATAACCTAACATAACTTTTAAATTCAATTACCTCGCCTATCATACGTCATACATAAAACGCCCGTTTCATTGAACATTAAATCTATGTTTTGGCGAGCTTAATCTTATCTAAACTAAATAATGGAGGGCTGTAACTGGTTTGAGCCACGCGAACTTTGCTACCAAATTATTCTGTACGTGGAATTTGAATCATGTATACTTTTGGGTGAAATGAAAATTGAAATGTTACATAATCTAATCTAAACTTAATACCTACCTATTTTAAATAAAAGAAACAAGTGCGAGTCGGACTCGCACACGAAGGGTTCCGTACCACAAGACAAAAACGCCGAAAAAAAACACGTAAAATAGTTGAAAAATTCGTCTGTTGACAACGTAAATACCTTAATGGATATCGTTGAATAACTGTCAACATGAAAGGCATTGCAATTTAAAGTGGGTGACGTAATTAAGCTGCTAATCTGATTGTAAGTGATTATCCAACTGATAGACATCTTCAACGCGAGTTCTCCCAATGACAAAGTCAAACCTATTGTGATAATAATTAAGTAGAATGCAATAATACCCTAGTTTTCTTAGGTATCCATTTACTACTAAAGATAAACCAATTAAAACTCGTTATCCCCTTATAGATAATAGCGTGAAGCCTGAACAGTTTAATATAAAGGGGCAGGCAGAGTTCGCAGTTGATTATGTATCTAATACCCATAGCCCGGGCAAGTAGAGAACTAAGCGGTATAAGCACCTTATAGAGGGAGTATGTCACACCGTTGTGTAATCGAACTCGCACACCATTCTAAAACACACGAAGTTCTACAGTTCCTATTTTTTTTGCGAAATTCGACGAGGTACTTTGAATTTCACCATTTATAAGCGGCTTCGAATCAGGAATGAGGAGATCCGCCGGAGAACCAAGGTAACCGACATAGCCCGAAGAATTGCCAAACTTAAGTGGCAGTGGGTAGGGCACATTGCTCGCAGAACAGATGGCCGATGGGGCCGAAAGGTTCTGGAGTGGCGACCGCGTACCGGAAGACGTAGCGTTGGAAGGCCTCCCACAAGGTGGACCGACGACCTTGTGAAGGCCGCAGGTACCCGCTGGATGCGAGAAGCACAGAACCGGTCGAAGTGAATGTGCTTGGGGGAGGCCTATGTCCAGCAGTGGACGTCTTTCGGCTGAAATGATGATGATGATGATAAGCAGCTTCAACACCTCCTCCTGAGGGGCAATCCGTAATTCTAAGAACGTTCACTGTCTCGGTCTCAATCTGTCAAAAAAAACCTCTAATTTCGCTACATTTGTGAGAAGTTTTTGACATTGAATGGCACTGAGAAGAGATTGCAATAGATTTTGAACGTTTTTAATTACGAGAGTTAGCCTACTGATGTTCTTGTTAATTTATGTTGTTAATTTTAATGTGTTAATGTTTGAAACCAAGGTCAAGAGCGATTGCATCGATCTTGCAAGCTTTTTACACTGACATAATTATAGCAGTTAACTAAGTCATTATAAAATATTGATATTGCATTTATCTGTCACTATAATAGCCGATGATGTGCGGAGTCATTTTTAAAACGCTCTCTTTTAGAAATACTTGACCTGTGCAGTAAAGTTTTTATATACATTAAGGACCAAATCAATATCACAATTAGTCAAATAATAGCACAATCTACCAGCAAAATAAAAATAAATTGTTTCAAACTCAAACTCAAATCATTTATTTCAATTAAACCTTGTACAGGCACTTTTGAATTGTCAAAATTAAATAGTCTGTCAGTTAGTCAGAAAGTTGAAGCTAGTTGCCCATTCCAAAGCGTAGATCTCTATGGAGAAGAACGGGCAAGAAACTCCATGGACACTCTTTTAAATCAAGATATTACAAAATCCTGGGTACATTATTCTTGTTGCTTCTGTATGTGAGAACAATGTAAAAAAGACAGAAATGAAGAAACAATTCAAGACATAAGATTAAAAATAAGTCTTGGCAGTTAAGAGATGACCAGTCTCAACCGACGGCGCCCGTTCACGAACATGACGCGTTTGACATTATAATCAGCCTATAATGTTCCCACTGCTGGGACACAGGGTTCCTCTCTTCGAGAGTTAGTTTGCTGTAATCTCCCACCCAGGCCCAGTGCGGGTTTGTAGATGTCACATGTTTTCGAATTTGTGATTCTAGGACATGCCGGTTTCCCCAGGCCTTTTTTCTTCACCGTTTTTGAGAGCAGTGGTGATGAAATTATTTACACACTACGACCACTACTTAACTGCTCTCGGCCTGACACTATCTGCCAATAACAGGAACTCCTCAAGAGACGGCACAACAGGCCACTAACGTCACACTCCCATGTTCGCGACGGTGTAACACACATCCACGTTTGCAAATGAAACTCGCAGTGTAGATTAGAAACTTGGGTAGCTATGCCCTGAACTACGCTCAATACACGGTACAATATTTTGCAGAACATAGCGCATGAACCGCTACTGTTTTAGACTAATCCACCTGATATACAGGATGAGTATTTGTTTTGTAAGTCTGTATGGTATTACTGTGAGTGGATATTTAGAACTCTTTGAAACAACTATGTGCTAATAGGAGTTCATTAAAAAGAGAAAATAAAACACGTTATAAAAAAAAACACTACAAAGTGAAAAATAACTTTAATTTCGGAAGTCGGTGGCAAAAACTAAAATACAGATCCAAAGACACCGACTTCCGAAATTAAAGTTAGTAAAGTTTTTTTTGGAAGTCGGTTTTTTTTTGTTAAAAAGTTTTTATTTCTCGCTTTTTATTGGGTCTGTTTATAAAATGTATCTAAGTTACAATAGCCTAATGTTAAGTTGCCCGTCGCCATTAACAAAATATTGCTTTTACCGATGCAGGGACGTTCATTGTTGAGGAGTTCTCCTAGTATTCCACCATTAGCTCCATTTCACCATTTTCGCATTGTGACGAGCCTAAATTGCTTAGCAACCATATTAAAGTAATCGAATCGCAACCCGTGAAATACTTATTAGAGTAGTTCCGGTGGCCATCTGTGGTCTTCTTCATCAGTTCCACTTCACCAAATGGTGGTTTTCGAAAGCAAATGCACGAGTTACTTTTAAAAATACTCAAATCGTTATAGGTGTGCCCATAAAATTTGAGGGTTGCCCTCGATTTCTCCAGGATCCAATCATCAGATCCTGTCTTGGTGACTATGGGACCACTTCAGAAGTATCTCCTTTCGAACAAAAAAAGAATTTTGAAAATCGGTCCACAATTGGCGGAGTAATCGCGTAACAAACACACAAAAAAAAAACATACCGTCGAATTGAGAACCTCCTCCTTTTTTGAAGTCGGTTAAAAAATACATAAAATTCCACCAAAGTAGCCAGAAGCAAAGTAATCAAGCAATACAAGATTATCAATTTTGCCTATTGCTTGATTATGGGCCGCGGACCAAAGACAAGAGTATAAGGTACTGGCAGAAATGCTCATTACTAGCACGAAAGCATGCCATTATTGAGCAATTGCTACTTAGTAGCACATGTGTCGAAACATTGCTAGTAATGAGCATACTTATTTTTTTGAGCATGCTCAAAAATCAACAAGGTACAGTTACACATGCTAGTTACCAGCATGCTTTTTAGTATGCTCATTAGCATACTAGTTTCGAGCATGCTCTGCACTTGTCTACATTTGCTAGATATAAGCATGCTAGTTTTAGGTATGCTCCTGAAAGAGCATGCTCAAAGCAAACACTCCGGTACACATGCCATTTTATAGCGTGCTCTCTGTCAGTTCAAACAAAACCATGGACTTTTTGTATTCTGGTATGCGCGGATTCCATAGGCATTCATTGTTCCGATATAAAATCACAAATTTCAACGATTTTTCATCGCCCCAGCGAGACATTTTTGACGCGAAATTGTGCACGTGCACCTGCTGCTAACGACTGATCGATACTAGCATGCTCAATAAGCAAACCTGTTCACACACGCTGTAAGCACGCCCCCTTCCACCCGCGCTGCAGGTAGCATGCCCAAAAATCGCACGACAGTCGATTTTTGAGCAAACTTGAAACTAGCATGCTCATTATTAGCAATGTTTCGACACACGTACCACTAAGTAGCAATTGCTCAATAGTAGCATGCTTTCGTGCTACTAACTAGCATGTGTAACTGTACCTTAAGTTTGATTTTCTAGCATGCTGGTGCGGGTGGAAAGGGGAGTGCTTCGAGCGCGTCTGCCACACGTTTATTTAGGAGTATGCTTAAAACTAGCATGCTTATTTCTAGCAAATGTGAACAGTTGCAGTGCATGCTTATTTGAAGCATAGTTACAAGCATGCTTTTTATAAGCATTTGTGTCAGTCAGTAGCGAAGGGTCAATTTTTGTAAGAGGTAAGCCGGAGTAGATATCTTTAATATGATTATATTATTTGTCTATAGAATACTGACTGTGCCATTTTTCAAAGGGAAGCCGGTAGGAATTGAGTTGTATGGAACCTTCGCCACTGGTGTCAGTTTTAAGCAATGCACGTTATAAGCCTGGGAGTTTTCACTCTTCAGCACTCTAGTGAAATTATGTCACTTCTAGGCAAGCATACACTGTTGCCAAGCGCATCATCGCATATTATCTTGTGAGATACGAAGTGTAAACATTGAAAGGGAGCGGGTTCATGGCGGTCAGAGGTAATATATTGTCAGGAAGATTTGCTCGGCTTACTGACTATGTCAATATTACCCTTTTTAATAATAACCAGGCATATTTTATTTAATTGTTCAGATTTCGCTGGCTATAATTACTTGACTACTTAATTATAAACATTTGCATGCCCTCCGGCATAACATAGCGCACTCATTATTATATTTACCTTCAAACGGCTAGATCAATTTTGATAAAATTTTGTATGGAGGTAGCTGATACCCTGGATTACCATATAGGCTACTTTTTATCCCGATATTCCCATGGGATCGACATTTACGCGGGTAAAAGCACAGCTAGTATGTATTATGTTTCAGATCACCCTGTATATTAATTGTTGCAGTATTAATGCGTCTTTAATGAAGCTGTAGGTCTCACTAGTATTCTCTAGTTCGAAGATTAGCAGTGAACTAATGCATTTACTGGATTCGCGCGAGGATTTAACATGTTCAGACTATAATTACTGTTAATTAATACGTTCATAGATATAGTTTTTGAGTAGGTTTGACGATGTGGCGGGCTAATGCGTTATTGGAAATTACTACAGCACGAACTTGTGAAAACCGATTAATTTAAAATTAATGATACAATCTAATACTAATTAAACAATCTGTAGTTCAGTAAAGTTCAGAAGTTCAGTATGTACATTAAATATGAATTAAAAAAAAAAAACAGTGGCACTCCGGGAGTGCCGACAGAAGTGAAAACAAAACACCAACAGAATACTTTACCATCACTCACTGACATATCGGATTTAAGACCGAGTACATCCCGAGGACAGCCGAACACATCCGAATGTAGCGCTGCGTCGTCGGTAAAATGACCCCCAAAAAACATTAAATTTATTTATTTTATCGTGTTTAGATATCGAAAGCCGTCACGTCTGCAGTTTTGCTAAATAATTTAATTTGACCCAGTACAGACTGGTATTATTACAGTAACTTCTTACTCCCGATTAAAAAACACCTGTAAATAATCCAAACGAAATAACTCCCATTATTTCACTCCAAAACAAAATCTACTTACTCTAACCTAATCAAATAAAGTACCCGACGCACACCCACATTAATTATAATTACCTTCCTTTGGAACATCATAACAATCTCTTTAAAAATTACAGCTTACACACGGTACCTGGCCAAAATCCCCTAGTTAGAATAAATTAATTTCAACTCCACCTTAATTGAGAGGGCCCACAGAATTCTTGTGATCCTACGTACATAAAATATGTAGGGACAGAAGGTTGGCTTCAAACAAAGAGCGAGAATGCACGCACACATAGACAATTACTGTTTGGTCAGACTGTAGGCGCGGGCGTGGGGCGGGCGAAGAACTTCATGTTTTGAGTGTACATAGTGGGCACGCGGGCGCGGTGAGCGGCGCGGGCTGCTCGGCGCGGGGAGTGCGCGGGCAACTCATGCCATAGCTCGCTCATACAAGTGGCCGCAGTGGGTGCGCGGGCAGCCCGCGCGGGGACCGGGGTTCTCAAACTAGCTCGAGCTTATTGCTCGACTGCGGACAGGCAGATCGCGCGCGTTCTCACACCCGTGCCGCTCCCCGCCCCGCGTTGCCAGCCTGGCCAAGCACGCAAAAAAAAAAGTGATTTTCATATGAATTGACATTGCCATATGAAAATCACAATGTTTTTTTTTTATGCCATGAGATTCTGGTAGACCTTTATAGCGAGTGCGAGCGCACTCGCCTATGGCATTGGTTTGAGATATCCGTACGTGTGCGTCTATAGTCTGGGGGTCTACTCCCTAAGCAAAAAGACCGTAGTTTCGTTGGAAGTTACGGTCCAGGCGACTGCTACTCCGTATCACTTACGGACATAAAATTAGTTCAATCTCCAACCTAAGAATGAATGACAACACTATTTGACAGTGTTGTCCCTATGCCCGTTGTTTTTGCCCGTCCGAAAAATTTAACTTGACACTCGTTTAGACGGATTAACTACGTTCGGACGGGCCCGTATTTTACGTAGACCCCATAGTATCAAAAGAATCTGATGAAAATATAACAAATGGTTCAGAAAGTATGCTTTCTACACAAGTAGGCCCTACAAATTGGCATCCACAGTAGTATGCCTGTGGATGCCATATAGAATTGAGTGCTTCAACTAAGTTTTTATAATTTAATTCCGAATTTCTAATTTTAAATCACCTTAGTAGGTAATACCTAATTGTTGGAAAATATTGTGGGATACTCAAAGTTGAAACCATCTAAATACAGATGAATGTGTTACTTTTTACCTTTAGTGAGTACCTAATTGCGTAAGAATATAACCTGAACACGGTATGTTTACACTTCCATCAGACAGTTTTGGAACAGACTATAATGTGCGTGCGCCTGTTTTTCTTCGCTGTATAAAGTCGACCTTCTGTACTTATTATATACCTTGTGCTAAAAAGTCTAACTCATTATTTATTCTTATAATGCCCCTTAACCCGACAGCTTTTGGGTTAATTTGCTAAAGGTCTTGTGACTAAAAATTCGTGTTTTGAATATGTAATTTAACATCATGCTGAAACCTATTTAGAATCCTCCATCTTTAATCGTAATGTAGGCATGTGCGTTAATTGTATGCCTTGATGTTTAGGAAGTGAGAATTTTGTGTCGGATGGAGGTAGGATATTCTATGAATTGGTGATTTTCTAGCTTCTGCTGTAAAGTTTTTAGTTAAGGCCTTTTTAGTGGGACCGTAGGTACCTACAACAAAAGTTGTAATCTGCGTTCGCGATTTATTTGCCAAAAAAATGTAAACAAATATGAATTAATGGCACAGGCTCATGCCTGTGGCGGCATCTACATCGCCACAAGCGAACTACGCATCAAAATAATTTCACTCAAAATCCTGCATCGCGCAAGCAAAGTTTACCGCGTAACTAGCATTATATACAACGTGCCGACATCGATCGTCGGTCAGTAGCCCACCAGACTCGACACCAGCCTGCACCCTAATTGCGTAACACACTATCAATCGGAATCTGAATCATTTTGAAGCAAATTTCTAATCCATTGCTTCATAAGGTCGAAAAATTTGTCTGCCCAACACGTAAGTAACGCAATGAATCACGTTGAACTGTCAAAATGAAACCGATTCCGATTGATAATGTGTGTTACGCAATTGCCCCGCTGGCGCTGGTAGGAGAATCCTCCCTTTTCTATAAAATTTGAGTGAACCTTACCTAACCCGAGAAAAAACATAAGTATGTATATTAGCATAACCGACAACATCAAACAAAATAAAAAGTAATTTAAAAAAATTAAACCGACTTCAAAAAGAAATGAAGTCGGTGTCTTGGGATCTGTATTTTAGTTTTAGTTTTTTGCCACCGACTTCCGAAATTAAAGTTATTTCATAATTTTTTTTTGAAGAGTTCATTTCTTTTTGAAGTCGGTTTAATTTTTTTAAATTACTTTTTATTTGGTAATTTTTAGTTGTTGCACTAGAATTTGACCAAGGTTTTGAGATGTTTTCGCTTTGACACTACACCCGTAGCTCGTATCAATAAGCCAGGCCGTCACACTTTCACGTCTTAGTCCATATCGTGAAAATTACTGAATCGATTTTGATGAAACTTGCACTGTTCCCTAAGTTGAAGTAAATGTAAGCCAATAAAAAAAGAATGGTCACGATCCGATTAATGGTTACGGAGATATGCGTGGACAAACATACATACATACATACATACGTCTATAAAATTTTGTATATTTGTTTGGAAGCCCTAATAGATTGTCATATGTGAATATAATGCAATTCCAATAATATTACATACATACGTATCGAATTGATAACCTCCTTTTTTTTGAAGTCGGTAAAAAAAACGCAATTTTTTCCAATTGATCTCTCCACTTCTGTTCTGATAAGAGGAACAAGAACCGTGTTATTGCTGGTTCAGTAAATGTTTGGTTAATAATTTAACGGTTAAATAGCGTGGCTAAAGCGCCTACTTTAAAGGCAGCACTCTCGGTACGGCAATTATTAATGAGTCGATATTGGTTAGCGTACAGAGCTGCGAAGCTCTTTGGAGTAAGGTTTTGTGGTTTCGAAGGGTAGGTCGGGTTGACCTTTGACCAAGGGTGTCGTCAGGGTAAAGTTTCACATAATATAGGTACAGAGTCAGATTAAATAAGCTAGTGAAACTGCGCAAACGTGATGGGATCGATATTTGAATACGATAAAACAAATTTTTATTTTATTTTTTTATTTTGAAGTCTAATTTAATTTGACTTTGTATTAGTGAGTCTTTACCCTTACGACACGCTTGGTCAAAGGTCAACCCGACGTCGGGTTGACCTTTGACCAAGGGTAGGTACTGTAGAGGTGCGGAGGGGTCCTCTATATCTAGTAGGTACCTCTGAGAGGTACACAATTGATACGACTTTAGACTTTAAAATTACTATATTGTAAAAAGCGTTACAACTTCGGTAATTATATCAATGAAAACTCTAGAACAAAATAACATATTAAATTATTTGACATGCGTTTAAACTCTCGACCTACCCTTCAAAACCACAAAACCTTACTCCAAACCGCTTCGCAGCTCTGTACGCTAACCAATATAGACTGAATAATATAATAATTATATAGATCTGCATTTTGAAACGGGCTTTAACTTTTTAATTAACTGACCGAATCCTTGATAGCTCAAAAGTAAGTAAATGGTATAATTAAATAAATAGTTTGACATTGATCTAACCCCATTGCGTAATTCAAGCGAAATAATAATGTTGGCGCCATAATTTATTATCTAACCATTTTAGTTATAAACGTTGCTTAAAGTTAAAGTTACGGTGTCTTCTCATACCTATATGCATTTTAGTTTTAGTTTTTTGCCACCGACTTCTAAAATTAAAGTTATTTCATAATTTTGAGTTAATTTATTTTTGAAGTCGATTTAATTTTTTTTAAATTATTTTTTTATTTTGTAATTTTTAGTTTTAAGTAAAAACTGGAATATTTGTTTGTAATAAGTAGATCATAGTTTTGTTGTAAATATTGCACTAGAATCTGACCAAGGTTTTGAAATGTTTTCCTTTTGACATTGACACTACGCCCGTAGCTCGTATCAATAAGCCAGGCCGTCACACTTACACGTATTAGTCCATATCTTGAAAATTACTGAATCGATTTTCATGAACCTTGCACTGTTCCCTAAGTTGAAGTAAATGTAAGCCAATAAAAAAAAATGGTCACGATCCGATTGATAGTTGCCGAGAAATGCGTGGACAAACATACATACATACGTCTATAAAAATTTGTATACTGGTTTGGAAGCCCTAATGGATTGTCCTAACTATGTGAATATAATACTTACATACATACGTGTCGAATTGATAACCTCCTTTTTTTTTAAGTCGGTAAAAAATATCTTTTGCAATAAAGTATGTAATAAAAAAAGTAAAACACTGGCAGTGTTTTAATTTTTTTTACCGACTTCAAAAAAAGGAGGTTATCAATTCGATACGTATGTATGTAATATTATTGGATTTGCATTATATTCACATATGATGATCTATTAGGGCTTCCAAACAAATATACAAAATTTCATAGACGTATGTATGTAATGTTTGTCCACGCATGTCTCCGGAACTATTAATCGGATCGTGACCATTTTTTTTTTATTGGCTTACATTTTCTTCAACTTAGGGAACAGTGCAAGTTTCATCAAGATCGATTCAGTAATTTTCAAGATATGGACTAATACGTGTAAGTGTGACGGCCTGGCTTATTGATAAGAGCTACGGGTGTAGTGTCAAAGGGAAAACATCTCAAAACCTTGGTCAAATACTAGTGCAAAAACTAAAAATTACGAAATAAAAAGTAATTTAAAAAAATTAAACCGACTTCAAAAAGAAATGAACTCAAAATTATGAAATAACTTTAATTTCGGAAGTCGGTGGCATAAAACTAAAATACAGATCCCAAGTCACCGACTTCCGAAATTAAAGTTATTTCATAATTTTGAGTTAATTTCTTTTTGAAGTCGGTGTAATTTTTTTAAATTACTTTTTTTTAATGTCGTATTGTGTTTTTTTTTTATATTACTAAATGGGCCCGCTCTTGACCCCGATCACGCCTGATGGTAAGCGATAGATGAGGTCTATGATGGAACGAGCGTGCCCAGAAGATGCCTGTTCACTCTTGCTTTGAAGGCAGACGGGTTAAATGTGGGAGGGAACACAGATGCCGGCAGAGAGTTCCACACTTTGGCTGTGCACATAATAAAAGTGGAGGAGAAGCGCTGAGTACGACTCGTGGGGGATATCAACCAAGTGCGGATGGTACGCTGCAGTACGTCTTGTTGTCCGGTGGTAAAATCGCGATGGTGGGATCAGGTCATTGTTGTTGTCTCCGCATTGTTTAATAATAATAATATTTTTAAATTACAGACACTCCGTTTAAATTCCTAGCTCCTTGTTACCCACGAACTGTAATGGATGCCTCGTCATGAGCGATTTAGCCTATATTGATTGAATCCCGAGCAAAATCTATTGTTTTGGGTATCATATCCACTGTATGCCACTAATTATTATTTGTCATGACAACGGGAAGCTGTTATCAATATTATTATCTGAATAACGTAATTTGATTACATGACATCACGCCTGTTTTCCAAAGGGTTTCGCATAGGAGTAGGTACCTATAAAATATTACAATAAAAAAAAACGGTTAAGAGCGAGTCGGACTCGCGCACCTAGGGTTCCGTACCATCATGTTTTTAATTTTTCATCGGCGAGGCCTATATTCATCAGAGAATTTTAATACTGTGCACTGCGGTATAGAATATTGCAGTTTTATGTCGGCGCCGTTTCTTGACCGATAGTGGAACTAGTGTAACTTTTGTTGATGATTTCTGAAAAAGTATGCTGATTAGAGACTTCATTTTATTTTCCCTGTAATCTTTACATTAAACTTCTATCACTTAGAATTATTTCAGATTTTTTTTTTTGCAAACTTCTTAGATAAGGGGGGAAACGGTACTTTTTTACATTTTTCATCAAAAATCGAAAACTCATACTCATCTGCCTAGCCTTTTCCCAACTATGTTGGGGTCAGCTTCCAGTCTAACCGGATGTAGCTGAATACAAGTATTTTCTTTTTTCATATTTTCCAAAAATCGAAAACTATGCGGCCTAAAAAAAAATGTTTGAGAATATACGGAACCCTATAAATATAAATGATTTATTATTATTATTGGAAGTGTCTGACATATCTCGGGTCCCTGGGGTCCCGGACCTTTGGGCGGCGTACGAGGGGCCGAAGCCAACTCGCAGAGGCCCGTTAGACGTTTTCAATTAAATGAGGCACCAATTGGGGATTATTCTTGTTCGCACTATAATAACCCAAGGATAACCCCCGATTGGTGTAGGACTATTGCAGGATAAGGAAATATATTGGATTACTAGCTTCCGCCCGCAGCTTCGCCCGCGAGGAATGGTATTTTTATCGAGGTATGTCGATAAAAACTATAGTATGTCCTTCCCCGGGATGCAATCTATCTTTCTGTCAAAGTTTTATCGAAATCCGTTCAGTGGCTTAGGCGTGAAAAGGTATAACACATTATTATTATATTATAGCATACCCAAATTTTACCGGTTAAGTTTATGGGAAATGCGCTAAAGTCTTCTTTCTCTTTCTTTTTGTTTTTTTTGCAATATTCAGGTCATTGTTAGATTATATTCCTATTATAATATAGACATTTCAGATTATATTATAATTATTATGTTCATAACAATAAGCATTACCTATAAATAACATAATGACAAAGTTGGTTTTTATAATGTAGTGTAAAGAAAATATTGCCCAGAAATTACCCAAAAGCCAAACCAAGACACACATTACTCAAAAGTATTATTCCCTTGCGGTATTAAATCCGCTGCTACAATCAGGAGCCTGTCAACCAAATCACAGTAGGTACTAAGCCTACCTGCCTATCAGCAGGGATATTAATTTGGTAGTAGCACATTATAGATAGGTTCAGAAGGTGAGTTCACGTCACGAGAGAGTCACCGCACGTCGACCGCGACAACGCGCCGTACGGCGGTAGACAATGGCGCCGATTCTGTTGTGTCACAAACTAAACTAAATTTAAGTTCAGGCATCTTTTTCTTTCTATTTCATTAAGAAAAGGACAGAAGATAAATATTAGTTTAGTCCTGTCAAATTAGTCAGCGCCTGACGTAAATTGACGTATGTTTAATAGGCATTTTTTTAATCTCGTCTAAATTGTCTATGGAGTATCTTAATTTGACAGGACTAAACTAATATTTATCTTTTGTCCTTTTCTTAATGAAATAGAAAGAAAAAGATGCATGAACTTAAATTTAGTTTAGTTTGTGAACAACAGAATCGGCGCCAATACAAAACTTTTAACAATTACCTTCTTATATTCGTAATGAAAATGTCATAAATCAAGTAGGTAATTGTTAGTATTTATTTCTGTACAAGTGATTTGTAATCTTTAGAAATAAATGAATTTAAACCGTAAAGCGCAGTTCCATCTATATGTCTAATTAGTCTGTAATGGCCCACTACTGGGTAAAGACCTCCCCCTTTCCCTTTACCAGACGCGTCTTCTGCAATTGAGGGCCAGTACCTTCAGTAAAAGTCAAATTCGTTCGCCCATCTGCGTCTTGGTGTGCTCATTATTCGCGGCACACCAAGTTATCATAATTATAACCTGATACTGACCTGCAAATCGCAAAAAAAACGTAAAAAAAATTGAATTGCGCGGGTTAGCCTGACGCTTTCGCCTTACGATAGTTATAAAACTCCGTACGTACGAGTTTATGCGTGCGTTTTCGCTCGCTGTATGGAGCCGACCTTCTGTACATATTTATTTTGTGGTGATAGCGTGGACTTTGAAAAGGGTTCCGTAGTGATAAGGCATCAGGTGGCATTCTAGCCAAGGTTGGTAAGGGTTTAGACACGTTTTAAGTTGTCATAGTGAATGTATAGTGCGTTTGGTTGAAATGTTCATTTGAATTGTTTATACAACGTAGTCCTATCAAACAAGTAAAATTTGGACTAATTTGGAGTTTATAAAGAAAAGAAAAAAATTAAATACATTTATTTAGCACAGACTAAAATACACACAATACACCAGATAGTCAGATAATAGTCGTACATCAGATAAAAACAAAAATAAAGATAATAATAAAAATGCAAAGTCCGATGTAAGAAATTAGCAGGAAAGTGTGCCTCACGGCTGCGCCAAAAAGGCCCAGTTCAGCAAAAAATGCCAGACAACTAGTGCCTGACGCTGGTTTTCAACTGGACCTTTATAAATTGCTGGTTGACCCTCAAACGTATAATTATGTTCTTCTCTGAGATGTTAAGATGAATATAACGTCGCAGGATAGCTTTTACCAGAAGTGGTCATCGTATTAGTGGTTCATCAGCTTCAGTATCATCAGGATTGTGCCAGACTATAGCAGTTCATCGTGGACATGGTACGACACCGGCTTTCCTGACCTCGTCTCTGTCATCAGCCATGCAACCATCGATGCGATACCTGGGGCCCAAGTCTGCTATTTTTATAAATTCGTTATTCCAACACGATCCCATTGTCATTTTGCTAAAAGTTCGTAATCTGCTAAATTCATAATGGTCGATCATTGGTCGGTTAATGGCACATAACATTTACGATACTCGTAAATAATTAAAAGCAATGACGTTCTCATGGTAGGTCACTGATCAAAGGAACTGTCAAAATTTTAGCAGATTACCGCCTAAGTCAGTCATTCATTTGTCATTACGTACGAGATTACCATTCTATGCCATTTCTTTCAATGGAGTGTCAGTGGTTGACCATTGGAAAGTCATAATGACGCCGTTATATTGGTAGATTACCAAACTCAACAATTATGAAATCAATGATAGACCATTCTGACACTGTTGTAATAGCAGACTTGAGGCCCTGCTGTAACTAGCCAGCGTCAATCTTATCCGACCTCTTCGGTGAATCTAGTACGTAACAAAACTTACTACTTTACTCACATAAGTACACTTTGTAAACAAGCATACCATAAATTAGAGGATTATAATATCCAAGATAAGAGTGCTTGGAAACATGCTGATCCTGCTCCATAGGACAATCTAGAGTCTAGACAAAATCAAACTGGTTGATAATTTAATTGTAAAAAATCTTTTTTTTTTGACATTGATTTACATTCTGTAATTATTTTAACTCACACCACTTCACATATTATTATATAATTAGAATATTGTAAAACATTTTAAAAGAGTAACGGTGGACTTTCTTGCCCATTCTTCTCCATACGAAAACTACCTTTTGGAAGGGGCGACTAGAAACAATTCTATTTTATTTATTGTAATTTTTGACGTACAAAAGTGCCTTTTATGTGCCTAAAACCCCTTAAGCCTTAAAGTATCATGTTTTCGAGATATTAACGTTCACAGTTGATTACGTGACATCCATATTTTTTACCCTTGTTGAAATAATTTGGTACTCTATGTGTAAAATAATCACGCATATAAAGTAATCTAAGCATGCGAATTCAGGCTCCGTATTAAAATTTTCAATCCCCTTTTGAATTACTTCGCTTAGCACAAATCTATCACGTCTATCACTAATGAGTTTCCAAGAAAAACTTTATTGTTACTCAGACTGACAAAAGAAAATATTCTTTAAAGCTCGATTAGAAAGTATCAATCGTCTAAAAAAGTAGGTATAGTTTGATGTCACCTTTGTATGAAGGGTCACCTTTACCAAAAGTATTTACTTAACGTAATCCTGGCACCTGCTGATCTTCGTGGGAATTCTAATCTTAAAAGATTACTTTTGTGTCTCGATTCAGTAATATTAAGAAAAAAATATTTAAAAAACGGTTTAGTGTATTTTTAAGGTCACCCTAGGCCACTCGTTTGTGACTTTGACCTTGTAGCGGTATCTACAACGCCACATGCGAACAACGCGTCATACTACGTCACACAAATCCTGCATCGCGCAAGCAGAGTTTACCGCGCAATTAACATAGATACAACGGCCCGACAGGAATCATCGGGCAGTTGCCCGCCAGACACAACACCCGTCTGGTCGGAGGATCCTCCCTTTTCTATAGAGTATGAGTGGACTTTACACCCTGTTTCTCATACCTCTATAACCTTGAGCTGCGTAACACATTATTGATCACAATCTGAATAATTTTGAAGGATATTGCTAATACAATGCTTGATATATTCCAGAAATTTGTCTGCTCAATAACGTAAATAACGCAATGAATGTGGTCGAACTGTCAAAATGAAAGCCATTGCTACTGATAGTTTGTTACGCACCTACGGAGTTTCAGTAAAATAAAAGTCCAGCTTTTATTCTTGTTTTCTTACCACCATAGATATCCGTGCTTACCACTGACGTCGAAGAATTCGCTTGTGTTACTGCGTCTTACTTACCCTTGGGTCCATAATGTCGCTTATCTCTTTTGACTCTGTCAAAAGAATTGGTGATAACAGTATAATGTTATCAAGTATTCTAAATATTCATTGGGAATCGCACAGAAAGAGAGTTACACCAACTAAATATGTATTATAAAAACAAATAAAAAGAAAGTTTTAAAAGGCTCTGTACAATCCAAATGGAAGTAAAAATAAAAAATAAAATATTATTTTTTATTTTTACTTCCATTATAATTTTGCATTATAATTTGCATTATAATTTGTCTCTTTATTCCTAAAATTCAGGAATAAAGAGACAAATTATAATGCAAGCCTAACTTCCAACCCACGCTCTAAAGTCCCAAAATATCTTAATCGATAAATCTAAAAAAAAAAACCAGAAAGTACCCGGAACACCTCTCCATCCCACAATTTGTTAATTGCAGTGTTAAATTGAACCAATTTGGTCCATTTTGTAGCAACACTCGGTCCAAATGATTCATTATAGAATGCTGCACCATGATTTATGTTCAGAGAAATTAAACCAATTATTAGGCCCTGTTTTTTTTGTCGATCAACTTAGTTTAAGAGCTGGGAAGTAGATTTTTGTGTCATTATTTTAAATTAATTATTCTTTTCAAGAAAGCCAAATAGTTTATTTTGCACAAATTAAAGGCCATATCAATTACCAGCGGGCTAATTGCATACCACACTAACAGTAGGAATGGCATTTATTTTAACAGTTCAACAACATTCATTGCGTTATTTACGTTTTTGAGCAGACAAATTCGAACATAATAAGAAGCAATGGATTAGCAACATCCTTCAAAATGATTCAGATTCAGATCTGATTGATAGTGTGTTACGCAATCAAGGTGCATTTCAGACGATACGTTCAGATTATGCGGCCCGAGTGCGCGTCTGCGACGAAATTTCTCGTCGACTGGTCAAAACTTCAAGTGACCATTTTTTAAATTTTTTTTTGTGGATGGGAAATCATCAAGTGACCCCTCCCGCTAACCCACTCGTGTTCCTTCCTTAGCGCTTTATGTTCCGGGCCAGCGGTTACCCTTTCGGACAATCCCGCTGACCCGGCAGGCTTCGGCCCTAAGGGGGCCTCCCCTCCTCGATGCTGACATCTCTTTGAGGCGCGCGTGGAACACGTACGCGCCGTCCGGCACGGGCCTGGTCCTGATCGGACGGTGAGCTACCCATTAGTCTCCGCCTGCAGACCCGCGCCTACGGTTTCCAGGAGTCATGCCGTGGCTCGCGGGAGGCTATCTCCCTCATCCGTCCCGCCACCTCCTTCGCTAGCATGACTGCTTCGCAGAAGGAGATGGCTGCCTCCCACTCCCCCTCGCCATAGCCATAGCTTGCACCAAGGCCGGACGCGAGACGTCGCCGCCGCTGCCGATCGCTTCTACGAGGACACGGGGGAGTTTTAATGTATATCCGATATGTCAGTGAGTGATGGAAAAGTATTTTGTTTGTGTTTTGTTTTCACTTCTGTCGGCGCTCCCGGAGTGCCACGGTTTTTTTTTTGTGGTGGAGATTTTCTCCGAAAGAACGCGAATCGAAAACGAACTGATAAGATGAGGTGATGCGATGCGACGCGGTTGGTCGGGAGAGCAAGAAATTTCACGCACGTAAATATACGTACTTACTTCTGCGCTGTTGCGTATTTAATAGCTTCAAACATAGCCTATGGTTATCTATGGCATGGAATAAACCAACAGGAAAACTTTCTAAATGGAATTTCAGAAGCTTCATCAAAACTCGTCAGTAAAGTTTACTTCAACTTATTTTGACAGTTTTAATTAATCGGTAAATGGTTATCCAGTAACGTTATTTTATGTGTATTTCAGTTGGCTTTTACCTAACTTTTTTTAATCAGAATTTAGGGGGGGCCGTTCTTGGCCTCGAATGAGATCTTTTGACAGATCGATACCTAAACCACTTTACAGATACCAGCACATTAAGCTACCCAAAACTGTCAAATTTTCCCAATCAACTTTGAACCTTATAATTTAGCGATAAAGTTGAAAATCTATTAAAGAAATTTGACAGGTTGTAGTAGCTTGATGTGCTGGCGTCTGTACATACATAAACACGCCTTGTTTCTCCAATGGGTTGGGTGAGGTGGACCTGTCAGTACAGCCAAATTTTTCCAGTTATTTTTAAGTCCAATGCACAGATTGGCTGCTACTGAGAAATTCCAGACAGAAAAACCCAATTACACTTTGCCCAACCTGGGATTCGAACCTACGACCTCATGCTCAGCAGTGGCACTTGCGACCGCAACACCAACGAGACAAATGCTAATATGCTGATAAACCAACAAAAATACCTACTTTAAACATACTTTTTATTTTTACTAGCCTACGTTGTCCCCACTCCTGGGCAAAGGCATCTCTAAACTCCTTCCATCTCGAGGCGGTCACCACCACTTAGCATAATCAGCTGTTAATGCTCCCACTATTGAGACAGGCCTCCCCGCGTAGCTCGTCCACGTGGACCCTGTGCGGATTGGCGGATGTCTTCGAATTTTTGGTTCTAGGACATGCCGGTTTCCTCACGATGTTTTCCATCACTGTTTTGAGAGCAGGTGATGAAATTATTTACACAAAGTAAAGTGCCTGTTCTGTCCCAGTGCTGGGCAAAGGCCTCCCCCATTTCCTTCCACATTTCCATAAACTGTGCCTTCTCCGTCCAGTCGGTTAGGAACGGACAGAACAGGCTAACATAAAAAAAAAAGTGCCTGCTTGGGTTTCGAACCCACGACCTGCAACTCGTAAGTCGCGGCCGTTACCTCTGGGCCACCACTGTTCTAGTCACCACCATTTGGTACCTATTTTATTTATTTAGTTATACACCTGTAATTCGAAGACATGTGACATCTACCAACCCGCACTGGGCCCGCGTGGTGGATTTACAGCCCAATCCCTCTCACTGAGAGGAGGCCTGTGTCCCAGCAGTGGGAACGTTATAAGGCTGATTACATTACGTTAGGTTACCTGTAATGATAGTTGTAAGGGAGATTTTGTTAAATAAATGAATATTCTCGCTAACGTCTTTCAGAAACCCAGTTCACCGAAATATATCCTTTTAGCACTACATCTCTCAATATCTCACGATGTCTTGTAATTTAATATGACATCGGATTTCGGATTGCGAGCACGATGTTGTATTTAGAAACTCATTAGGGCTTCCTACGTGAATGGTTTGGATCATATTTAATGTTCAATTTCAATACTGTTTAAGAGCAGGATTTATTTTATGTAGTTGATTTGGTCCTGATGTGTAATCTAACTTCTCAATATTGTAACTTTTATTTTCTCGAGTTGTTGTAGGATTATACAGGGTGTGTCGTAAATAGTGGTCCAGAGTAAAGGAGTCGATACACTGTATTCTTATGTATCACATACCGAAATTTTAACCATTTTCTTTAAGGGTAACCGAAAAAAAAAAGTTGTTTTAAAATTTCTGTACCGTGCTTCACGAATTTGGCTGTATTTCCACAAATATCAATATTTTTTTATTCTGTTTTTTTTTATAACTCTAGAATATGTGTACTATGATATCCAACCCTTTTTTATATTTTAAAGTCACAGGTACTTAAAGAAATTAATTTGTTTTTTCGTAGACCCTTAACTGAAAATGGTTATTATATCGGTATGTGATACATAAGAATACAGGTGTATCGACTCCTTTACTCTGGACCACTATTTACGACACACCCTGTATATTGTAAATGGGATTAACCAGTCCGCAAGATTATCTTTATTGCAATGTATATAAATACTTTCTTTTATTAACTCCCTAGCTGACCCGGCGAACTTCGACCGCCTCGGATTTTTTTTTTGTTATTCTTTCCCATGTTATAATAATTATTCTGCTATTCGAGGCGAAGACAAATCCAACAAATAAAAGATCATTAAAATCGGTCCAGCCGTTCTTGAGTTATAAATGGTGTACTAACATGACTTTGTTTTATAGATAATCGCATCATGTTTCTTAGTTTGCCAAAGAAATTAAAAAGCGGTCGGTCTCTATGAAAATCCGCCATCGCTGTTTTTCCAAAATAACAATTTGGAATCTATAGGTACATTTATTTTGAATTCAAGTCACTTTTCATGTCTATCGGTGTGACCGCATTGTTCTTTTAAACTCCGCAACGGGTTCTGATGCGGTTTCCACCATCATTTAGAGAATTTAATCTGGAGGATTTATGAGTCATTCGTCTGCCTACCCTTTTCCCAACTATGTTGGGGTCGGCTTCCAGTCTAACCGGATGTAGCTGAATACCAGTATTTTACATGGAGCGACTGCCTATCTGACCTCCACAAACCAATTACTAGGTATACGATACCCCTTGGTAAGACTGGTTGTCAGACTTTCGGGCTTCTGACGACCCGTAACGACTGTCAAAGATCCACGAATGACAGCCGGGACCGACGGCTTAACGTGCTTTCCGAGGCACGGTTTATGAATATAATACACTAGCTGTTCCCCGCGGTGTCACACGCTGCGCGGCTTCTAAGGGTCGTAGCGTGATGTTATATAGCCTATAGCCTTCCTCGATAAATGGACTACCCAACACTAAAAGAATCATTCAAATCGGACCAGTAGTTCCAGAGATTAGCGCGTTCAAACAAACAAACAAACAAACTGCAGCTTTATAATATTAGTATAAATTAATATTAAACTTACATACCTAATCATCCTCGATGTCCATTTCCTCGATGTCCTCTTTGTCCATTTGTAAAAAACCGTGCGAAGCGGGGGCGGGTCGCCAGTCCTGAATAAACGATAAAATAAATATAAATTATCTGTGCGAAAAATCAGACCGAGAGGAAAACAAAAAAGAATCGAAACGAAAACTTCAATTAATTTGAATAACGAAATATTCAGATGTTTTGCGCTCCTGGAGCCGAGCTCCTAGACTAACCTAATGGCCTGTTTTACCGTTAAATGATCGTGAATATCAATGTTACGTTAATATTAATCTTTCTGATGGCCCTCGCGGTGAACTATTTAAATAAATGTTTATTAAAATGTCACAATATTTTTAAATTCTAATAGTAGTCTAACGAAACTCTTGCATATTCTTGGTTATTAAAACACGAAACGCGAAACTAAAACCTATGAATTGAGAACTCGTTGGTCGAGCTGTAATTTTAAAACAAAAAAAAAATGTTTTTTTTTTTGGTTAGCCTATACTGTCCCAGTGCTGGACAAAAGTCTCCACCAAGGAACTCTTTTTCCGCGCTACCTCGAGCCAGCCCTCACGGCACGCTTCCAGGTCACCTCGCTACCGCTTTCTGGGCCAACCACGGGAGCCGTCCATCTGAGGAAATTGCGTTATAAAAAACGCTTTAATTTTATTAGAGTTGAACGTGTTTTGTATGTCATTATACTATAATAGGCATCAATTATCATCATCATCAGTGATCAAGGTAATAGTACCTTGATTTTACTGATAAAAGTCTAATTATAAAATCAAAATATAGGTTTTGATTTCATAATTAGACTTTTACGATGTGAGAGTAAATTACAAACGATTCTTTTACAATTTCAAAACTGATTTTAAATTCGCTTGACTGATCGAATCAAAAAAGAATATTTTGCCTACCCGCCTGCATCATTTAAAGTTCATGCAGACAACCTATAACACTACCTACCGATATATGAAATTCCATCCAAATCTAAAGGGTTTGGATGTCCCGGCCCTGGTGCAAGCCATGGTCCGGGGCGAGAGGGAGTGGGAGGCAGTCACCTCCTTTTGCGAAGCAGTCATGCTAGCGAAGGAGGTGGCGGGACGGCTCAGGGAGAGAGCCTCCCGTCCCAGCCGCCGCGGGAGACGCTCCGGGCGTCGGGAGCCGCGCGACGACTCCCGGCCACCGTAGGCGCGGGCCTGCGGGCGGAGAGTAATGGGTAGCTTACCGTCCGATCAGGACCAGGCCCGTGCCGGACGGCGCGTACGTGTTCCACGCGCGCCTCAAAGAGATGTCAGCATCGAGGAGGGGCCCCATAGGGCCGAAGCCTGCCGGGTCAGCGGGATTGTCCGAAAGGGTTACCGCTGGCCCGGAACATAAAGGGCTAAGGAAGGAACACGGGTGGGTTTTAGTCAGTAAGAGTCTGACACTCCCTTCCGCTCCACCCAGAGCGGGAGGGGTCATTTGATGATTTCTCATCCGCAAAAAAAAAAAAAAAAAAAGGTTTGGATGTAAAAATGAAAGAAGGACGGGTAATTTCACTTCACTCAGCTTGTCGTTCTTCTAAACATCAGGTTTATTTATGAAAGTTGCTTAAAATTAAGCAATTATTAGCTACTGTTTAGCCATCGTTTTTTTGACGTTTAAAGGACTAACTTTATGCAACGTTTATAGGGTGATTATTATTAGGAAAGAAAAGTATTTATTGTGACTCGTACAGAAAGATCACAAAATAAATTACTTCTTCACGCTCAAACGGCTGAACCAATTTTAATAAAATTTTGTATGGAGGTAGCTGACACCCTGGATTAACATATATGCTACTTTCATCCCAATATTCCCACGGGATCGATACTTATGCGGATAAATCCGCGGGGCGCAGCTAGTAAATAATAAAAAGATATATCTAAAATATTAGCAAATAAAATAAAATATAAAACCGAATTAAGTTTTTTTTTTTAAATCAGTATTTAGTTTTTACCGACTTCAAAAAAAAGGAGGTTATCAATTCGATACGTATGTATGTAATATTATTGGAATTGCATTATATTCACATATGACAATCTACTAAGGCTTCCAAACAAATATACAAAATTTCATAGACGTATGTATGTATGTATGTATGTATGTATGCATGTATGTATGTATGTATGTATGTTTGTCCACGCATTTCTCAGCATCTATAAATCGGATCGTGACCATTTTTTTTTGTATTAGCTTACATTTACTTCAACTTAGGGAACAGTGCAAGTTTCATCAAAATCGGTTCAGTAATTTTCAAGATATGGACTAATACGTGTAAGTGTGACGGCCTGGCGTATTGATACGAGCTACGGGTGTAGTGTCAAAGGGAAAACATCTCAAAACCTTGGTCAAATTCTAGTGCAAAAACTAAAAATTACAAAATAAAAAGTAATTTAAAAAAATTAAACCGACTTCAAAAAGAAATCAACTCAAAATTATGAAATAACTTTAATTTCGGAAGTCGGTGGCAAAAAACTAAAATACAGATCCCAAGACACCGACTTCCGAAATTAAAGTTATTTCATAATTTTGAGTTGATTTCTTTTTGAAGTCGGTTTAATTTTTTTAAATTACTTTTTTTTTCATGTTTATTCTTTAATACTGATTCAAGAATAAACATGAAATAAGTGTGATTAATTCCCCCCTCCCCCCGTGCCTCTGTAAGCACAATAAGCCGTTGGTCCCGGCTGTCATTCGTGGATCTTTGACAGTCGTGACAGGTAGTCAGAAGCCCGAAAGTCTGACAACCAGTCTTACCAAGGGGTATCGTATTACCCAGTAACTGGGTTGTGGAGGTCAGTAGGCAGTCGCTCCATGTAAAATACTGGTATTCAGCTGCATCCGATTAGACTGGAAGCCGAACCCAACATAGTTGGGAAAAGGCTAGGATGATGAAGTGTGATTAATTAACACAGACGTCCTAAAACCATACATTTCAAGTGCCTCACACAAAAAACACCCAGCACCTTTTTTCAACTCTGACATAACAAATGAAAACCAAATAGAATGAGTTACATTTTCAATGGCTTTTTCCCAGAAAATACATTCATGATTTTCCCGCGAACCGAGGCAACCGGCAATGTAATATTTTTTGCACCCTTCACCTCAGTGCGGCCCTGAGCACGGCATGAATTATTTAGTCCGACCCTGTGCTCAGTATTAACATAGGTAACATTGAATGTTTTGAAGGAAAATAATATTGAATAGGATTGTAATGAATGGATGAAATAGTTTAGGTCTTTTTGAGTTTAGTTTTATTGAAAACTAGAATTTTTCTGCGAAAACCTAACTTTGAGCGGATTTCTTGAGTAGTTACCTACCAAGCTACCCGAAACTGTCAAATTTTCCCAATCAACCTTGAACCTTATGCTGTAGCGATAGAGTTGAAAATCTATTAAAGAATTTTGACAGATTGTAGTAGCTGAATGTGTTGGCGTCTGTACATGGTACGCATAAACATGATTACATAGAGGTATGATACTCATATCCAGAAATAAATTGGTGGAGGATTAATCTTAAAATCTTTGCTACCTTTCACTGGCATTCATGGAGTATAAGGAATCGTATTTGAGTGACGAAAACAAAAGAAAGAAAGAAAGGATGCAATCTATCTCTCTGCCAAATTTTATCGAAATCCGTTCAGTGGTTTATGCGTGAAAAGGTAACATACAGACAGACAGAGTTACTTTCGAATTTATAATATTATTTAGTATGGATGATTTACACCAGGACCTACCTACAGTGCAGCTGACGAAAGAATGCATTCTTGATACTTGTCAGTTTCATACAAACTGAGTTTGATCTTTATTAGCTACCACAGAGGGACCATTTTAGTAATTTTAAGAACGTTCACAGTTTGATCTCAGTCTTAATCTGCCAAATCAATAATACCTCTATATTTCCTACATTTTTGACAAGTTTTTGACATTGATTGTCGCCGAGATGAGATGATTTTGCACGTTTTTATTACGGGAATTGGCCTTCGGAATTGTCACACTGACAGGTGTCAGGAAAGCAATCTCCTGACAGCCGGACTGTAATGCAAGATCCGTTTGGATTACGATAAGATAATTAGTTTATTTCAATAGCATAAAAACAAGAACACATCGAATAAATTACCTCAAATACGAAAATACCAAAGCAAGCTAGTTTTAAATCAAAGAATTTCCATACATAATCGTATACAATGTGCGAAGGAAACTTTATTAAAACCAGAGTATGGACAAACGAGTATGAAGCAAGAATATCCAATATCCACCTGTTGCTAGCAAAGTGATATGTTTATAAAGTATCAAGACTCGTGAATTAAAATCTTGGATAGGGATAAAATGTATAGACCTTTATTTCTATTTGTTAACGGCGTAGTAAAAAGAAATGATTGACTAGTTGTCACCGCAGTTGTACGTTCTCATATATTGTTTGTTTACTAGCTTCTGCCCACGACTTCGTTCGCGTGAAACTGAAAAAAAAAACCGGGCAAGAGCGAGTCGGACTTGCGCACCGAGGGTTCCGTACCATCATAAGTTTTAAAATTTTCATCGGCGAGCTACTTACTAGATCTCGAACCTAAAAACAATAAAATAAAAAGCTATAGCTAGTCGCTTCCTCGCCGGCGTGGTGGGACACGTGCCGAAATTGACAGAAATAACACACTACGTCAAACGTTATACTTTCCAGTGCAGTGAGCTGCATAGCACTGCACTGCAGTGCAGACGACGAAGCCTTACCTCAAAAAAGGATACCTTTACACTTCCACCCTACAAAAACAGCGCACATTTTTAACCCCATAAAAGTTAACAAATAAAACCAATTCCCCACGCTTCAAGAAGCAATTTTAAAGCCAGTTATCATTAGATCTTAGTCCAGAAACTTTACTGTTTCTAATTACAGGCCGACGCCGGCTAGTTCCGCCTTATCTACGCAGGTGGGCTTAAATAGTGAGGTAATGGAAGGCTGTACTTACCTATGTTTAGGTTTAGTTTTAAATGTTTTTAGTTTAATGGTGTTTTTGGTTTAGTGTCTTCGAGGAAATACGTGTACATGTAGGGGTGGAGTATGTTGATTTTTTGGTATGATTTGTATTCTTGGACTGCCCCGTTGGTATCGTGGTTGCAAGCGCGACTGCTGAGCGTGGGTTCGATTCCCGGGTCGAACAAAGTGTTATTGGGTTTTCCATTAGGAATTTCTAAATTCCGTAGTTGGGAAGTTGGCGGTTTAATACCCCCGTGCCTTGGAAAGCACGTAAAGCCGTTGGTCCTGCGCCTGAAGTCTCCCCGGTCGTGTCGGATTGCCGTCCCATCGGACTATGAGAGTAAAGGAACAGAGAGTGCACCTGTGTTTGCGCACACAATTGTGCACTATAATATCTCCTGCGTATGCACGTGGACAATCTACCGTGACCGAAAACGGTCGGGGAGGCTACTAAACTACTATGCTGTTTTATTTATTGGGTGAATATAACGTTATTTGTGGTGCATAAGGTAAAGACCAATCAACTCAGCTGATCGCAGTCCACTGCTGGACATAGGCCTCTCTCAGGCTGCGCCACAACACCCTGTTCCCCCCGTCTTCCATTTCCAGTCTATCCCAGCCACCTTTTTAAGTCGGTCCATCTATCAGTCCTTCGACAAACATAGCCAGCCCACTGCTACTCCAGCTTGCATACTCTGCAAGCTATATCGGGTAACTCCGGTTCTTTTCCGGCTAACTTCGTTTCTGATTTTTAAGATAAATAATTTTGAGTACCCGTAACGATTGCTACAGATTTCACTCCCTTTCAAATTAATGTCATCATGCCTGTAAAGACCCAAATTTCGTTCGCCAGTAATGTTTAAGTCACATGTAATAGGAGCCGAGCCTATTGCCATTGTAGCGGTATCTACAACGCCACATTCGAACAACGCGTCATACTGACGTCACGCAAATCCTGCATCGCGCAAGCAGAGTTTACCGCGCAACTAGCTTAGATACCACGGCCTGACATGAATCATTGGGCGGTTGCCCGCCAGACACAACACCAGTCTGGTCGGAGGATGCTCCCTTTTCTATGGAGGTTGAGTGAACTTTACACACTGTTCCTCATACCTCTATACCATCAACCGGGCACAAACCCAGACTCCGGGTTGCTACTCAAAAATTACATAACCCAAAAAGCTTCTAAAATAAAACCAGCACCGAATCACCTGCACGACTCTTATATCCTTACAAATAACCAAGTTTTTGACTCTATTACTTCGTGGGGCGTAGGGGGGAATTCAGGGGGTGAAAGGGGGTAATAAAAACTTTTAAATTAATGCGACTTGTTTGTTGGCGGTGCTCTTTGCTTTTAATAATTGCACCTTGTGGGGGTATGTAGATTGTTTATCTAAGGTACTATTTTAGGTAAATTATCGAGTCGGTTGTGAAGGCCGCAGGAACCCGTTGGATGGGAGA
This sequence comes from Oligia strigilis, assembly GCA_951800025.1. Lineage (NCBI taxonomy): Eukaryota > Metazoa > Arthropoda > Insecta > Lepidoptera > Noctuidae > Oligia > Oligia strigilis. The sequence continues at coordinate 6,450,451 of OX637566.1, forward strand.
AGCGCAGAACTGGTCGAAGTGGAGATGCTTGGGGGAGGCCTATGTCCAGCAGTGGACGTCTTTCGGCTGAAATGATGATGATGATCGAGTCGGTTAAGTTTATGATTTTTGTGAGATCAATGGTCAGCATTTTTTGGGATGCATGAAGAAGTCTCCTCGTGTAGCGCAGTTTGTTTCGCCAGTTACTCAATCGAGCGCTCGGCGCATCCTGGACAGTCACACCCAACACCTTATTTGACTGGCCAATTCTTCCCTTGCGGTGGTAGGGCTAACTCCCGCCTGGTTTGCAGTCACCCTCCCACCGGAGTCCGGCGTCAAGCAGCCTGCTATGTTTCGTCGATGCGTCGTTCCAATGCCGTAGGTATTTTCTGGGCACGCTCGTTCCATCATAGACCTCATCCGTCGCTTTCCATCAGGCGTGATCGAGGTCAAGAGCGGACAAATTCAGCAATAAAAAAAAAATTGGAATGGTAAACTGATGATTAATTATCACCCTCTGCTACACATGACCTGTCGTTTCAGCCAGCAGCCATCTCAGTACTCATTCAGTTTCTAGTCATAATCTTACACACAATCTATACAGCGGGAAAATTGCGCAATGTCTTTCATTTGAACCACATTCATTACGTCATTTACGTAGTTGAGCAAATCCTAAATCAAATTAGGAATTTCCTTCAAACCGGGATTGTCATTAAAAGTTTGTTACGCAATTAGGGTACTGGTATTTGATGTGTAGCTCACATAAGCCGCCACACATCGTATCTTCGGTCTTCCCCAACTCCTAAAGCCATCTATTTAAATTCATACCTAAAACTTTGCTCCCGACATGTGCCTCATTCAAATTCAAAATATTTTATTTCACATAAACCTACGTGGGCACTTATGAAACGTCAGAAGCTATGTGCACGGTTTAAATTGCTCGTTTCCTATGCAGAAGAGCCGGCAAGAAACTCCACGGTAACTCTTTTAAAAATATTGGCTTTATAATGTTTTCAAATTACACTGTTAAGAGGTATGTAAGGACAGTGTATGCCTGTCAACAAGTACTGGATACATTAAAAAAACGAAAATGGGCAATAAATCAAAGAATGTGAGTCTCCAAGGCCTACAACGTTCTCACATTCACAAAACAGAATTTTTCATTCTTCCGCTACACTTTGATGTATCCATTACTACACAATTTCTCTGGCAGTAGTCGGCTAGTACGGTAGACCAGTAGTATTGGTAACAAAACCTGTATAACCAATAAGTTGGCTTCTTATTTTATCGAAACTCCGTGCTTCTCTAGTCGTGTTCTTGCGTGAAGACCACGAATTAGCAAACGTAAGGTAGTCCAGGACGTTCTGCGAGCTTGCGGATGACGTGCAATGGGGAGCTCGCCGTCCGGTAAGGACCAGGCCCGGGTCGACGGCGCGTTGTGTTCCACGTGCGCCTCCAAGAGATGTCAGCACTAACTGACTGGGTCCGCTAGGGCCGATGCCTGCCAGGGTCGCGGGTTGTACAAAAGAGATACCGTGGCCTCTGGCACAGGCAACTGAAGGAACACGGGTGGGTTTTAGTCAGTAAAAGTCTGACACGCCCTTCCACTCCACCCAGAGCGGGAGACCCCTCCCGCTCTGGGTGAAGCAAAAGGGAGTGAATTGATGATTTCCCATCCCCAAAAAAAAAAGGCCAGATCCAGGTCAAAGTGTTACCATTGATGTACGTCCTTCTGTACATATGTTTATATTTATTATTTTACCCCCAAAACTGCTGTTAACCATAGTCTAATACTAAACGTGATAAAATTTCCTGCATACGCTTATACAGTAGTAAAAGTTCGTTGGAAATTCATTCAGTATTTTACGAGTGTCGTAAATCTATTTATTTTATGGCGTGTATTTCATACCTCTCTTTATGATATATTATATCTAAACGGAGTAATATTTAATGGGACGATAAACCCTTTATTGGTGTTGAACTGAAAATTAAATAAAATAGGTATGGAATAAAAAATTATTTCCAAGTCAGCTTGCTTTTTCTTCTTCTTAGCGTGTAAATGAGATTCTAAATGGACTCGGCCCAGAATTCGGCTACTTGTTTGGCGCCATCACCAGCGTCCACCAATTCCTGTAACGTGCAGCTGACAGGACACGCAGGACACGATATTAAATGTCCCATCATTTGTGGAACAGCACCACATTAAGGCTGCCTTTCCACCAGGGATGAGCGAGGATGCGTAGCGAGGGATGTGTATGAAACCAGCCAATAACATCGCTTCATTTTCATAGCTTGAACTAAGTGAGCGTTGGTATTGGTTAGTTATACAAACATCCCTCGCTACGCATCCTCGTTCATCTCTGGTGGAAAGGCAGCCTTACACAGCTTGATTAAGGGCTTGTAATAGTTCAGCTGAAATTCATATTTTGCCCCCACTTCCCCGCGCCAAGCAGGATAGACCGATGTCTATCCCGTCCGCACGGTCAAACTGATTCAGTTTGGTGAACTTTTGATGGACAGGCTTGGTAATAAGTTAAGAAAATTGTATGCAATCGTGTACTCGCAACAGACAGTACCTCGGAAAGCACGTTAAACCTTTGGTCCGGGCTGTCATTCATGGATCTTTGACAGTCCTTACTGGAAGTCAGAAGCCCGAAAGTCTGACAACCAGGCTTTCCAAGGGATATCGAATTGATCTGGTACACGAATCCAGACCTCATGCTCAGCATTAGCACTCGCGACTGCAACACCAACTTGGCAAAATGCTAATCCATACTAATATTATAAATACGAGTGTGTTTGTCTGTCGGTTACCTCTTCACGCTTAAACCGCTGAACCGATTTAGATGAAATTTGGCATAGAGATAGTTTGAGTCCAGGGAAACGACATAGGGTATTTTTTATCCCGATATTTCTACGGAATCGAAATCGCGGGTCGTTGCTAATTTGCTAATAAATCAACCAAATACCTACTTTAAACATACTTTTTTTTAACTAGCCTACGTTGTCCCCACTCCTGGGCAAAGGCATCCCTCCACTCCTCCCATTTTCGCGAACCCGCGTGTCCTCCTTCCAGGTTTATTCAGCTCGTTTAAGATTTAACGTATAAGGGGACTATGAATGACCTAAAGCGCGGTCACTGTCGGACTGCATAGAAAAGAAAGAGAAGCGACATGACACAACCCTGGTAATTTATTGCAAAATATGAAGAAATTATATATTCAATTAGAAATTTCGAAACGGCTGGTTGACACTTCCCGTGACCCAAGGGCTGGCTTTTACCTTGGTCAGAGGCTAAGTATCGCCATACAAACGTGGTAATGCCGCCAGTCTCTTGGGTACAGGTACATTACCAGTCGACAGCGATGCGGATGAGTTTTTCGACGTTATTTTCTAGTTTCTGTATAGTTTTAGTTAAGTTAGAATTTAATTTTGTTATTTTAACCTGTTCCGACATTATTTAAATCCATAGTATTATCTATTTACAAAAAAATCTATTGTTTGGACTAAACAATTAAAACACTATTGCTTTAGTAGGTATGTTGCTTGTAGAATAATCTGACAAAAAATCAGAATGATTGTATGTATATTCAACACACTACCTACCTAGCATATATCCCGAAGAATATAATATATTTTTCTTATTTTGTTTACTGAAGAATATAATTTATATTTTTCTAATTTTGTTTACTGTAGTCGATCTTTTATTGCTTGTAAAACATGCGATTTTTACGTTTAGGTCCTGTAATCCCCACATATAATATTTAACGTTTAACATTTTACATTTATTTCTTAATAATAAACAGACGCTAAATATAATCCCTATTTATTTGTTTATTGAGGATCTCCAACAAAGGATACAAAAAATAAAAGGATAAACTGCCGTACCATCCTTTACTAGAACCATTTCGCCGCATTTTCAGGCCCCTATTTGAGAACCTCTGGATAAGACCAGAACGCTGAAATATTCGTCATCCAGTAATCTATAATCACATAATTATAATCCAAAATTTCAAGTCTGTAGGTTATTTAGTTCCGAAGTTAAGCGAAAGCAAAGTTTCGCATTTAAGACACTCACTCACTCATCATCAAAATAGAACTAGTACTTCCCATAAACTCAGAGTGCTGAAATTTGGTACAGAGTTAGGGTTTACTGGCCACATAAAGGGAAAACTATAAAAATTAAGATAATCGAAGATCTGGAGTACCTGGTGACCCTGATTAGAAAACACAAGAGCCCAACCAAACTATTAGAGATCGACATACCGCCTTTACAAAAAATATTTAACTGGGTGGGCCGCTTCATTTGATGTGAAAAATCGAAGGTCTGAAGTATCTGACAAAGGAGGATGGGCAAAAATATATGGAAGCTGGTCCCTGAAAAACATAGCAACCAAACAAAATAATTTATATACAGTTTTAAAGGTCTGATTAGATAGAAAATAAACAATAGAAATTTACAATAATAAAAAAGTTTATTTTACATGTGCTCCTTCAATTACAGGAGATCACAGCCTCCACAACCACATGTAACTAGGTGTAAACACGATAAAGTAGAGAAAGTAAATTGTGAATGACTACTTCTTTAAAGTAAAACATTAACCCCAAATCGTTAATAAGAAAACCCTCAAAAACGGGTAGTTATTAACCACTTAATCCTTATAAAAGGGTTAATATTAAACAGAGGGAAAAAGATTAAAAACCACGTTTATAGCTAAATAAAAGGGTCTGTAGAGAATACAATTTGCGGGGTATTGTTTTAATTGCTACGTAGATTAAGAGGGAGCATATTTCGAAGAAATTTCACTGGATATTTTTGGGTTTCGGTTTGTGTATGAGAGAGGTAAGCAATATAGCATAACTGGTGTAATGTGGGTGTACTATGGGTCACCTCTGCCTGATCGGGAGAGGGCTGATCCTGCTCGGAGAAGGAGGCGTCGGGATGGCAACCGCCTTGGCGCCTAACACGCCGAAACCCACTTACCCAATAAGGTAGGTGGACCTTTGGGGTTGCGGGCGCACAGAATGGGGACTCTGTCCGCCCACCAAGAGTCCCCAGGGAAGACGGTGGCACAGTGGTCACGTGCTGCAGTGCATAGCGAGGCTCAGGGGAGGCCCCTTTACAGTCTCCCCAGGGATGTGACTTATAGGCGTTGCACGGGGGGGGGGGTTCCGGAAATGGTCTTTTAAGAGGAACCGTGACCACCCCTATGTGCTGATGGTGATCACTGGTGTGTTTTTAGTGAAGTAAAAATCACACACTCCCGACCTCCCTCCCCGGAGGTGCCTTTTAAAGGTTTCGCCCGAAAAAAAAAAAATCACCTCTGCTTATCTTATCCTTCGGGGAAGCAGACTTGATGATATGTAGATGGGCAAAACCTATTTCTTACAATATACTGACTCGATATATAACTCGAACATACTGTCTGACTCATCATTGATCATCAATGAGGGGCCCGTGGCTAAATAATAACAGCCGCACAGGTCGATCGATCAGGTTAAGCTACGCTTGCCGTGGTTGTTCTGTGGAAGGGTGACCATCTTTACATAGCGAGACCTATCCGTACCTCGGAAAGCACGTCAGGCCGTTGGTCCTGGCTGTCATTCGTGGATCTTTGACAGAAACCAGAAAATCTGACAACCAGTCTTAAGAGGTGTCATATTACCCAGTAACTGGGTTGTGGAGGTCACATAGGCAGTCGCACCATGTAAAATACTGGTATTCAGCTGCATCCGGTTAGACTGGAAACCGATCCCAACATAGTTGGGAAACCCTTTCTTAGTAAATACCTACTCTTCACAAAGAACACACCCTCCTTTCATGTCTCCAGGACCAGCCGTTTAGGCTGTGCATTGATATATCAGTCAGTCAGGACTTTGTATTTTATCTATACACCCTTACATTTTGATCGTTTTCATCCTTAAAAGGGATTGTACCTACTCATCATTATGAACAACTTTTACTTTTTTAAATCGTAACAAAAAATCAGCTGTTGGCCCTACGCCTAGGCGTAGAAAATTTAAAAACATGTGATGGTACGGAACCCTCGGTGCGCGAGTCTGATTCGCTCTTGCCGGGTTTTTTTAACCTGTGTTTTTTAGAGAGCAAGTCAAGTTTTGTTTTTGTGCAGATCATTTTTCTAGAGCATGTATTTTTTTTTGTGGAAAAAATTAGGTCAAAGAGTGCTACAATTAGCTGTAACATGAACTTGATCAACCGTGCCATTCTGTAAAAATCCACCAAAAATTCACCAAGAAAACTTAGGTAAAAAAGTGATCTCGTGAGCAGCTGTCAATAATGTAAATCCACTGACATATTATAGTAAACAAGTACGCTGGACTTCATACTATCGACACTGATTTAAAGACGAGTTATGAGAAAAATAAGTTTTCTATAGAAATTTTAAATTCCTCATATCTCGTCTTTATATCAGATTCCTTTCAAAATAATTATAAATATGGGAACCTAGATATTCTGTAATCCAATCGGAGTAAATACACACTACCATAAGAATATGTTTGAATTACAAATTATTTTGGTATTACGTTTATATGAACTATGCATTAGCATGCGTAGTTCGCCGGCCCCACCTTTCAGTGCGTATGTATGTAGCCTAAGGGAATAAAAACGGTACATATACTGCACCAATCAGCTGTTAAGTCAAACAAAGCCATTCTTCACAACCAACTTCGATCAGACTCATACAAGATCGCAGGAGCAGTCTCAAGAAAATTGCTTTATATTTTTACTACAGAAAACTCAATATATGAAGAAGGCGCGAACAAACAGGGATAAATCAAATATATGACGGCACTTGACGGATGATCCACGTTGCGGAACAGGTATTGGGTTCCGGATTTGAATATCGTTATAGTATCATCATCGTTTTATTTCGAGAATGTTTGCGGAACCCTGAAATAAAGTTGAGGAGATTGTTGTTTTATTTTTTTTTGGTGATGCAGTAAGGAAAGTTTTAGTAGTCAGAAGCCTAAAAGTCTGGCAACCAGTCTTACCAAGAGGTATTGTGTTACCTAGTAACTAGATTGCGGGGGTCATTACCCAATTCAATGTAAAATACGTCATTCATGGATTCGAATATGTCATTCGTGGATCTTTGTCAGTCATTATGGGTCGTTAGAAGCCCGAAAGTCTGACAACCAGTCTTACCAAGGGGTATCGTATTACCCAGTAAGTGGGTTGTGGAGGTCAGATATAATGTGGCAGTCGCTTCATGTAAAATACTGGTACTCTGCTGCATCCGGTTAGACTGGAAACTGACCCCAACATAGTTGGGAAAAGGCTAGGCAGATGATGATGATGATGATCCTTAAGGCTACGCCGACCGCGCAGTGGCGCCCTCATCGTTTGTTTGGTTATTTTAGAATGAAAATGCAGAAAATAAGCACGTTAAGTGGTGCTCCACAAGATTATACGTTAATAGTTGTATAAATGGTAGTTTTACATTGTTTAGTTTTATTATAATCACTAAAACGGATAATAGTGGCCACTATTTTCCGAAACCACGGTACCAGGCGCTCAGTAAGGCGAAGAGCTATTAAGTACCTCTACTATCTCAAAGGTACTAGAACAAACTTTGCATTATTGAAATAGACACTAGAACAAACCAGACATCTCCTAGCGTGTAAACCGCGGTACCAGGCGCTCAGAAAAGCGAAGAGCTATTACCACGTACCTATAGTATATTGAAGGAGTATTGTGGGACTCGATTCTCACAATGTTTGAACAGCAAACATCACAGAGTACTGGCGTGAGGAAATTACAGTGAAGAGTGTTTTAAACTGTGTGTTTATAAGGGCTTTAATAGTTTGTTTTGTAACGAAAGGTTTGTATTGCAGTTTTCTGTGGCTCTGGTGAAGAATACATCAATGTAAATTACTATGTGCTGCGAAAAACCTTTAAATCAATAGCAAGATGTCAACAACATAAATTAATAATTATTGTATGAATCTCAAGGACATTATGGAAGCACATGCGCCTTCACCTGAACTCATGTGTATTGTCTATGGTATTGGTGTTACCATTAATAAATTGCGACTTTCCCTGGCGTCAAGCAATGGACAACATTGTCAAACTTTTTTATTTTGTTTGTTAAATACGAGGCTTTTGGCCACTTTGTATTAGTTTGTGTATTTTCTGTAATATGCATCTTGTTTTTACAGAATAAACAATTTTTATTTTATGTTCCTCCCGCATTTCTAACTCTCGGATTTTATTCTGCTTACTTTTGATCCAATATATGTTCAAGTTTACTTACTACTAGAGCACATTCTTTTTTTTAAACGTTGATCCACTCTAGGAATTTATCCTGTATTGTGGGTGCGTTTACAAACATTTAAACTCACATACACAAACAGCCAGACCCGGAACAACTACTTGTAGGTCATACAAATATTTGTTCCGTGCAGGAATCGAACCCGCGACACGCAGCGCAGCCGTCAATCGCTTAACCACTGCGCCAACCGTGCCGTCTTCTATCTTTTCTAAACGTAACTTTACTGTCAGGAAAAGAAATAATTGTGAGAGCGTTGCCTGCTACTATGGCCGCAGTGACGGCTGTCATAAAAGTGCTGGCAGCAGGATATGATGTCAAAAACGCTCTTTAGAAACCACACTACTTACTCACTTCATAAATAACGTTTTAGTGACGTCATTCATTAATAAATTACGAAACTTTCTAGGAAACCGTAGGTAACTTGAGTATCGATAAAAACGCTCCCGAAATCAAGGAAACCCAACTTCAGTGTTAATTTTATCTGTTTGTGAGCTACTTCTTCGAAAAAAAAAACAGTGGCACTCCGGGAGTGCTGACAGAAGTGAAAACAAAACACAAACAGAATACTTTGCCGTCACTCACTGACATATCGGATTTAATATCGAGTACCTACCTACATCCCGAGGACAGCCGAACACATCCGAATGTAGCGCGGTGTCGGTAACAATGTCGCGAGTTCAATGGATTTTTCCCATCTTAAAAATGCCTAACGCGCTTAAAGAAGTTTTCACTTAAAAATATATATTACAGGTTTTGTTCATTATCAAAGTTTGGCATAGATTTAAGAAAAATTGTATTTTTTGGCATAGATTTAAGAAAAATTTTATTTATCGTTAGTCTTTATCATCATCATCATTTCAGCCGAAAGGCGGCCACTGCTGGACATAGGCCTCCCCCAAGCACCTCCACTTCGACCGGTGTCTTTATATTTTTGAATAAATTTTATTTATTTTTATTTTATTTTTTTATTTATATTTATGCAAACTGAGGTTACCGAGAAACGCAACCACTCCATTCCCAAACTTTGAGAAGTTTAGAAAATGTAAAGCACAGTTCCTAGATTTAACAAACTTCCACGAAAAGCTCTATCCACCACATCGCTATGGAAATTCAATGAAATTCGTTTTCCGTTAATCCTGGCTGGCATGGCCAATTGGAACCTAATATTATTTTGGCTGGGTTCTACGGATTGGCGGGTCGACGGAGATAATACGATCTTCGTCAGTTTTGGAGAGATTTTTTTGGAGATTTAAACTGTTTATGTGGTGCTACCCGTAAAGACTGTCAAAGATCCTCAAATGACAGCCGATACCAACGGCTTAACGTGCTTTCCGAGGCACGGACTAGTTTTTAATTGTACTTTCATTATTTCTTGAATTGAAGTCTTAGAAAGAAGTGTTTATTAGTATCTGTTGTTGACTAAACGTTGAATCTTTCAATGGTTTACTACTGATGATGAAGGTTATACTGGATTTTGGATACCACTACACCACCAACAAGAACAGTGTTAATTGCTAATTTATCTACGTGTAGATAGTTTTAAAGTAACTTGCTTATAATAAACGTGCATAAATCGAAGGGAATAAAAATACCTGAATAGTATTTTTTTCTAAATTAATTAATTAATACCTGAATAGTTTTTTTTCTAAATTAATTAAGACTGGTTGTTAGACTTTCGGGCTTCTGAACGACTGTTAAAGATCCACGAATAACAACCGGGACCAACGGCTTAACGTGCTTTCCGAGGCACGGAGGGGTCACGGTATGTAAAGATGGTCACACACACTAAATTATAGCGTCGAAAAATTCATCCGCATCGCTGTCGACTGGTAATGTATCCAAGAGACTGGCGGCATTACCACGTTGTATGGCAATGCTTAGAATGTTAATAGTTAATGAATAATAGTTGAATACTTAATAGTTCATTGATATTTGGTACATTAAAACAGTTGGACAACAACAACAACACAACGACATTTTGGTAAATTATAATTTTATTCTACGTCTATTTTATTTTAACAAACAACATTCCACATTTTTGCACCTTCATCAAAATAAACAGAATTCGTATTTTTATAACAACTACTAAAACTACAAAGTCCTTAAAAAAATACAAAGCAGCTTTTGTTGGACTCTTGTAAAAATAACAAACACTTTACTTTGTGGCAGTACCTACCATCGCATTGTGCTAATAGTCAGTGCAAGCTTGTGTCAACAACTGTACCTATAGTTAACTATACCTCTATTTCATGTCAGGTATAATCTCCGTTCGCAGTTTAGTTTCCAAACGTCACAACAAATATGAGTTTTTGGAAATATAACTTTAATACCAACAAAATAAAGAAAAGATTACGCTTCTTTAACCATTTTTATTACTTTGTCAATAGTAGTCATTATAAAATCAACCTGATTATAATAATATACTTAACATAAAGTTGATATTTTTAGGACAAAATTACATTAATTGGAAAGAAGGATTTGCACACACCTTAGATACATTATTAATGGGAAAAGTTATTAAATTATCATGTCTGTTACTACATAGTAACACACTAACATAGTTTTGACATAATCATTCATCATCGTTTTATCAAAATAAAAAACAGAAGGATTATAGAACAAAACATAAAACTGATCCAAGGTTTTGCATAAATGACTTTCATAAAAAATATTATAATATTCAAACAAATACAACGATCTATTGAGAAGTTGGAAAATGTCACCGAAAAATGGTGATACATAAAAAATGCAAAGATTAATCAATCAACAATCCTTTTTATTTTTTTATGTAGATATGTCCTAATAGTAATTGTACGTAAAAACCGACTTCCAAAAAAAAACACTGCAAAGTGAAAAATAACTTTAATTTCGGAAGTCGGTGTTGTTGGTTCCGCACAAACAGTGGTAGATGTAATCAACTTTTCAGTCTAATTCATAACACTTTCCCACCCCACAGTACAATGGCCCATTCTATTCAGTTCACAGCATAAACAGTGTGAGTCTTCATATTGAAATGAGGGAAACTAAGCTTAATTTTATCAACGGAAAAAATATTTGAAAAAATCTAAAAAAAAAATTTTTTTGTAAGATTTTTAAAATTCTTTTTCGCTGCTGTGACCCCTGTGAAAACAATCGCCCCTCAATTAAGAATTATGGTTTTTTTTTAACAAAAATCTGATATTTTGTCATAAATTTTTACAATAATTGTAAAATTACTCAATAAAAGCCCGATTACCTACCCTTTTTGATTACTTTAAATTATTCTCCATCGTATCAGATTTCTAAACGTAAAAATACCATGTTTATAACTCAATCACAACATTTCCAATCAACTGTTAAAGAAAGGCCTTGCAATCACCATACCTTAGCAGGTAAAGATCCTTTTAAATATTTTTTTATTTTTTCAAATATTTTTTCCGTCGATAAAATTAAGCTATGTTTCCCTCATTTCGTTATGTGCACATTATGAAGACTCGCACTGTATACATACATATGTCTGCAACCCTCTATACATTTACCCAGTAAGTACGAGGTGGATATCTAAGTGGATAGTACGAGTACCAATGTATGCACCACTATTATACGAAGATGCAGCAACTACCTATGTTTACAAATCTTGTGTGTATCGGCTGTAAACATACTTGTAACTAGCTTAGACAATAGGGACGTTCCAAATGTTTGTGTCGAGTTATGGATATAACTAATTGCGCCCCGCGATTTCACCCGCGTAAAAGTCGATCCCGTGAGAATATCGGGATAAAAAGTAATCTATATGGTAATCCAAGGTGTCAGCTACCTCCATACAAAATTTTATCAAAATTGGTCCAGCCATTTGAACGTGAAGAAGTAACAAACATTTTAACACACACACTCACAAAATTCGCCTTTATAATATTAGTGTGTTCGCTAAAAGCAACAAGCTAAACTTGTGTACCTACCCACATATTGTATGCACAACATTTTTATTCAGGCGTGGCTAGTCGGTGCACGCAACTACACCGCATGCACCGCCGACTCGACACGGAATACGTAATGCAGGTGTCAGTCGACCAGCGTAGTGTACCGTACGACCAAAGTTTTGGTTTCGGCTTTGTCCAAAAAATCAGGATTCTGCCACAGTTTTGGTTTCGGCTAAAAGTGGCCGAATCTTCGGCCCGATCGACACTTGTGTTCATGAGCTGTTGGTTTTTATAGAATACGAACGACTGACAGAAAGAAAGATTGTGTAGAATTTAGAACCTAATAGGGTCAGTTTACGCTACAACTTCAAACATTTTTATAACTTTTTCAATAGCTATTGCTAGTCACTCTGAAATCAACATAATTACCACTAAAATAAAGTTGGTATAACTTGAAATAACAACAATTCATCATACATCATAAATAGCCTATAATGTTCCCACTGCTGGGACACAGGCCTCCTCTCTGTGAGAGGGAGTGGGCCGTAATCCACCACGCGGGCCCAATGCGGGTTGGTAGATGTCACATGTCTTCGAATTTTTTGGTTCTAGGACATGCCGGTTTCCTCACGATGATTTCCTTCACCGTTTTGAGAGCAGTGGTGATGAAATAATTTACACAAAGTAAAGCGCCTGTCTGGGTTCGAACCTACGACCTACAACTCGTAAGTCGCGGCCGTTACCACTTCGCCACCACTGCTCTCAAGCTACCCGGAACTGTAAAATTTTCCCAATCAACTTTGAACCTTATTCTTTAGCGATAAAGTTGAAAATCTATTAAAGAAATTTAACAGATTGTAGTAGCTTGATGTGCTGGCGTCTGTAGCCTGTACCTAGTAGTCTACAAGGCCTATTAACAATGCAGGTTCATATTAAGTTAAAGATTTTAAATTTCAGTGCAGATTTTTGAAGTGAAAACTTCTTTAGCGGCGTTGTACACTTTTTTGTAATGGGTAAAAAATGTTAAACTCGCGTCAGGACACGTGACCTGATCGAAAATTCGTAAGACGGATGGAGAGTGCTACGGCGTAGGTCAAACTGTGCTACGGCGTAGCTCACACTATGCTACGGCGTAGTTCACCATACCAGCATACCAGCGAATATGGCTGTTTTTTAAATAAAATATTTCGTTTGACATTTTGAAGCTTTTTTTAGATTCTATAATTAGACTCAAACTATTTTAAATAGATATTTAGTTAAGAGCGTTTACGCCGTGCGGCATTTTATACAAACTTTCAAGCCCTTATTTTTCGAAATGAATGAACCGATTTTAATGAAACTTCATACGCATAAGCAGGATACAAAGGTCTAAAAATACTAACTTTTTAGACTTTTGTATCCTGCCTAACTCGCGCCACTGTTACCGTAAGCGACGATAGACGAATAAGACGATTAAAAAAAATACCCGCTTCGGATGTGTTCGGCTGTCCTCGGGATGTACTCGGTTTTAATGTATATCCGATATGTCAGTGAGTGATGGCAAAGTATTCTTTTTGTGTTTTGTTTTCACTTCTGTCGGCACTCCCGGAGTGCCACTGTTTTTTTTTTTATTTATCACGATATGATATCGAATATGTCATAGGAAATCATAAAAATATTTGTAGTTTTTCTTGAAAAAAAAAAATAGAACAATAATAAAAACACTGAAACATACATAATTATATATTAATAGAACTATGCGTACAATAACAATAACCATAATGGTCGACACGACACACAAAAATCCTCACACCATTCCAAAAAAAAAAACTATTAAGAAAATAAAAATATTTTTCGTTTCTCTCAAAAACAAAATGCAAAAATAAAGCTTTTATTCGGCGTCGGCGTCGGCTACACGCAACAAGAGTGCACCAACTCAGAATGTATAATGCGACCGTCGCTTTCGACTAGTGTGGCTACACCTTTATGCCGACGACAATACCGAGTAGCGTCTTAAGTGAATAATCGTTTTGTGGAAAATGGTTTTTGAGAGAAAATGGTGGAATGAGATGTAATTACCAGACGTGGTACGAATTTGATGGTTCATTTGGTGGGCATTTAACTTTTTTTGGTTCTTGGCTTAAAGGACCGTGGATAGTCTTTGAAAATTATTTATTTTTAGCCTGTGTTGTCCGGGTTGTCCCACTACTGGACAAAGGCTTCCCTTTCTCGTTGTCACTCTTGAGCTAGTGTGAACCAATCCTGTTTGTAGGCGTCAAACCCGCCATTTTCTTCTGGGTCAGCCTCGATGTCACCTCAACGTCGCTGGGACCCCACATAGTGGTTAATTTTGACTTGAATTGTTTCACATGCGGCAAACATGTCCAGCGGTCTAGCCCAGTCCTACTTGCGCTTGGCTGCTTTTTGAATGACGTCGGCGATTTTGTTTGAAGCGCAACACTATGTCCCTCCCTAACACGGCCCATAGAGCTGACTCCAAATAACTATTATTATTATTAATTTATTAATTCAAGTTACAAAGACTCATAAACAATACGCAAAATTCAATACAATACATCACATATACATCAAAAAAATACATTAATAATACAAAACAAAAACCACCGTACCTCCAACCCTTACACATTTAATGACCTTCGACTGTACGTGACGTGCAAGTCACTGCAGCGTCGCATGTATGGACTTTCGAGCCTGTCCGCTATCATCATCAGTTACTATTATTTACAGTATATTTTTAGAAACTTTTGAACAATTCATGTTTCATACTTTCCCAATTTGCGTTTGATTCCAGTTGAACATGTTTATGCTACAAAATACATTCTCAGTATTCAATAAACTAACACTATACTGAAAAAAAAACTACGGATTTATTATTTCGAAGCAAATGGAGAACAACAAGCTAAAATTCGAATGAAACAGCATCAGCATTGGCGCGTAACAAAATCGATTTTCTGAGAAAAACAGCACAGATTCCGACTCCTTTACTCATCTTTCTGATGTTCCCTAATCGCCTGTTACGATACCAACGTGAAAAAGATCAAACCGTTTATTCAGTATTCAATTCGCAAAAACGATACGGTGATCCCCTGCCGCTTTCCTTTCCAACTGAATGATAATCAACTTCACCGCTCTTCATTTTTTTCAGATCCACCTTTAAACGTTCAAATAGCCGTAACTCATTTTCCTGCTAACATCCTTACCTTTTAATATTTCTGAATACAGAATATACGCGTACAGCATTATTCATGTAATCCGTCAGGGTATCGTACAATCGGACAGTCGGCGAGAGTGGCGCGGACAAAGACGCTACGAAATGGAATTTTCAAGTAGAAGCACTTGTGAGCGCGAATGTACCGCAGCAGATGGATTAATGTGGAATTGTTGTAAGATACGCTTTACACTAGGTCGGAGAATATAAGAAATATGGTTTGCTCGCTATTGCTTAAAAATTCGAGTAAAACTACGGATTAGAAAACAAAAAAAGAAAAGAAAAAATAAAAATAACTGGTCAAGTGCGAGTCGGACTAGCACACCGAGGGATCAGGTTTGTAAATAGTTTTAAATTATTTTTCTACAAAACAGTTTTCGGATTTTTTCCTATACTTGTGCTACATGACATTGCTTCTTGCCAAACATGATTCTAGGCCAACGGGAAGTACTCTATAGGTTTTGATTTTGGAACATATTATACGCCCGTATCTTTTGATTGCGTTGACTTAGAAGTTTGATTTTTTTCACTGGTTCAAGGGATTGCGGCCCTGAGTATTTGATATTAATTTAAACTTGATAAATCCACGCGTGCCTGAGAAAAAGGGTCTACACTGACGGACAGACAGACGGACAACGAAGTGATCTCCGTTTTTCCTTTTGAGGTACGGAACCCTAAAAAAAATGTATTTTGGTAAATTTTCAGGAACACAATATTTTTTAGGGATAGGGTGTTGTGGCGTAGCCTAGGAGAGGCCTATAGTATGTCCAGCAGTGGACTGCAATAGGCTGAGTTGATTGAGGTAACTGTGTAACTGTAATTCGACGTATTTATTCTGTACATACTTACACAAATAAAATACATGGTATATACATGTACCATGTAGTTTGTGTGTGTGTGTGTCACGCTTAAACGGCTTTACCAATTTTGATAAAATTTTGTGTGGAGGTAGCCGACACCCTGGATTAACATAAAAGCTACTTCTTATCCCTATATTCCCACGGGATCGACATTTACGCGGGTGAAACAGCGGGGCGCAGCTAGTATTTCATGATAAATTCCATTGGTCGAAAGAAAATAGTTTCAGTTTTAAAAAAATCTTGGAGTTACATCGTTTAGGATACAAACCATGCTGTTGCGGAAATCTGTCTCTACCTAACTCTTTCACGGCGGATTGTCACCTTAAGGGGCTCACAGGACCTAAACACAAAAAACGCAAGTTTTAGAAACAATAAAAGTGTCTGATCCACTACAGTAAACAAAATCAAAAAAATATTATGATATTCTTCAGGATTTAAGCTAGGTAGATAGTGTGTTGAAAACATAATACAACTAATTTGATACGATAGAAAAAAATCATGAAGATACCTTTAAAAACTTTCTTTTTACAATAAAAACCATACTAATATACATACAATCATTCTGATTTTTTGTCAGATTATTCTACAAGCAATATACTAAAACACTAGTGTTTTATTTTTTTAGTCCAAACAATAGATTTTTTAAAATTAAATAATTGCTTCATATTTTGCAATAAATTACCAGCGTTGTGTCATCGCGCTTCTCTTTCTTTTCTATGCAGTCCGACAGTGACCGCGCTTTAGGTCATGTAAGCCCCTTAAACCCTGAAATAAAGATGGCGTAGACACAGATCGTAAGGGACAGAGGAACATCGCAGCTTGTGGTGCGATAATTTCATTTAGCGAATGATTGTTCTACCCGCGTTAGGTCGGGCTATGAAACACGTTTTTGAGCGCACAGATAGTGGCTAAAATGGCGCAATGGCAAAGTACAAGGTGGCAGGGATGTCGACGCGCAAACTGTAAGCATGAATTCAGCACATGATTATGAACCTAGGGTAGAAATTTTTTGACGGTTATCAAAAAAAAACAGAATACATCTACTTACCAAGTTTCAACTATAGTTCTTATAGTTTCGGAAAAAGTGACTGACATACGGACGGACAGACAGACATGACGAATCCATAAGGGTCCCGTTTTTTGCCATTTGCCAGTGGTGGCCAAGTGGTGACGGCCGGGCGGCCGTGACTTACGAGCTGTAGGTCGTAGGTTCGAACCCAGACAGGCGCTTTACTTTGTGTAAATTATATCATCACCACTGCTCTCAAAACGGTGAAGGAAAACATCGTAAGGAAACCGGCATGTCCTAGAACCAAAAATTCGAAGACATGCGACATCTACCAACCCGCACTGGGCCCGCGTGGTGGATTACGGCCCACTCCCTCTCAGAGAGGAGGCCTGTGTCCCAGCAGTGGGAACATTATAGGCTGATTATGTATGTATGCTATATATGAACTGAGAATCTCCTCCTTTTTTGAAGTCAATTAATAACCTTATAGCGAAACATTTCCTTTACACGATAAGTGGGTATGTAAAACCACCACCATGTAAAGAGGTAATGTTGTTTGTTTGTAGTTTCGCTCCCAACTCAGTTCTGATGGATGGAAGGCCCGAATGTAAATCAAAGTTCAACTGCTAACCCCTTTTTTACTTAACGATGGGGCGGGTATGCTAGTTGCTCATATTTATTACGATGTTTTTATATGACTCGTGTTATTTAGCGTAATAGTTTGTAAACTATGATTTATTTAGACAGAATTAGGGTTGAAAATAAACAGCGGTTAATGTGAATGAAGTAATTAGATCTGTGGTTATGTTTAATGTTTGAAAGCCAATCCAATTAGGTAATAAAAGTTTTGCAGCACTTGAAAATTATGCGTGATTAACTCATTGTAAAAAAATGTGTCTATTAAAAACTAAGGTGTCAGTTAAACCTAGAAATATGATGACAATCTACTACGCCATTGTATTATCTAAAAAAAAAAAACAGTGGCACTCCGGGAGTGCCGACAAAAGTAAAAAAAACAAAACACAAACAGAATACTTTGCCATCACTCACTAACATATCGGATATACATTAAAACCGAGTACATCCCACGGACAGCCGAACACATCCGAAGCAGGTATTTTTTTAATCGTCTTATAAACAAAACACGCGCGGTGTCGCTTACGGTAACAGTGGCGCGAGTTCAATGGTTTTTTCCCTTCTTAAAAATGCCCGACGCGCCAAAAGAAGTATCCACTTAAAAAAAAAAATATAGTTCGGAACTAGTTTTTCATTATGCCTTTTTGATGATGCTCTATGCTTAAATTACTAGCATAAGCATAATCAGTCTATAATATTCCCACTGCTGGGACACAGGCCTCCTCTCGCTGAAAGGTGGTGGGCTGTACTATATATATATTTTTTTTTTAAACGTTGCCCCACACTAGGAATTTCTCCTGTATTGTGGGTGCATTTACAAACATTTAAACTCACATACACAAACAGCCAGACCCGGAACAACTACTTATAGGTCATACAAATATTTTTTCCGTGCGGGAATCGAACCCGCGACACGCAGCGCAGCAGTCAATCGCTTAACCACTGCGCCAACCGTGCCGTCAATAATCTACCACGCGGGCCCAGTGCGGGTTGGTAGATGTCACATGTCTTTGAATTTTTGGTTCTAGAACATGCCGGTTTCCTCACGATGTTTTCCTTCACCGTTTTGAGAGCAGTGGTGATGAAAAATTTTTCACAAAGTAAAGCGCCTGTCTAGAATCGAACCGAAGGAAGTTGTAGGTCGAAACCTATAACTCGTAGGTCGCGGCCGTTACCACAGGGCCACCACTGCTCTCATTGTATGGGCGCGTTCCCGCTATGTCGCGACGATTAATTTATCGTTGGACGACTGTCGTATCTAGCTGTAGGTACCCATTGGATCGTGACGACATTTTTACTGTTCACAGCAGTCGCCTTGCACATTAGTCGCCTCTACGTTCTTTTGAAGATCAGTAGGTATGAACGTGTGTAAGTACTTATGTGTGATACGTGGCTACGATAGATAGTCGCAATAACGACAAATGATTTGTCATGTTACGACTGTCGTGCTAGCCGTTCCCATTGACTTGACAATCTGTCGTCACTGCAAAAAAAGTCGTAAGTGAACACCTCCATTTAAATACACAAGCCACGACGCTTTAAGCGACACGATAATCTGTCGTCACGACATAGTGGGAAGGGGGCCTTAGACTTAGAATGAATATATAGTATGTTCTCTATAAAGGATTGCCAAGAGAATCTTTTCTCATAACCTTTTTGAAATAAAACCGTTGTTTTCATGGCCACACCAGTAAGCCCAGATAGCGTACGTTGCGTACTGCGACAGAGGAAATTAAAGCAATGTCGCGTTGTTTACTTTTATTACTTTACAGGAATTTGAAGTAAGAAGGGAGGAAGGGAAGAAGTGCGGATTCTTCGAGGGCAGAAGTGTGGATAAGATTTGTTAATACCATGCTCAAATCACAGCAAAGATTGGGTCACATGAATGTAATCCTTTTCATGTGCTTTTAGAACATTTTGAAGCACCATCAGTGAACCAATTTTTTGCTTGTAATTATTGTAGTCTAGCTGACCTTATAGATCCTGTCCAAAGTTCAATAATACAAAAATCCTGTTACGAAAAAAGCACCTTTAAAGTTTTTCCCGAATTTTAACATTTTTCGGGAGACTTTTCAAATTTTTCTATTCATACTAACGTAATGCGGACTATTACGAACATTTTGAGACAAAGAATAGCCAATTCAGCCTATCCGTTCTCAAGTGATGTGCTTACCAACGAACAGCATTTCATTTTTGAATTGTAAACTCCTTTATGCACGTTGGACATTTTTTGAGATGGGAAAAAACCATTGAACTCGCGACACTGTTACCGTAACCGACACCTCTGTTTTAAGTTTTGGCCATAAAGACATCAACGCGCTGTACATTGTCTTTGGAAAGAATGATCTTCAAACATTTTTATAAAATTACTATGCTTTTTCAAGTTTTCACTTCTGTCGGCACTCCTGGAGTGCCACTGTTTTTTTTTAAATTATCATATTTTTTTTAATTATATCATTTACTTGTATGTTACACGAGAAGCTCTCAAGAGACAAGTTTCCCAAACATCACATTCGGAACGTCAGCTATTTGAAGGCTATTAAGATATTTTTGTCGATAGCTAAATATATTGGACCGATTTCCATGCCACATTTCTGATCAAACAGTTCAATTACAAGATTCGTCTTCTAAACCAATATTTAAAGAGAAGAGATTTCATTTTTTGTATCTTCGTTTATTACGCTTTCACGCTAAAACGGCTGAACGGATTTGGATCAAATTTAGCACATGGGCAAACCATGACCTGAATTAGGACATAGGATACTTTTTATCCCGATGTTCCCATAGGACCAAGACTTATGTGGTTGAAACCGTGAGGCACAGCTGGTTGTGAAATAATTTGAAGCCATCGGCTTACTTATTTGGCAAAACTCAACCCTACCAGCGCCGCCTATCTCGTAAATGTATGACAAATGAGTAGAATCATTTGTAATCTTCTCACATCTCCGCCTAAGCTTGTAGGATGATCCTGCATCCTCGTATTTGTATATTTGTCACAGCAGTCGACTGCTGGCGTAAAGTAATTATGTGTTACAGCTCTTTAGGCCTTGGGCTGTAGTGGACGTTTTCCTTGTTACCCGACTGCAAAGATGGACAAGATGGAACTTTAATTGATGCAGAATTAGACGTCCCCGACTCTCCCTATTTTCTTGGCTCTTTAGAGGTATGAGGAACAGGGTGGAAAGTTCCTCATACCCTATTTAAAAGGGAGGAGCCTCCGACCAAACGGGTGTTATATCTGGTGGGCTACTGCCAGACGGTTGTTGTCTGGTTTCTGTATAACAAAAAGTTGTGGCCATATTTAAGGGTGTGGTACAGAACATCAAACTGAACAACTTTCTCCATGGGACCAGCATCGTAATCGCGAAAAAATTTGGAAATGTTTTATTTAAAAAAAGATAACTGGAAATCTCTGTTTCTATGGAAAATTTAAAATCGGTCTAATTTGGCAGTAACACTAGTTTTCGAAAATGTTCTTAACTAATGATGATCTATCTATCTATCTAACTTTTTAGAACTTTGTATCCTGCTTATGCTTAAGAAGTTTCATTAAAATAGGTTCATTCATTTTGAAAAACAAGGGCTTGAAAGTTTGTATGAAATGCCGTACATCGTAAACGCTCTTGAATTAGCATAATTATTATAATTAGATATATGGATTTTGTCTATGCCCATAACAACAGTCCGCCTTTCTGTTTATCCCATCAACTGAATATATTGGCAGCTAAAACTCAAAATATTTAAATGCAGTCGAATCCATACTAATATTATAAATTCGAAAGTAACTCTGTCTGTCTGTCGGTCTGTCTGTCTGTCTGTCTGTATGTTACCTTTTCACGCCTAAACCACTGAACGGATTTCGATAAAATTTGGCAGAGAGATAGATATCATTCCGGGGAAGGACATAGGATAGTTTTTATCCCGATATTCCCACGGGATCGATACTTACTCAGGTGAGACCGCGGTGCTCAACTAGTAGAGAATAAAGCAAAAAGAAGTGATCTAACCAACAAGTAACACAGCAACTGTCTACTTTCATAGACAACAAAAATGGCGAACAACTTTTCTCTAGAATGTTTCCTCTCACACAAAATTAATTATCTATTCACGATACCTACACGTAACAATGCCTGTTATTCTCTATATTATGGGGATCACGGCCTAACATTCCAGAGATCCTTGACTATCCAGATTGTGGTTACAGGATAGCTGTATTAGCAGCCAGATGTTTCCAGAATGTAGACCTTGGTTCTATTACTAAACCACGGACATTACGTCGAAGGGGCACGTTCGGAATTCTTATGATCCATTCTGAGATAATATTTGGCTTTTTGGAGCATTTAAACGTTTTTGGAGCGTTTAATGTATATTTAATGGTTTGTTGTTTTAGGTTTTCTTGGTATTAAATCCATAATAATATTATAAATGCGAAAGTGTGTCTGTCTGTTACCTCTTCACGCTTAAACCGCTGAACCGATTTAGATGAAACTTGGTGTAAAGATAGTTTGAGTCCCAGGAAAGGACGTACATAGATTTTGTCCACATATTCCCACGGGATCGAAACTTATACGGGTGAAACCGCGGGGCGAAGCTACCACAGAAAATGGCCACATAAAATTTAGTCAAAGAGGTTTGAGTTCGAACCCCATCCGATGCATAATTGATATGAAGATTGCATTATCAACCTATGGTGTTCCCACTGCTGGGATAGGGTGAGAGGGAGTGAGCCTAAGCCACCGCGCGGGACCAGTGCGGGTTGGTAGATGATTCTGGTGGATGTGGTTTTATGTTGAGTTGAATGGACTGTATGCTGTACAAGACAAGTGCACCCCAAGGTCCAACACCAAATGAATCGAAAAATATATTAACACACAAAAGATAAAGATACACCTCTGTTCAATCCTTTGGGGAATACAAGTTAGCGTAATGTTATTTGAAACACAAACGGTCCCAGATACAGCTCTATTTGCATACAAAGTAACAAAAGTCAACGTTTAAACTTTAAATGTAACCGTTATAGTTAGCTGAAGCTCTAACGTTAATGATAGTCACAATGTCGTGGCATAGTTCACTTTATTATTACTTAATTGTTGTGTTATTACTTAGATGTAACTTGGGTTTCTTTGTAGTTTGTCTTTGGGTGTACTGGTTCAGTTTTAACTGTGGTGGGAAAAGTCATTAGTAGAACTCTAGATTGTTATATTTACTACTAGGTTTTTGGTATTTGCTTTGAAAAGACACTTTGGCCTCACGATATACAATGAATGCTTAGCTTAAATAGACGATATAAAAAGAAAAATTTGGAAAATCCAAAAGTGACTAATAATGCCAAATGAGCATTATTAGTCACTTTTGGATTTTCCAAATTTTTCTTTTAATTACATTTATCCGTTGTAAGTTTTCTTTAATTTTTAATTTTGCTTTTTATTACCCGACTACGGAGGGTATATGATTTTAACTGGTATGTTCATCTGTTCCCTCATAACTTCAAAAGTACTTAGACAAATGAGGTATAATTAGTAGCGTCTTGACCGTCCGCTGGTTTATAGGCTATGTGACGTCACACTAGATTCAATATGGCGCCCTCTAGAGGACTTATAGTAATAAATTTAAAAATAAATATTTTGGGATAGTGCCTTATTGGGTATTAAACGAAAGGGCATAATTAGCACATCTCAAAAATGAAATTGCATTATTAATAATAATAATTTACTGAAATAACCACTTTACAGTTTTCGGTTTTTTTCCTTTTCTTGTGCTGCATTTCATTGTCATTGTCAACGGAAAGTAATCTATAGGTTTTGATTACCTTGCGAGTGTCAAAATATCCAGGCGGCATAAACGTAACATAAACGCCCGTATCTTTTGATTGCGTCGACTTAGAAGTTTGATTTTTTCACTGTTTCAAGGGATTGAAGCCCTAAGTATTTGATATTAATTTCAATTTGATAACTACACGCGTTCCTGAGAAAAAGGGTCTTGATTGACGGACAGACAGACGGACAACGAAGTGATCTTACAAAGGTTCCGTTTTTCCTTTTGAGGTACGGAACCCTAAAAAGAAAATATACCAATCCTCTTGTAATAATGGTGAACAGCAAACGTGCCAGCAGTTAGGTACATAATTTTTTGAAAAATGTTTTACAAATTCAGGCAGAAACAGTTGTTACAACAAATGCCCCGAAACATATTGATTCTACTACATAGTAAAAGGCTTACTCCTGCTCGCCTGTACGTACAGCCAGTAAACATTTTCTACTATCGCTAAATAAACTCCAATATTTCAGCTACAACATTCCAACAATAGAATGATAAGCTTCACCTTTTTCAAACAAGTTTGTTTGCTAACCCAACCTATTGTCCAAATAAAATCGTATAAAATTCTGGCCTAAACCCTTACATATTTCAGATGGTCCATCGTTGCGACATTATGAATATTATCGCCAGCGTGTAGGCCGCTTTAGGCACCTGTCCCAAAGCGAGTAGAGCTAGCAACTTAAAAGGAGTTAGCGAGCAACGAGGAGTCTTTGGTAAACTGGACCCACTCGAACTAGACCCGCGGGTCAAGTTAACGTAATCACATTTTGAATACGTCGACTGGACCCACTGCCCAATTTCATCATCAAGTTCGCGACGGCGACGAGCGTTTACTAGCTCGTATGCATAATTATAGTATTTTTATCTCACGAAGCCACACGCGTTTACTTTAAAATAACCCAAGCTATTGTCCAAATAAAATCGTATAAAATTCTGGCCTAAACCCTAACATATTTCAGACGGTCCATCATCGCGATAATATGAATATTATCGCCAGCGTGTAGGCCGCTTTAGGCACCTGTCCCAAAGCGAGTAGAGCTAGCAACTAAAAACGAGTTAGCGAGCAACGAGGAGTCTTTGGTCAACTGGACCCCCTCGAACTGGATCCGCGGGTCCAGTTAACGTAATCACATTTTGAATACGTCGACTGGACCCACTGCCCAATTTCATCATCAAGTTCGCGACGACGAGCGATTACCAGCTCGTATGCATAATTATAGTATTTTTATCTCACGAAGCGACACGCGTTTACTTTAAAATAACCCAAGCTATTGTCCAAATAAAATCGTATAAAAATCTGGCCTAAACCCTAACATATTTCAGGCGGTCCATCATCGCGATAATATGAATATTATCGCCAGCGTGTAGGCCGCTTTAGGCACCTGTCCCAAAGCGAGTAGAGCTAGCAACTTAAAAGGAGTTAGCGAGCAACGAGGAGTCTTTGGTAAACTGGACCCACTCGAACTGGACCCGCGGGTTCAGTTAACGTAATCACATTTTGAATACATCGACTGGACCCACTGCCCAATTTCATCATCAAGTTCGCGACGGCGACGAGCGATTACTAGCTCCTATGCATAATTATAGTATTCTTATCTCACGACGCGACACGCGTTTACTTTAAAATAACCCAAGCTATTGACCAAACACATCGTATAAAAATCTGGCCTAAACCCTAACATATTTCAGCCATTCCGACGATATTATTGGCACACTTGTTAACCAAAAGTAAAGTGCGTGTCGCTTCGTGCGATAAAAAAAAAAACTATACATATGCATACGAGCGAGTAATCGCCCGTCGCCGTCGCGTACTCGCTGCTCGCCAACACGTTTTTAGTTGCTAGCTCTACTCGCTTCTAGTTAATCGCGGGCGGTGCGGCAGGTGCCTTATGTTATGTTTTTAAAACATTTTCATAGGCGTTAGGGCCTCTACACTTGGCCGATAGGCCTCCGAAACGACATCCGAAACAAATGTTATGCGCATACATTATTTTGTACTGATAGGCTTAAGGGCGGCAAAATGCCGCTATGAATACATAATTATGTTAGGTTAAAAGTGTAGTGCTGTTGTAGCTACTAATACTGTTCGGTATTATATATAGGTATAGGAACGTTTTAATTAGTACAGTCAGTTTTGTAAATCATGAAACTTTTATTTTCTCTTGACTGTACTTACTTGTCAAAAAGAGTAAACCTATAGATAATGTGGATAAGATAGAGATTAAAACATAATACGGACTAG
Organism: Oligia strigilis; assembly: GCA_951800025.1. Classification (NCBI taxonomy): domain Eukaryota; kingdom Metazoa; phylum Arthropoda; class Insecta; order Lepidoptera; family Noctuidae; genus Oligia; species Oligia strigilis. The sequence goes on from OX637566.1 coordinate 6,476,395, forward strand.
TAGGAGATCGAGGAGGGGGGGGGGTGGAGGGGGGTTCAGGGGATCAGACCGGAATAAATCGTTATAGCAATTAGCTGACCCACCTTTGCATAAATGGTTGAGATTTTTTATAATACGAATCGATAGATTTTTATAATTACTATAATAATATATCGTCGCTTAAGTTCTAACACCGCGGAAGTCAAAGACGCAACTTTTCATGAGAGAAAAAAATCCGTTTTATTTAGCCTCAAACAACTGTTCATATTTAGGTTTATTCAATATAGAAATTAAAATATGTTTAATTCATGTAGACACATCCAATTTTACTTATTTTACTTTTACTTGCGATTCTCTATCGAATGACATACAATACGTATTTTGTCAAAAAAATGACTTCCGCGGTGTTAGAACTTAAGCGACGATATTTTATTTATTAGAGCAATAAAATATATAAGAATTATAAAAATGTATCTATCACATTATTTATCACATTAATTTTTAATTTCCTCATATCTACACAAAGATCACTATTACTTCTAGTGGAGCTTCTGCAACATTTATAGCCGCCACCGCCATGTCGATAGGCTTCCAATCATGAATACGGTTGGAACAACAAAACTGCGTTGTGGTCGCGTCGCGTCGTCGTTGCTCAGTTGCGCGTCGCGGGCGTATCGACGGCTTTGTTGCGGTAAAAAGATTCGCGCCTGGTGTATGGTGTGGTAAAAAGGAGTAAACAATATGGCGAATCGACAATTGTGTATGTGAGTTTGTGGGGCGAGGACTGTAAAAAAAAATACACAAACAGTTACCAGTTAGCCTATTACGGCCGGGCTACGGCTATGCTGCAGTGCTGCTGCTACACAGCTGCTAAACTACTGCTACTCAGTAGAAAGTTTGATTGTTAACTTGACCATAAGGTGTGAATTTTCAGTCGTAATCGAAGTGTTGTGAGAAAGTAAGGTGGGTGTTATGGATATCTAAGGACGAGATACTAAGGGGCGGTTGTTTCAAACAGTTGGTTAACGTAACATACGTACGTCAAATAATAACGATTACGTAATCGTTATTATTTGACGTACGTCTGTTTATGTGAAAAATAAAAAATGAATTTAAAAGCAAATAATTCAGGTGCAGAACTGCACTCCTCTGATTATCCCCTCAAAGAATACTGCTTTAATATTAATTTCACGATACTGCGGTTTCGCAAAATAACCTCAACTTTCATGCCTTAAAAAGAATCGAGGGTCGCGCATTGTGTTCCCAGCCTATTGTGCTTTTAATATCAAAATATGCACGCAGACAAATAATTGAGGATTAATGGTAGATGAAGAGTTATGGGTTAAGGGGGCGAGTCGGGGCGATTCGGGGGCGAGTCAGGGGGAAGTTACAAAGGTTGAGTTTTGTAGTATCGCGAATATAATGGGACTTTGTGATAAGTGTAATAACATAGCTGATGTTTTATACATTCGTCTTAAAATTATCTGTTTGTATTTGGATGACAAGTAATCACGAATTTATTTGCAAAACTTGATGATAGTCGATAACCTTTACAAAAAAGATGATAGTTAGATAGTTGTAAAGTCAACAAAAGAGATAATTATGCAGGATCGTCCGATATAGTTGAAGTTTAGTAAGAAACCACCAATTTAAAAGATATTTCATTAACTGAATAAGAAGGATAAAAAGTGTGTAACTGTGCCCCTATGTTTTTTCATTAATAGTTGTCAAATTTGTACACTAGGCCTCTGTTGACAGCGGTTTAAATCGCCATTTTTTGAGGCTTCAAGTGCTTATAAAAATAATGTATCATCAAAAAGGAAAACATAGTGACATACAAGTACAGTCACGAGCAAAAGTATGTATACACTTGGCTTTATTCAAAGTCGATTTTCTCCTTTATTTTTGAATGAAATTTTATATTAGTAGGAACATAGTATTTTCGAACCCATAGGTATATGTAAAGTGTGGTATTTCAACGTTGCATTCGTTATTTCGTGAAAAAAATACAATTTAAAGTTGCGAAGTGTTGACATATTGGTGCTCGTGACTGTACTTAATATTTATTATTCTGTAAAAAATCATTGCTTTATGGTCATTAACCAGAAACAAAACATGCGAGAGCGTTTCTATGGAGAAACGACCACCCGCATTTCCTCTTAACACCCGTAAGTTTCATACAACCTAATACGTGTTTTGCGAATTTGATCTTTATTAGTTACTAGAATTGTCGCACTGACAAGCATTCTCTCGTCGTCGGCCAGAATTCGGATATCTATGGCCAGAATGTAACTACTTCTTCTCCGTATAAAAATACGCGTTTACCCAATATAATAACAGACTGATAATAATAATTATCTTCCAGCTCTGATCTCTAAACTCGTAAACAGAGTAATCTATAGACTCATGATAACCGTGTCACCGAAAGGGACAACAAATTCCGGCAATCTTCATCATACTATCATTTTTACAGCTATTACACTACCTACACGTTACCATTTTCACAGTTGCGCAAATGAACTACTACTAATAATGAATTATGCACGAAAAAGATCTTATTTTCCGTTTAATCGCGGTGTAGTTTTTATTATTTCATTAATAATTTTTATTATTTCATTAATAAACGTGAAACTTGTTGTGCACATTGATGTGCTTAGCCGACACGCAGTAAGGGACAAAAATATTCTTAATCTGTCCCTTTTATTTGCTATTGACGTTAATATATTTCTCTTTTTCTTGTGCGAATGAAAAAAAAACTGGCCAAGTGCGAGTCGTACTCGCACACGAAGGGTTCCGTACCACAAGGCAAAAACGCCGAAAAAAACACGTTTGTTGTATGGGAGCTCCCCTTAAATATTTATTTTATTTTGTTTTTAGTATTTGGTGTTATAGCGGCAACAGAAATACATCATCTGTGAAAATTTCAACTGTCTAGCTACCGCGGTTCTTGAGATACAGGTTGGTGACAGACAGACGGCAAAAACGCCGAAAAAAACACGTTTGTTGTATGGGAGCCCCCCTTAAATATTTATTTTATTTTGTTTTTAGTATTTGTTGTTATAGCGGCAACAGAAATACATCATCTGTGAAAATTTCAACTGTCTAGCTACCGCGGTTCTTGAGATACAGCCTGGTGACAGACAGACAGACGGACGGACGGACAGACGGACGGACGGACGGACAGCGAAGTCTTAGTAATAGGGTTCCGTTTTTACCCTTTGGGTTCGGAACCCAAAAAAAGATATGCTGTAGTCTATAGTTTACTCTGTCTACGTCTAAACTAAAGGCTTCATAACCTAAATACACAAAGCAAGTCTGCTAACTAGCATTTTCGTCGCAGGATGAAAATGTTAGAACATCTCATAATCCGATAAAATTAATGTCTTGAACAATAACTAGATTATATTACAAGATTTTGTGCCGAGGGAAGGTTCAGATTTTGGGAATATTTGTTTGTTAATAATTTGATACAAATGTTTCCGGAAATATTTGAAATTTCAAAATTCTACATTGTATTTTGTTGATGGACAAAATGATAATTATAATAAAACGTTAAAGTTAGTAAAATTAGGTTGAATAGAAGAAAATCAAAGTGTTTTCCGATTTTTGTAGACAAAATTTAACAAATCTAAAGAAATCTTAATTATTATTATTAAATTATTTATTGCCGTGGCCCGTGGCTAAACGAGGGGCCCGTGGCTAAATAATAACAGACGCACAGGTCGATAGATCAGGTTAAGCTTGCCGCGGTTGGTCTGTGGCTGGGTGACCATCTTTACATACCGTGACTACGTGAAGCACGTTAAGCCGTTGGTCCCGGCTGTCATTCGTGGATCTTTGACAGTCGTTACGGGTCGTCAGAAGCCCGAAAGTCTGACAACCAGTCTTATCAAGGGGTATCGTATTACCCAGTAATTGGGTTGTGGAGGTCAGATAGGCAGTAGCTCCATGTAAAATACTGCTATTCAGCTGCATCCGGTTAGACTGGAAGCCGACCCCAACATAGTTATGAAAAGGCTAGGCAGATGATGATGATTTATTTCGAGTAACCATGAGACTCATACAGTGCTAATAACAATAAAATAAACTTACAACTATGTTAGTGATACAATTACAACAAAAATTACACAAACATACACAACAAAACAATCACTGCTTCCGCATTCCAGTTGAGAAACTGGAGCAACGACTTACAATACAGCAGTCCAGACTATCAGCAATAACTCCCAGGATGCTGTTGAAACTGGCTCGCACCCTGCGCACCAAGGAGTGGTGTTCTAGTTCACCAAAATATATTTTTTGTTTTTTATTATTACGAGCCTGTGTTGTCCCACTGCAGGGCAAAGGCTCCCTCTTTCCACTTTTCCCGGTCTACTGCGATTGTGGGCCAATCCTTTATGAAGGAGTCCAGCTCATTCCGCCATCTCTTTCTGGGCCTGCAGCGCAGTCGTTTTCTGGCATTGGGGATCCACTGAGTGATGGCTTTTGTATATTGCTGCTCCGACATACGACAGATATGGCCAACCCAGTTACACTTTAGTCCAGCAGCTGTGCGGCCAGCGTCCGCTATTTGTGTTTTGAAACGAAGTATAGAATTCTTAATGCGGTCTGTGAGTTTGACACCTAGTATACTTTGTTCCATAGCCCGTTGGCAGACTCCAAGTGCGGACGTTTGACGCTTTGTAAGAGACCATGTTTGCGCTCTGTACCTACAGAGCGCAAACATGTGTATTCTTCCCACCCTCACCTGAGGGTGGGAAGAATACACATGTCCATGAACTATCGTTTTAGTGAAAGCGGGAGAGTCCTTTCATGAGATGTTTCATCGACCAATACTTCTTCCAGGCGTTTTTGTCCTGTCTCGCCTGGAAGGATACTTTTTGGCCGAGGTAAATGTACTCATGGACATATTCAACCCGCACACCCCCATTGTATACGCTCACAAAATAAACTCTACCACCACACCTGATTCTGACAAAATATTACAAAAAGTGGAAATACATCACGAAAAAAAAAACCTTATAAAATCAAACAAAAATAAACAAATAAAATTAATGATAGGTAGCTGAAACAAAACAGAGGTTCCCAGTACTCCCAGCGTAGATGGCGGTGTGGCGGTTGCAAATGAACGAAAAAATAAACCAAACTCGAATTTATTCGAAAACAATAAAACAATGATATACGCGTGGAATCTGCAGCGGACGCAATTTATGGAGTATTCCACCATAACCCCATGGATTAAATAGGCTTTGTCGATGGTATTGAAACGAGGGTAGGTTGGCAAATAGTAAAATGGAAGCAAGAATATTTAGATTATAAACGAGTAGCAGCGCCCCCAGGTTTCACCCGCTTATGTGTCGGTCCCGTGGGAATATCGGGATAAAAAGTATCCTATATTATGTTGTTCTGATGTATACGCTATACCGTAAAGTTTCATCAAAATCTGTTCAGTAGATTTTGCGTGAAAGAGTAACAAACATCCAGCCATCCTCACAAACTTTCGCGTTTAAATTATTAGTAAGAAATAGGATAGTAGCAGTGAGCAGTGGTGGCCCAGTGGTATCGGCCGCGACTTACGAGTTGTATGTAGGTCGTAGGTTCGAACCTAGACTGCTCTCAAAACGGTGAAGGAAAACATCGTGATGAAACCGGCATGACCTAGAACCAAAAATTCGAAGACATGTGACATCTACCAACCTGCACTGGGCCCGCCTGGTGGATTACGGCCCACTCCCTCTCACAGAGAGGAGGCCTGTGTCCCAGCAGTGGGAACATTATAGGCTGATTATGATGATAGGATAGTAGGATACTCTCTAAATCATTTCCTGTGAGTACTTAGACGTAGGGGTTCGTAACAACACCTGCATGTGTCAATCAAAGGTTAAGCTACACTTGCCGAGGTCAGTTTGTAGATGGAATTTATGGTCACCCAACATCAATTACATATCGAGACTCCTCCGTGCCTCGGATTGACCCCGACTGTCATTCGTAGATCTTTGACAGTCGTTACGGATAGTTAAAAGCCCAATAATTTTGACAACCAGTCTTAGCAAGGGGTTATATTACCCCGTAACAGGGTTCAATAGCCTGTAGCTCCATCTAAAATCATCCGCCTAGCCTTTTCCCAACTATGTTGGGGTCGGCTTCCAGTCTAACCGGATGCAGCTGAATACCAGTATTTTACATGGAGCGACTGCCTATCTGACCTCCACAACCCAGTTACTGGATAATACGATACCCCTTGGTAAGACTGGTTGTCTGACTTTCGGGCTTCTGACTACCCGTAACGACTGTCAAAGATCCAGGAATGACAGCTGGGACCAACGGCTTAAAGTGATTAACTAGGCACGGAGGGGTCTCGGTATGTAAAGATGGTCACCCATCCACAGACCAACCGCCGCAAGCGTAGCTTAACCTGATCGACCTGTGCGGCTGCTATTATTTAGCCACGGACCCCTCCCCTTCATAAGAATTTTATCCAACACACAAACAAGAGTAATCTATAATCACATACTATTGACAAACGCAGCCATACGGGAGGTTGAATAACAATGTATGTACTAGAACATCCATAGATATAGCACTCTGTTTAGTCAATGAAGTGTCAATCGAAGTGCTAATTAGTACGTCATTAGTTAGACCATTAGTGCTGAACAGTTGATAAACTCTAAGGACACAATACATACAATTATACAACACATTATCACTATAGGAAAAAGTCAGCGGATGAAGTTAGTGTAGGTACTCGTAATTAATCATTATTGTAGTGACATAATATAAACTATATCAAGAACTAGCAGCGCCCCGCGGTTTCACCCGCATAAGTGTCGATCCCGTGGGAATATCGGGATAAAAACTATACTATGTCCTTTCCCGGGACTCAAACTATATCTATACCAAATTTCATCTAAATCTGTTTAGCGGTTTAAGTGTGAAGAGGTAAAAGACAGACAGACAGACACACTTTCGCATTTATAATATTTTATTTTTTAAACGTTGCCCCTTATATACTAGGAATTTCTCCTGTATTGTGGGTGCGTTTACAAACATTTAAACTCAGAGACACAAACAGCCAGACCCGGAACCACTACTTGTAGGTCATACAAATATTTGTTCCATGCGGGAATAGAACGACACGCAGCGCAGCAGTCAATCGCTTTACTACTGCGCCAACCGTGCCGTCAATTAATACGGATCAAAAAAACATTATGAATCATATTATGGCGACGACAGTCCGTGTTTTTCTTTTTTTCGCTGCACTACGTAGGTATAATCAAAGAGATTGCGTTGAAATAGAGAGAGTTGTGTCATCGCGCTTCTCTTTCTTTTTTTGCAGTCCGACAGTGACCGCGCTTTAGGTCATGTAAGCCCCTTAAGCCTCACACTCATAGCAATGACAGTCCCAAAGAGTTAATTACCAAAACTAATTCGAAAATTAAACTCTAAACCAACTATCCAGATATTCCAGACTTGTTTGAGAGGCCATACTCAGTTGCAGTCTCCCAATGAGATACTGGCTGGAACTTTCTGGTCCAAGAGTTATAATTCCAGTTCCTTGGACATCTGCCAAGTCCCTAATGTAAAAAGCGGCGTAATGGCCTTAAGGCAATGTTCTGTACATCTTTATTGAGTCGGAATTTAAGAGAAAATTAGTTTTATACGAAGTTAATGTAGAGTAGGATTGTATGGTTGTGTTGGAATTGAAATTGTGTATCTGTGTTTTTTTTCCTTATTGTTTATTTTGTTACTTCGGACTTTGTGTGGTCATCTTCAAGCTCTATTTATTTCCGCGTGTTGGCCGCGTGTGTTGTGTGGAAATTAGTCAAATTAGTTTAGTGTTAAAAGTTATTTGTTATTTACGGGTAATAGCATACGACTGATGAAGTAAATCTTTCATCATTGGCCTTCCAAAGAATAATCATGGAAAAAATGACTTAAGCGCCATTTCTTCCGTGATCACAGGAACTGCGGTCCGAATTCATCTCGACGTTATTCCTTAGTAGTTCTTAAAAATACAAGTAAATGAAATCCATAAAACAATCCTATTTCATCATCTGCCTAGCCTTTTCCCAACTGTGTTGGGGGGTCGGCTTCGGGTCTAACCGGATGCAGCTGAATACCAGTATTTTACATGGAGCGACTGCCTATCTGACCTCCACAACCCAGATACAGGGTAATACGATACCCCTTGGTAAGACTGGTTGACAGACTTTCGGGCTTCTGACTACCCGTAACGACTGTCAAAGATCCACGAATGTCAGCCGAGACCAACGGCTTGACGTGCTTTCCGAGGCACGGGGGGGTCACGGTATGTAAAGATGGTCACCCATCCACAGACCAACCGCGGCAAGCGTAGCTTAACCTGATCGATCGACTTGCGCGGCGGTTATTATTTAGCCACGGGCCCCTCAAAACAATCCTATTTGTGTTGGTTTAAATCCGGGCCAGTATGTAGGTAATGACGCCACCACATCAAGCTACTACAATCTGTCTTAGATTTTCAACTTTATCGCTAAAATATTAGGTTCAAGGTTGGTTGGGAAAATTTGTCAGTTTCAGGTCACTATTGCATATTTTAACATGGAAAAGTAGTTATTGTGACATAACTGTAATAGTAAAAAAAAATATTAAAATATTCCAACCTGATTGGGAGTTATATGTTCGAGCCGTTTGGGGTTGAAACACTAGGGCCATGGGGTCCGAGTGCCCACCTGGTTTTTCAGGATATCGCCAAGCGGTTAGTCGACTCTTCACGTGACCAGAGGGCTGGCCTATTTCTTGGCCAAAGAATTAGCATTACCATACAACGTGGCAATGCTGCCAGCCTTTTGGGCACTGTTCCTGTTGACAGCGATGCGGACGAATTTTTTGATGCCCTATGATCATTTTGCTTATTTTTTTTCCATATAAATGTACATATTATTATTATTTTAAATATTAGCAATAATTTCATTTAATATATAATAACTGTAATAGTTAGACTGTTTTGTAGATATCGATGTCTTCTTTAAAACTGTAGTCTGTACATCACTTTGCTCTAGTGTCAATAGTTTCCGTAGCGTACGCGATATAAGGATTTTTTTGGTATTTTTTTCACACCTTGGGTTACATTATCGAAGTTTTCATACGGATACCTGACTTTTTTGAAAATATTCTATCACCTATGTTCTTCAGGGATAATGTAGGATTTTAATGGTGTAAGAATTCTTCAAATCGGTCCAGTAGTTTCGGAGCATAATCAATTCAAACAAAGAAACAAACAAATATTTTCTCTTTATAATATTAGTGTAAATGTAGATTTGTAACCAAAACCCCTTCCCAGACCTAATAACCCGTGGTATCTTATAATGAACTGTTAAGCGATTTACCCAAGGCAAATGGTTTGTTTCAAATTATATGAGCTTCTTGCTCATTAAGTAGATATACGGTCTAATTACGCATCCACACGTAATTCCAGGTGTGTCCATTAGGTCAGCCGGAGAATCCCTCACCGAACCTGTTTCGGTCAGCCCCTCGTATTCTGGGGGGGGCAACAACCGCCATCTACCGTCAGTCGACGCAGAGAGCCAGGGTGGCTCACGTCCCCGAGGTGTGGAGTCGTTGCATGTATCCAACACGTCCGCATCTCAGGGACCAAAACAGCAGACGCAGAGCGTCGCAGGGGCACTTCCAGTGTCAGAGGGGAGGGTGACCCGGTCTCGCTTCAAGCGGCCGGCTACACCAGTGCATGGGATGGTGAGCGACAGCGGTGATTCCGACTGCTCGCAAATGTCGCTCGCCTCCAAGGCGTCATCAACAAGCAAGCGAAAGCGGAAGGCGGCAGAAACGAAGCCAGCGGCGTCAGGGGAGAGTGGTCTGCTTCTTTCGAATGGGGCCATAGTTGAGAGGCTGGAGAGAGAGAACGCGGACCTGCGTTCGCAACTTGCTAGCCTAACAGCAACGGTGGCACAAATGGCGGAGCAACTCAGCCTCATCTGTAAGGGGCAGGTGGGACCCAGCGTTGATGGATCCATAGCGGTGATAGGACTAGCACCGGAAGCAGAGGCCCAGCTTCGGCGTTCCATCGCCATAGAAATTGGGGGTATGATGGACGCCAAGTTGGCTGCCATTGTGAGCAGGCTGCCTCCTGAAAAGCCACTACGTCCGCCTCTTGCATCCGACGCAAAGAGGGATGTGACTCTATTGCCAGTTGTGCAGGATCTCAGCGTGATCCCTAATTCCAACAGGAAAAAAGGAAAGGGAAAGAGAAAGGGAAAAAATGTGAAGGAGAATTCGCTGGCTCCGGTGGTGGAGCTGCCTGCTGTACCTGCGGCAACCGCACAGGCCTTACAGCCCGCGTCAACGGTTGAGGCGGAGGCTTGGTCGACTGTGGCAAAAAAGGCAAAGACTCCTCAGTCCAATGCCACAGCTGGTGCTTCAGGCGCTCTATCTGCGTCATCTGCCCCTGCAAAGGGGAAAAAGCAGCCGGTCAAACTGCCTCGTGTTCCCGCTTCGGCAGCGATTACCATCACGGTAAGCGAAGGATCATCCGCCACTCTCGCAAAAATTCTGTCGGTAGCGAGGCAGCAGATTCGGTTGGCCGATCTCGGCATCGATACTGTTGGTCAGAAGAGGGCTGCGGATGGCGGAATGGTTCTTTCTATCTTTGGTGCAGACTGTTCCACCAAGGCTGACAGCCTCGCAAGCCGTATGAAGGAGGTCCTTGCTGAGTATGACGTGCATATTGCACGTCCGATGAAAATGGCTGAGGCGAGGATCATGGACCTCGACGACGCTGTCACGCCAGCAGACGTGGCGATAGCTATTGCTGAGGCGGGTGGTTGCTCTTCCGGGGACGTAAAGGTGGGTGAAATCCGACGTCCGCCTACTTCTCTAGGGCACGTCTGGGTTCGTGGTCCATTGGCGGCGGTAAAGAAGCTGGCGTCCAACAAACGCATGCGGATAGGATGGACGTCGGTAAGGGTCGAGGTGTTGGAGGCACGTCGTATGATGTGCTTCCGTTGCCTCGAACCCGGGCACGTCCGTCGCCGGTGTACTAGTGCGGTTGACCGAAGCACTCAGTGCTACTCTTGCGGAGGACCCCACAAAGCAAGAGAGTGCACGTCGCCGACTGTGCGGTGTCCGCTGTGTGCGGACCAAGGTCGTCCAGCTGACCACAGGCTGGGAGGCAAGAAATGTGCTCCGCGCAAGAAGTGGGCCTCGCCTGTCCCGGCCACATTGCAGAGATCGCCGGCGGCACCACTGAGTGCGGGCCCACTGGAGGAGATGGATACCTCATCTTCCCAGCCCTGAAAGTCCTCCAGTGCAACCTGAACCACTGCTGCAATGAGCAAAATCTTTTTCTGCAGACTATTGCGGAGTGGTCGGTTGCCTTGGCGGTGGTAGCAGAGCCCTACGGTCTCCGGGATCATCCTCGCTGGTTCCGGGACACCTTAGACTCTGTTGCTGTTTACTGGGCTGGTGGAGGCAGTGGGCCTCACTGCTCCCTGCTCGATAGGGGGCAGGGATATGTCGCAGTCGAATGGGGACATCTGGCCGTAGTGGGATGCTACGTGTCTCCCAATATTTCCCTCGTCCAATTTGAGGGATACCTGGATAGGGTTGCGAACTGCATTCGAAGCAAATGCTCACCCCGTCCAGTGCTTGTCCTGGGTGACTTCAATGCTCACTCCAGAGCATGGGGTAACACCCGGGATAGGCCGAGGGGACACGTAGTGCAGGACTGGGCGGCTTCGCTTGACCTTCGACTATTGAATCGAGGGTCCGTTGCCACATGCGTTCGATGGCAGGGGGAGTCAATCGTGGATCTCTCATGGGCGACTCCTTCTGTAGCCCGCATGGTATCGGAATGGAGAGTAGCGGAGGAGATGGTCACTCTGTCTGACCATCGCCACATCGTTTTTGATGTGGCACTCCGTCCTTCCGGCGGCCCGAGCCGTCCAGGCTCAAGGCCACCGGCACGTCGTTGGGCCCTCAAACAGCTCAATCGAGATTTGCTCGTCGCAGCTGCCAACGTCGCGGCGTGGCCAGATGATGCTGGATCCCAGGGGATCTCGCTCGATCCAGAAGAGGAGGCGACTTGGTTCCGGGATACAATGACGTCAATTTGCGACGCTGCTATGCCCCGGGTCAGGTGCGCCCAGCGTCCTGGTGCAGTTTACTGGTGGTCGGAAGACATCGCGCAGTTGCGGACTGTCTGTCTTAGAACCCGGCGCCAGTTTCAGCGCACCCGGCGCAGAAGGCAGCAGAGGGCTACGGAGGAGGAGATAGCCAGAGTTTATAGAGCTTACCGAGTAGCGACTATGGCGCTTCAACACGCTATCGCGGATGCCAGGTCTCGGTCCTGGAGCGAGCTTCTCGAGGGGCTCGACAGGGATCCGTGGGGAAAACCATATAGGATGGTCATGGGCAAATTACGCCCATGGGTCCCGCCCATCACGGAGACCATGGATCCGGGTCTGCTGGAGAGAGTTGTAAACACACTGTTTCCAGTAGCCAGGGACAGTCCCTCGCCACCCCTGTTATTGTCTGACTGGTCTGACGAGTTAGGGGTGACGGAAGGGGAGCTCGATCGAGCCGTGAAGCGCTTGGGGGCTCGCAACACCGCGCCAGGTCCGGATGGTGTCCCTGGCCGGGCGTGGGTTCTAACTCTGGCTGCTCTGGGTGACCGCTTGAGACGGTTATTTAATAGCTGTCTCCGTGCAGGCGTGTTCCCCTCCGGTTGGAAGGAAGCTGGATTGGTTTTATTGAAGAAAGAAGGCAGGGCCGCAGAGTCTCCCTCTGCATACCGTCCCATATGCCTGCTTGACGAGTCTTCCAAGCTCTTTGAAAGAGTGGTTGCTGAAAGGCTCGTCGAGCACCTGTCGCGGGTTGGTCCCGACCTTGCTGATAGCCAGTATGGCTTCCGGCAGCGGCGTTCTACCGTAGATGCGATTCTTCGCGTCCGCGCGCTGTCGGACCAGGTGGTGTCCCGGGGTGGGGTGGCGTTGGCGATAAGTTTGGATATCGTCAACGCCTTCAACTCTTTACCCTGGAGTGCGATTAGGGAGGCACTGGTACATCATGAAGTGCCTTCCTACCTGCAAGGCATTGTCGGGGCATACCTACGCGACCGGCACATTCGCTATGTGGGCCAGGACGGTAGCGTTCAGCGGAGGGAGATTACGTGTGGGGTTCCGCAGGGGTCGGTTCTAGGCCCTCCCTTGTGGAACCTAGCATACGACGCGGTCCTGCGTGTCGATCTCCCCGTCGGCGTTAATATCGTTTGCTACGCAGACGATACTCTGGTATTGGCCGGCGGGGACAACTTCGAGGAGACCATCCAGCTTGCCGAGCTCGGGGTGGCAAAAGTCGTGGCGGCAATCCGCGGGCTGGGTCTGGAGATAGCGCCTCAGAAAACTGAGGCGTTATGGTTCCATAAACTGCCGAGGAGCAGAGAGCCACCCAGTTCGTTGGTTCATGTCGGAGATGCGCAAGTCCAGGTGGGGCGATACATAAAGTATCTTGGCCTCACCCTGGACGGTCGGTGGGGCTTCGAAGAGCACTTCGAGCGCCTGGTTCCCCGGATCGAGAAGGCAGTGGGTGCTTTGCATAGACTGCTGCCCAATCTCGGGGGACCTCGGGAGGAAGTTCGCCGCCTCTATGCGGGTGTCGTGCGATCGATGGTCCTGTACGGGGCGCCTGTTTGGTCAAGCAGACTGTCAGGCGTCCGACGCTGCAGGACTAAAGTCAATAGGCTGCAGCGGAAAATGGCCATTCGGATCGCACGAGGATATCGAACGATATCCTTTGAGGCGGCAACTCTCCTGGCGCGCTTTCCGCCGCTGGACATCTTGGCGGATATGGACGCGAAGGTCTACGACCAGATTCGCGATATCCGCCAAAGCGGGAATAGTGTGCCAGGAAGCGCATTTGTAAGGCTGAGGCGGCGGGAACGGCGACACGCGCTCGAGCGGTGGCGCGAGCGGCTACAGCAGCCGCAATATTCGCGCAAGCGCGTTGTCGAAGCCGTTCTGCCGCACTTCGAAGCCTGGCTGAAAAGAGGGGAGCGCATCTCCTTCAGGCTCACTCAGGTGCTCACCGGACATGGTTGCTTCGGTGAGTACCTGAACAGAATTGGGCGAGAGGCCACGGCAAATTGCCACCATTGCGGAGGCAGCCTGGATTCCGCACAACACACGCTCGAGGAGTGCCCTGCGTGGGCCTCCGAGCGGCGGGCCCTGGTTGCCAGGATCGGGCGAGATCTGTCTCTGCCGGCAGTAGTGAGGGCTATGCTGGCAGGGACAGAGAATTGGAGGGAAGTAGCCTCCTTCTGTGAGACCGTGATGGTCAAGAAGGAGGCCGCCGAGCGGGATCGGGAGAGGGCTGATCCTGCTCGGAGAAGGAGGCGTCGGGGTGGTAACCGCCTTGGCGCCTAACACGCCGAAACCCGCTTACCAGATAAGGTAGGTGGACCTTTGGGGTTGCGGGCGCACAGAATGGGGACTCTGTCCGTCCACCAAGTGACCCCAGGGTAGGCGGTGGCACAGTGGTCACGTGCTGCCATGCACAGCGAGGCTCAGGGGAGGCCCCTTTACAGTCTCCCCAGGGATGTGCCTTACAGGCGTTGCACGGGGGGGTTCCGGAATTGGTCTTTTAAGAGGAACCGGGACCACCCCTATGTGCTGATGGTGATCACCGGGGTGGTTTTGGTGAGGTAAAAAAATCCCACACTCCCCGATCTCCCTCCCCGGAGGTCGGGGGCCTTTTGAAGGTTTCCCCCCGACAACAAAAAAAAAAAAAAAAAAAGGTGTGTCCATTAGGTGCGAATTATATTATTGTTACCTATATTATGGATACATAAAGATTCATAAATGGAATTATCTACACGATATAACAAGGTCACTGCTCGAACAAAGGCGATTGGCCATTTTTTTTTACTGACCATTTTGAAAGTCTTATATTATAACCTCCTTGCTAATAAACGTATTATATCAGATGAATAGTTACACACCGATTTCTCTCTTTCAGTCGTCAGTAATTTGACTTTCGAAAGAAGAAGACAAAGCGTTGTGTAACTATGCAAACGCTATACAACATTTATATTCTACGCTTGCCGCGGTTGGTCCGTGGATGGGTGACCATCTTTACATACCAAGACCTCTCTGTGCCTCTCTGTCATTGACAGTCGTTACGGGTCGTCAGAAGCCCGAAAATCTGACAACCAGTCTTACCAAGGGGTATCGTATTACCCAGTGACTGGGTTGTGGGATCAGATAGGCAGTCGCTCCATGTAAATCAGCTGCATCCGGTTAGACTGGAAGTAGACCCTAACATAGTTGGGAAAAGGCTAGCAGATGATGAGACTACTTTAGATATAGCGAGCCAAGTTTTCATCAAAGGCCCACCTTCTTTTGGTCGTCCGTTCATCTAGCTGGGGGGCATCCCACACTATGCTTACCGATACGCGGTCTCCACCCCAGGACTCGTCTGCCCATGCATACATGCATGTCTTTTTATTCCTTATAAAAATATTCAAACATCTCACACTTCTTAAAAATAAGACCCTAAACACACACAGAATAATTCATTTCCAGCCCAAAAGAGAAACGAAATAAACAATATTGCCAAAAGATTCCGCCCGAAGGCTTCCATAGAGAGGAAAAGTATAAAATATGCAAAAAAATCAAAGGGTTAAATTTGTTTCTAAACACCGTCTTTGGAGTACAAAAGGCCCCCAAGCCCCCAACGTGTTTAAGTGGCACTGTGGCTTTGTAAAAATATGGGTTCTGTTATATTTTGTTTGTCCCATATTCGCATTTTCAATTGACATTTATAGAGAGACGAAATAAAAAGGTTGAAACGGGCTATTTTTGGGAGAAATAACGGCGGAAGCCTACGCTATTCGACTTTGTTAAAATCGTCGTTACTTTTAGAGGAACTATGGTAACACTTTTTTTTAAGGTGCTACTTCGAAAATAAATCGTAGCGACTGATCTACTAACCGAGCGAAAGTGATGCAATTACTTTTGAAACGCAAAAGAAGAGAGATGGCTATAATGTGAATTAAAACGACGTATGTGCCAAAACGAATTTACTCCTTTTTTGAACAAAATACATGAATTAAATTTAAAACTACTTTGAGTAAACTTTGATATTATAATTCTCTATGTTTTATAATAAATTCCATTGAGCGTTACGCCGTGATGTCGAAAAAAGTATAAAAAATAGATATAACTTTGAAATTTTTTTGTATCGAGAAAAATTCCTAATACAATGATACTAGACCAAAGAGTCAAAAAACGTATACCAAAATGTTAAATCCCTATTCCACATCACTTAATAGCTACTCAGCGCGACGGATATTGGCACTGGAAAATCAAAGGAACAAAGTGAGGGGACCGTAATAACCTTATTATGAGGATTCCGGGAAGATGATCACTCTGAATATTCTGGTTGTTAGAAGGTTTGGAATATTGTGATTTCAAAAATATGTTGTTTTAGCATAGATTTTTAAGACTTAGGCCAAGATTGACAAAGGAGTTTGAAATTTTTTCAATGAAGTCTGGCATACCTAGTTGAAAGCAGTGGTGGCCAAGTGGTAACGGCCGCGACTTACGAGTTGTAGGTCGTATAGGTTCGAACCCGGACAGGCGCTTTACTTTGTGTAAATTATTTCATCACCACTGCTCTCAAAACGGTGAAGGAAAACATCGTGAGGAAACCGGCATGTTCTAGAACCACAAATTCGAAGACATGTGACATCTGTCAACCCGCACTGGGCCCGCGTGGTGGATTACGGCCCACGCCCTCTCACCGAGAGGAGGCCTGTGTCCCAGCAGTGGGAACTTTATAGGCTGATTATGTTATACCTAGTATCGCGCCATTTTGAAAATGGCCTCGCATGAGACCTATACAACATTAATTTTTGTTTATACTAAACCCGAAAAGGGGTCATTGTACTCATCATTTTGAACAACTTTTTCTATGGGACCAACCTTGAAATCGCGAAAAAAAAAAACAGCTGTTCCATACATTTTGTCAATTTAAGTGTACAAAAATGAATGGAACAGCAATTTTTTTCGCGATTTCAAGGTTGAAATAATTTATCTTCGTAAGGTCACGATAAAAAATCGTTCATCACCCTTTAAGGTCTATATTTCTTTGCTCGGTGCACGATAGAATCTGTTTTACCGACTGTGTATTGTCACGATGTCAATGTCATAGAATGACACTCTGTTAAAAATGTGACACTGACGATTAAATAAGAATCAGTTTTTTTTATCCATAACTTTGTTATCATTACTGGCAAGTCGACTGTACTTATCAGCGTGTAAGCTTACGCGCTCTTGGGGTCTACTCCGAAGTGGTAAATTTATCGTATCGGCCGAATGTTCGGTCATTTCCTACTACCTTTCATTTCCTATATTGACTATGGTCCCTACCAAACTGAGTCAATCCGAACTTTTTCGTAGTAGGACAACAATATTCGGTTCGGCGCATAGATATCCGTGGTTCGGCCGTGGGTCGGATCATTCAGTACCTATGTGTAACTTCGGAGTAGCCACCCTGGTTCGTCAGCGCCACTTCTGTCTTTGGTGACTTGTTAAACTATTCACCACGACTCGAGTTATTTTGGGCTGATAATTAAGGGGATAACTTTGAAATAGTACTTCCCATTGGTGAAAAGTCAAATTACTTAACATAACACCGGAGCGAAGCCTTTCTATCGCGTGATGCAATGACTCAAACAACTTAATTTTATACAAACCAAAAGCAAATCCTACATTCTAACGTTCCACCAAAATGTAGCAAACACACATAAAATAAACGCATCCACTATACAATTACCCAAACTAAGTTTATAAACACATGCGCGAGGCACCCGAAAATTAAGCCATGCCTGATTCTGGCGAGGAATTTAATCATAAGATGAATGGGAACAACGGAATAGTTTCCGGCAGACATTACTTTGTATATTGTGAGAATTTAGTTTAGAGCGTAGATTTAGAAGTGTTATAGTCTTAATGGTAATTGATATCGCTCGGTTTTGGAGTCTCTACCCGTAGTTGGTATCGTTTGAGTATCATTGGCACAAATCACTTCGGGGCTCGTGGTTAAATATTAACGTTGATTGACTTGGATTGGAGGGGCCCGTGGCTAAGTAATAACAGCCGCACAGGTCCATCGATCAGGTTAAGCTACGCTTGCCGCGGTTGGTCTGTGGATGGGTGACCATCTTTACTTACTGAGACCCCTCCGTGCATCGGAAAGCACGTTAAGCCGTTGATCCCGGCTGTCACTCGTGGATCTTTGACAGTCGTTACGGGTAGTCAGAAGCCCGAAAGTCTGTCAACCAGTCTTACCAAGGGGTCTCGTATTACCCAGTAACTGGGTTGTGGAGGTCAGATAGGCAGTCGCTCCAAGTAAAATACTGGTATTCAGCTGCATCCGGTTAGACTGGAAGCCGACCTCAATATAGTTTGGAAAAGGCTAGGCAGATGATGATTTCTTTTTTTTAAAGGCTTACTTTTTGGCACTATGTATAGAACACCATATCATTACATTTACAACAACACACAACCTCGGCTTCGTATGGTAGCGTGAATACGCGAAGTTCATTTTTCCATCTCTTTTTGAACTAATAACACCTGTCCCATTGATGACGCGTGAGACGTTACTCTTGGGTCAGCGGGATTGTCCGAAAGGGTTACCGCTGGCCCGGAACATAAAGGGCTAAGGAAGGAACACGGGTGGGTTTTAGTCAGTAAGAGTCTGACACTCCCTTCCGCTCCACCCAGAGCGGGAGGGGTCATTTGATGATTTCCAATCCGAAAAAAAAAAAAAAAAAAAAAATGACGTTACTCTTTAGGTCTTTGACAGTTCTTGGCTTGTTCGCATACATCAGTGATTTCACTTAACCTCACAAAAAATAATCATGGGGCATTAAAATCACATGATCTTAGAGGCCATGTCTTGTCTCCGAATCTTGAGATCTGAAGGCAAATTCCTGTAATAAAAAACGTTCAAAATCTAGTCGCAATCTCATCTCAACGACAATCAATGTCAAAAACTTGTCAAAAATGAAGCGATTTTTTGGCAGATTGAGACCGAGATCAGACTGTGAACGTTCTTAAAATTACGAGAATTGCCCCTCAAAGAAACCCGTTCAATTTCTCTTTCAATAAATCTATACACTTTAATCAATTCAACGCGCTGTTCAACTATATAGCGACTCATTTTGATAGATGCCAACCATTACTGACTCATCTGTCAAAAGTTCGCGCCAATAGACAATCTAATATGGCCGCCATCGGCTGTCAAAGATGCCTTGTCATTAATGAAAAACCATTTAGAACGTAGACAATTTTATTGTGATTACGAGTGCATTACTCAATTAGGATGCAGTACACTAGCACACTCTCCACATCTACAATCCACCAGCCAAAGCTTCAATAAATACAGTACAATTTTCTTTAAATTTCTTTAATAGATTTCAACTTTATCACTTAAACATTAGGTTCAAAGTTGATTGGGAAAATTTGACAGTTTCGGGTAGCTTGATGTGCTGGCATCTGTACCTAAGTAGATAACATCACGCCAGCTTACCCCAAAGGGTTGGGCAGAGGTGTACCTATTATATTACACCCACATTTTTCCAGTTATGTTTAAGTCCTATGTAACAGGAGGCGAGCCTATTACCATCAACCATATATATATTCACATATATTATGTATACAAAACCTTGTAAAACATTTTAAAAGAGTAACGGTGGAGTTTCTTGCCATTCTTCTCCATACGAAAATTAATTTTTATTTATTTAATTGATTCTAGTCGCCCATTCCAAAAGGTAGTGTTGTCACACTACCTTTTGGAATGGGCGACTAGAACTAGACTTTGTTGTAATTTTTGACGTTCAAAAGTGTCCTTTTGAACGTCAAAAATTACAATAAAGAAATCGGTTAAATATTGTTGTAATTTTTGACGTTTAAAAGTGTCTTTAATGTGCCTATTTGAAATAAATGATTTGACTTTGACCCGTGCACAAATCCAGACTGCGGGTTGATACTTGGAAAAGCCCAATAACATATTGCTCGACCTGGGAGTTCAATCCAGAACCTCATACTCAAGCGCAAGCGCAAGTAGCGCTTGGGTCCACTACACCAAAGAGGCGGTAAGTGTATCTATAAATTTTCCAACATATCGTTTCAATACTCCTCATTGTCAATGCAGCTCAAGCAACTCTGTTAGACAACCTGTCCCAACGGACTGAACAACTGTAGTGTCGAGTTTACAATCTGCATTCGTTGGTCCATTATGTAGAATCATGTAGATACAATTCTGTTGTTTTGTTGTTAGGGCAATAGAGTTACAACTGAGTTTAGTTGTTAGGTCAGAACTTGAGCTAAAGTACCTTTTAACAAGGTTAGATAACTAGTAAGTCTGTGGCTTATGTCGTCGCTCGCATGACTAAAAGTCCTATCTTATTTTTTAGCTAAATACCTTATAAATATGTCTAATTATATTTATGTGGATAGTGCATTTAATGTGGGTTTCTTATCTGAAAAAACTCTTTCTGAATTCCAATAAATAGTCCTTGCCAAAATCGAAACTTAAAAGAATACTCCCAATAAATGAGGTAGAAACACCAATTCTCATCACATTCGGGAAAACGGAAACGACTTTCCAGAAAACAAATTTTCTTGAATGCAAATTACAGTCAGTCACCCTCGTCTGTTTATTTACATTTCATCTGAGCGTGGAGTTAAACAAATATTGCTAAGCATGATATTATTTACTTTAGCTGATTTGTTTGCACATCACCCGTATGTATTATAAGCGATTGCTTTCGTAATATTTGTTTAGAAAAATTGATTTTGTTTTCGATTTACCCGTGAATCCGTCTGTCAAAGGGCTGCACCTTTTGAACCGTTATAGGTAGACACTTGAAATGTTCAGTGTGTGTGAACTACAATGAATGGTCGCTATAACAAACTTATAATAAAAATAAAATAAAGCTAAATATTGAAGGGATGTCTCCAATAGGAAATTAAAATAAATGTAGTGTGAAATATTGTACCTATAACGGGACCCTTCGCATGCAAGTCCGACTCGCACTAGGCCGTTTTTTGGAATGAGTTGTAACCTCGCAGTTATTTATTTGTTATCAGGCTTTCCAACAATGTAAAGTAACAGTCTACTACTGTTACGTACAATTTGTACATTGTAAGCTTAAGTCTAAGCGCCTCATTGCATACATACGTACTTATAGAAAAGCACAGCATGCTTAGATAATAACACAAATAATTAATTCAGGGCTGATTTTTCAATCGACAGATAATTTTTATTCGTGGAATAAAATTGACGTCTGACAGATTTTCTATAGAAGAACTGTCAAAAATTCAAAATTATTCCTGGGATGAAATTATCTGGCGTTGGAAAAAAATAAGAATACATAGTTTGAAAAAATTGGCTGTTAAATGGAGTGAATATAAAATTGGTTCTGCATTTTTTGATAAAAAGATTTAACTAGTTTAAAAAAATATTTATTTTCATTTAGATTTAGTGCGTTGTCACTAACTTTTGATTGCATAATTTATTTATTTTTGTTCATTATTTATGAATTCACACTAACAAGTGTGAATTCATAAATATTTTTTTAAAACTAGACTCATAATTTAAAAAATATATGAAAAATAGTAACTAACAAAGCAAAGACTGCATCAAAGCAACTCCTAGTCCAAATCCCGCATATTTAAAATACAAACCAAAAACCGAGATTTTCAAGCAAAATAAACTCGCACGAAATAATATTTTCATCTTAAAACGTCAGGTACAACATTTCAAAGCAGGATCACACACAAATTGACGTTGAATTTCAAGCGTGTTCAAAAACTTACGTCAACCTGGGCTGACGCTGAAATGAAAAAGTTACAAAGAGCGTAGTGCAACGAGTTGCCGCCGCGTCAGTCAAACCTGACGAACGATTGTTGGTACACCCACCCCACGAATGCAGAAATTAAGCGAGAAGTTTTAATTTGAGATTATTTTTTTATGTGAAAACTTCTTTAGGCGGACTTTGTGCTCTTTGTGAACAATGAACAAAACTGAACCGTCACGCTCGGGTCGGTGACGCTGAATCGGATATATTCTGCTCCAGTCGGCCGGTGACGCTGAATCGCGTATACTCGGCTGCAGTCATAAATTTTCACTTCTATCGTGTGATCATGAGTACACATCCTCAATTTTTTTTAACACGTTTTATTACCTTCTCCTTCTGCAACTAACAAACATTGTAATCAAATCTTGGAAGTCAGTTTTAACCTACTTCTAATTGTCGTATCGAAATGAAACTTAGTATGTAAATGTAATTCGGATGACAATACTGTAATTTAGTATCTTAGAGCTGATCTGATGATAGAGGTGGATTGTGGAACTCTTCAGTGGCTACTAGTAAACCCTTCGAATTTGGGTTCATATGATTTGTTTTGAAGAGTCCAATAGATTGGGTTTGGTACCGACGGCCTGATGATGGAGCCAGGAGGTAGATATTGTTTTTTTTTTTTCAGCGGCTACTAGTAAACTCCTCGAGCTGGAGGTCGGATATCGTCGCTCGCATGACTAAAGTCCTATCTCATTTTTAGCCGATTTGAGTCAGGACAACTACACTCTTCCATTCGTGATTCTTTACATTTTGTTGCCTTTCAAAATGGTTATAATAAGGAATCCAAATAACATAGAGGTTAGTGAAAAGTGTAAAAAATCACGAATAGAAAAATTTGTCAGTAAAGTAAAGTAAATTTTGCCATATATCTAGGTCCCATGTAAACGTTTTCATTAGGATTAAAAGCTTTGATAGCAATTTCCTTTAGGACCTATCTAACGCCACATCCACAAAGTTTCTACATGAATGAGCGGAACTCTTTAGTAGACACGTCACGGATTCGAATTGGAGTTGCCAACACAAAAAATAGTGAATCGACGCGTTAGCAGGGAATGAATGAACTGACATCACAACACTCAGCGCAGAGTTGTGCTACATTTTTAAGAGTGTTTTAATATCGGGTTGAAGGGTTTGAGGATCACTTTTAAGAGTTAAATTATTCCAAAATTTGTCTTGAGAGAAGTGGTGGCCGAACGGTAACCCAGCAGGCACTTTACTTTGTGTAAATTTCATCACCACTGCTTTTACATCGGTGAAGGAAAACATCGTGAGGTAACCGGCATGTCCTGAAACCAAAAATTCGAAAACATGTGACACCTACCAATCCGCGCTGAGCCTGCATGATAGATTGCCCACTCGCTTTCATTGATGCAGATTGCTTTTACGCAACAATGCGTAAAAGGTGCGCTTCCCTGGTGCGTAGGGTGTGGGGCGTCTCCAACAGTGTCTTAAACATGGTTGCGAGTCGCCTTGACTGTGTGTACGTGGGTCACTGTTGTGCCGTCTCTCATGGGTTGTCGCAACGGTGACCAACAGTTATTTCTTGTGTTTTTCTTTAGTGTCTGTGCTTACAAACATAGTCGTAAGTTTTACTAACAATCTTGTTTGAGTTTGAGTCTTGGTCACTTTAATAAAGAAAAATTCTATTCTATTCTATAGAGAGGAGGCCTGTGTCCCAGCAGTGGGAACATCATAGGTATGCTATTAGGCTTTTTATTTCCAGAGTACGTCCTCACTTTTACGCATCAATCACATTACTGTTGTGTCTTGGAAACTAATCCTAAATTCGCTTGAATGATCGAATGCAACCAGAGTATTTTTTTTACCAGTCTTCAAGATATAAGGTTGATT
Source organism: Oligia strigilis (assembly GCA_951800025.1). Classification (NCBI taxonomy): domain Eukaryota; kingdom Metazoa; phylum Arthropoda; class Insecta; order Lepidoptera; family Noctuidae; genus Oligia; species Oligia strigilis. Next base: position 6,500,147 of record OX637566.1, read on the forward strand.
TTGCAGTCAACCTTTACAGTGGCGCCGATTCTGTTGTGTCACAAACTAAACTAAATTTAAGTTCATGCATCTTTTTCTTTCTATTTCATTAAGAAAAGGACAGAAGATAAATATTAGTTTAGTCCTGTCAAATTAGTCAGCGCCTGACGTAAATTGACGTATGTTTAATAGGCATTTTTTTAATCTCGTCTAAATTGTCTATGGAGTATCTTAATTTGACAGGACTAAACTAATATTTATCTTCTGTCCTTTTCATAATGAAATAGAAAGAAAAAGATGCATGAACTTAAATTTAGTTTAGTTTGTGAACAACAGAATCGGCGCCAGTATCTACCTATATTTAAATATCGCTTCTCGTGGAGGCTAGATTATCACACTGCTATAAGATAACCTTTTTCTTTTGTTTTATATATATATTTATATATGTATTTATTATTATATTTTACTTATAAATATTTTTATTTGTTTTCTGCTATTGCGCCTACTGTGTATTATTTCTGCATCACCCTAAGGTAGACTGGTAGAAAATGCCCAAAGCATTAAGTCCGCCTTTGTAGTTTTTTTACTTGTGCATAAAGTTTTAATAAATAAATAAATAACCACCACGTCAATGTATTGTTTTTGTTTTTTTTTAGCTATAACTTTGTGTTAGGATATTATAAATTAACCATATAATTTTAACAAAAATTCTGTAAGTTGGTTGTAATTTCATGTTTCATTAACGGCAAAGCATAGAAATCTCTACCTATTTTGTTGATAACACCTATGTTTACCAAAAAAAAACTTTGACTTTGAATACAGATTTTAGATTCCTGAGTAGATTTGAGGATGAAGAACGCATTTGCAGCCCATTAGACAACAATACATATTTATTTACTACTAAAATAAATAAATGAAATGAAATGAACATTAATAAATTAAAATATATTTTTGATTTCAATTGACGTTTCTGCTTTTTATCTGTCATAATATTAATTAAAAAAAAACCCGTGACTGCCATGTTGTATGTATCGTCAGGAAATGAAAGAACGGATGTTTAATGTTATGATTGTCATCATTTTTATTAATATAGAGTTCATTCAATTCAAAATATTATACGAGTTTGTGAAAAATGTATGGTTAATATTTACTTTAGTAAACAAAGAGGATATAAACAGAAATAAATAGGAAAGTCTAATATACATAGCCTTAAAATTATAGATCTGCTAACAGGAAGATTATTTTATCACGAGAGGCATTGATGAAAAGGGATGAATGAAAAGCAATTGCATGAAGCTGTGATGAGAATGCTAAGGGCGCTTTCAATTTAGACGTTTCGTGTCGGACCGCTGTAGTGCCGAAGCGGTGCGTTTGGCGTATTGCGCACGGATGGTAGTTTGTTTTCATACAAAGCGCGCGGTGCAGCAACAGTGCGGCGTCGGTACCGCGAATTTTTGTTTCTACATCTTCTGTTAAACCGCATCGTTGCCTTATGACATCATTCATAGTTAAATCACATGTTATGCTTCCCAAGGTCGAACGCATCCCAATAATATCTTTTTCATTTTATCTTAATGCGAACACAGTCATGTTCTCAACTCCAATAGAAAGCAAAATGAAAAGGAGTATTTCCTTTTATCCACATTTTATTTAGTCCCGATTTCCAAAACATAATTTCTAAAACAAAACTTCTAACTCCATTTTGACTAACTGAGAATTTCTCCTAGCACTTGTTTTTGGCCATCGAAAATTCGGGATTCCTTTCAGACATTTAAATTTCTTGATGTAGTTAATTTAAAGTTCTTTCTTAAACAAAGTTCGACAGTTTGGAATTAAATTGAAAGTCCCTAAAGTGTCTCCAACGGACGGATAAATACATTTTATTTAGAGTTACCTATTTTAGGAGAAAATACAAACCCATTTCTTGGCAAAGTTTCAAGATACGTTTATGTTTGAAAGGAGATGATTTCATCCATACAAATATTATTATATTATTACCGACTTCAAAAAAAAGGAGGTTATCAATTCGACACGTATGTAATATTATTGTAATTGCATGAAATTCATATATGACAATCTATTAGGGCTTCCAAACATATATACAAAATTTTATAGACGTATGTATGTATGTTTGTTTGTCCACGCATATCTCCGGAACTATTAATCGTATCGTGACCATTTTTTTTTTGTTGGCTTACATTTACTTCAACTTAGGGAACAGTGCAAGTTTCATCAAGATCTATTCAGTAATTTTCAAGATATGGAGTAATACGTATAAGTGTGACGGCCTGGCTTATTGACACGAGCTAGGCAAAAGGAAAACATCTCAAAACCTTGGTCAAATTCTAGTGCAGAAAATAAAAATTACGAAATAAAAAGTACTTAATTTAAAAAAATTAAACCGACTTCAAAAAGAAATTAACTCAAAATTATGAAATAACTTTAATTTTGGAAGTCGGTGGCATAAAACTAAAATACAGATCCCAAGACACCGACTTCCGAAATTAAAGTTATTTCATAATTTTGAGTTAATTTCTTTTTAAAGTCAGTTTAATTTTTTTAAATTACTTTTTTTATAAATGCGGAAGTGGCTGTCTGTTACCTTTTTAAAGTTGAACCACTGAACCGATCGGTATGAAATTTAACAGATAGGTAGCTTGGGAGCTGGAGAAGGACAAAGGCGACTTATAATCCTGGATATTTGTAAAAAAATATGAAATACAAAATAAACGAAAAGCAAAAGTGTTACGTACCTACTTTGTTAAATCAGAAATTAATTAGTAGCAGATCGGATTCAGGATTTTTGATCAGATAATGGCTAGAGCTATGTTCGCACGTTTTTAACATGAGAATTGAACATAACTGGCAAGATGTAAGTCAACAAATGAGATAATTAAGCAAGATCGTCAGATAAAGTTGAAGTTGAACATCCATCGGTTAGTAAGAAACCGATGGATGTTCTCGAAAAAAATTAATTTGTGCGCGATTGGAGGACATGTGCCTTGAATTGAACACGATTTTGTAAAGGCAGTTAGCGCGACAAACCCGTGCGTGTTTCAAGGCAGTACTGCCTCCTAATGTACACGGAAATGGAAACACGCAGCCGGGACCAACGGCTTAACGTGCTTTCCGAGACACGGAGGGGTCTTTGTGTGTGAAAATGGTCACCTATCTACGGACCAACCGCGGCAAGCGTTGCTTAACCTGATCGATCGACTGGTGCGGCTATTAGGAATACTAGTATGATGAAGATATCGTTATGTTTATAATCCAAAATTGATCCTTACACCTCATTTAAAAGTCATGGCTTGCAATCAGTTTAGACAGCATTTGATTCATCATTGAATTAGTTATTTGATTTCGGTATTAGGTAATAAGGTAATCTGCAGTCATGCTAGTAATCCAGATAGCTCCAGTTATGGGTATTATGTCAGTTAGTAATCTAATATCTTAGTGAATAGTTAGTAATTTAGGTTTAACATTAGCATAATTAGCCTATAATGTTCCCACTGCTGGGACACAGGCCTCCTCTCTGTGAGAGGGAGTGGACCGATATCCACCACGCGGGCCCAGTGTAGGTTGGTAGATGTCACGTCTTCGAATTTTTGGTTCTAGGACATGCCGGTTTCCTCACGATGTTTCCCTTCACCGTTTTGAGAGCAGTGGTGATGGAATAATTTACACAAAGTAAAGCGTCTGTCTGGGTTCGAACCTACGACCTACAACTCGTAAGTCGCAGCTGTTACCACTGGGCCACCACTGCTCTCTAATTTTGTCTATAGTACCTACTTAATAAATCCAACCGATAGTCACAGGACACACCACAAATCACAATACAAAATGCGATCAAGTTAAGAATAGTACTGACTCTGCCATTGCAAGTTAAGAATAGTACTGACTCTGCCATGCCTGTCTAGGTTTGAACCTATTACTGCGCCAATATTAGCTTTTGAATGCATCAATAATTTTACAATTAATTATTTTATGTTCCGTTTTTTTGATAAACCGTAACGCAAACCCGACACGGAACGTCATCGATAATTCCAGTAGTGACATTAAGGGGCTTACATGATCTAATGCGCGGTCACTGTCGGAATGCATAGAAAAGAAAGAGAAGCACGATGACACAACGCTGGTAATTTATTGCAAAATATGAAGCAATTATTTAATTACAAAAAATCTATTGTTTGGACTAAAAAATTAAAACACTAGTATTTTAGTATGTTGCTTGTAGAATAATCTGACAAAAATCAGAATGATTGTTTAATATTTTTTTTTGCTTTCTAATTGTATGCCACAAAGGCCGAACACGACGGATCTTTTTTTGTTTATGAACAACCTGCATGCCTTGTATGTATACTCATGTTTCTACAATTAAATGTCTTATCTTATCTTATTGTATGTATATTAAATAAAAGTAAGTATATTAAATACATAAAAACATTTTATTGTTACAGAAAAAGCTGCTACGGCTACTACGCCGTAGCTGCCGTGATGCTACGCTCTCGTAGCAGATATTCGTAGCATTCCCTCAAGCTACGCGCCCGATAGTTTTCTCATGAAATTGTTTCTATACAATTATGTTGTTTAGATAGAACCTGGATGAAGCAAAGGAGCGTGGGAATTGGCACATGAGTAAATAAACGAATAAATGAATAAATAAACAAGTAAATAAATAAATAAATGAATGATGATAATGATGATGTCGTGTATTTATTTGTGTTGGACTGTAGATAATGACGATGATGTTGTCGTGTATTGTAATGGTTGTTTTTGATGGGCGATTTTTATCGTCAAATGGACTATTTCTTTTGTTTCATTTCAAGTGAATATTTCCAGTCCTACGTAGTCCTCAATAACAAAGCCTAAGCTGCTACTAAAATAGGAATCCTCATAATACCTAAACTAAATTACCCGTCTGACAATCTAATAAGAATAATGGATGGTACCATTCAGACTTACCAATCCCAATACATTTAAAAGCATGAGAATGACAAATGTGCATTCATCAAAACTTTTTGAGTTGACAATTGCGTACATTTGTTTCATCCCCTCTTTCTCCCCCTTTCATCCCCCTTCTTATAACTTTGTTACAATGTAGGGGTGCAATGTGCGGCGTAAATTACTTGGTATTTGTCATCAGATGGGTTTTTGGATAAGTTGAGGTGATGTTATTTTTGGAATCGGAATAATCGGAATGTAGAAATTTGGGGTTAACGACCGATTTGGAACAACCAGACTCGCTAGAAGGAATTTGAGACTATTTAGGGGTTTTAGAGGGTCTTCCTCCACAACATTTTTTTAACGGAGACGCATAATTTTTTTTTTAGTAAAAAATTCAAATTCAAAATCATTTATTTGCTAATATGGGTAATTACATAGAGTTGTTAAAAGAAATAGAGCATAGTTCAACCATATTACGCCTTGAGGCATGCAAATCTCAAGCTTTTGCTGGATCACATTCACAGCCTTGTTATACAATTACTTACAACACTAATTTAATAATTTATTGACACAATTTTGTTAATTTCACCGTGGCAAATAACAATGAAATATGAGCAAATATTGATGTCACAAGAATAAATTAAAATGTCAGGTATTAAATGAGAATGTCAAGATATATTTGTAAATAAATGTTAAAATAATAATAATAGATAGGTAATTAGTTAGTGCAATATTCACATGTCACATCAACAACAATATTTCTGAGAACAATATGTCCTTACATCCTCTGTTAAATAATCCTGAATACTATAATAACATTTAAATAGCAAGAATCTTTTTAATTTCTTTTTAAATTCATCGATGGATGAAGGTTCTAGTATAGACTTTGGTAGGTGATTGTATATACGCGGTGCCATACTGAAAATGCTTCTGGTATATAAGGCCGTCTTGTTAGATTTGCAACAAATTTTATCACTATGCCGCTTACTTCTGTACTTATCAAAAAGATGTTTGTTAGTTCTTGCGAAGCTAGCAACCTCTTAAATGTAGACACACGGCAATGTTAAAATATTATATTTGATAAAATATGGTCTGCAGCTATCAGTCTGGTTGATATTAAACATACCCCTAAAAATAAATGAACTGTCGAATTATTTGTTATACTGCCATGCCAACTACTTGAATATAAGCAGTAAAATTACTGAACGAGCAGTTATATGTCCGCGGTAAACAAATCGGAATTTGTTGGTAAGAAATCTAACTTGGAAGTAGCTGTAGATATTTGACCTTTTTGGCACCGATCCGCTAAGAGGAAGTAGTTGTTAGCTTTTCTTTATCTCGGAACAGTATTTGCCTTCTGCGAGCAATGTGCCCTGCAAACTGCCACTGAAGTTTGGCAGTTCTTCGGGCTAAGTCGGTTACCTTGGTTCTCACAAGGTTCACAAGGTCGTCGGACCACCTTGTGGGAAGCCTTCTAACGCTAAGTCTTCCGGTACGCGGTCGCCTCTCCAGAACCATTCGGCCCTGCCCACTGCCTCTTAAGTTTGGCAATTCTTCGGGCTAAGTCGGTTACCTTGGTTCTCCTGCGCATCTCCTCATTTCTGATTCCATCACGCAGGGAAACTCCAAGCATAGCCCTCTCCGTGAGTTTTAGCCTGATGGCCAGATGGCCGATGGGGCCGAAAGGTTCTGGAGCGACCGCGTACCGGCAGGCGTAGCGTTGGAAGGCCTCCCACAGATGGACCCTCGTGAAGGCCGCAGGAACCCGTTGAATGCGAAAAACACAGAACCGGTCGAAGTGGAGGTGATTGGGGGAGGCTTATCTCCAGCAGTGGACGTCTTTCGGCTGAAATGATGATGATTTGTCTTGCATTGGCAGACGTCGTTTAAACACCGTACATCAGTGAAATCAATGTTGAGTAACTTGAGCTACAACCAGCATGATGAATGTCACAGTAGACATTTTTCTACGAAGCTCCCGGAAAACGTGCTAACAAAACTACTGTCACAAACGTCAATGTCATTGTGACGGATGCGTTCCGTATGCTAAATTATTAAATAAACTGTCGTTCACAAACACAACACGTCACAAACCTGCAGACTGTTATTAGGTTTTTTTTTCTTAGGAGGCAGCAGCAGGTTTTTAGAACCATTTATCTACATATTCTAATAATAAAGCTGAAGAGTTTGTTTATTTTTTGAACGCGCTAATCTCTGGAACTATCAATGGGATTTGATTTTTTTTTCTGCATTGTATAGCTCAATTCTTGAAGGAAAAGGTCAGGCCCTTAGGAGACGAGCAAAAAGAAAGGAAATCAGAAGGAATTGCTAAGCAAAAACTACAATAATAGCGTGGGCAGAATAAGAAATTTCACGCGAACGAAGTCGCGAGCAGAGCTAGTTTGTACAATAAATAGAAAATCTTCCATCATAAGTAAACGAAAATGTTGTAAGCATGTCAATAAAATAAAATAAAAATCCTAAGCCTAAAAGGCAAAGCCGATTACGCCAAAAGTCACACGAAATAGTAAAAGTTACACGAAATAGTGAAAGAAAAACAAAATTAAGTGACAGTTGAATTTAATCATTCTTTTTTCAAAAAAAAAAAAACAAAATCTCAAGTCTTTGCTCCGTGTCTAGTCTAGGACATCTTTCCAATAATGCTACAAGACAGAAATCAAATAGGATTTTTGTTTTAATAATAAATAATAGTTTCTGCCCGCTACTTCGTCTGCGTGAAATATCGGCCCGTGCTACTACTTCGTTTTCGCTTAGCGGTCTTTCTGACTTTTTCCTTTTGCTCGGCTCCTAGTGATTTTAAATATCCTAAGCCTTTAATTTTTTTTTTCGTGGAGAAATGTTCATGCAATCTGCACTACCACGGGGAGATAGTGCAGTTATGTGGGACTCTAACCCACTAAAACTCCACGGTGTCCTCCTCTGCCGCTTACGGCGGGAACACGGGCACGCGTTAGCACTCATCCGTGAACCCGCCGCGGCTGTCCGTCACCGGACCCTTCTCTGGGGAGTACTCCCCATCACCGGCGCACCTGAACACATAGCACGCCGTGACTACCCCAGGGACCAAACCAGCACATGGGCACCAGACGATCCAGTATCTGGGCACCCTTGGTCCCCTTGCGACCGGACAGGTCATAGGCCCCGCCGCCTGCCAATTTTCGGCCGCAGAGGATAGGGAGAGCGGCCAACGTCATATCAATACTCCTCCTCCCTTGCGGCCCCACAGCGTCCGCCATCAGACGGTGGCGAACCCGTTAAGGCCGCGAGAGAGAAGGTAGGGAGAGCGGTGCACCGCAATACCGGCACTCCTCTCCCGCCGCGGCCTTCAACCCTCAGCCGCGATGCCTCCCATAAGACATCGCGACCCGCCTCAGTTGCGATGTCGCCCAAGCGGCACTGTAACCTACTTGTTGCCCGCTACGTCGTCGGCTTACCGAGCTTATAAACCCTGACGAGCGGCCCCTCCTCAGGTTCCTGTTCGCTTCACCGTGGGTGACCAAGCCACGGCTACTGAGCCCCCCGCCTCGTCAATGCGGGTTATTAGTAGGCTATTCCTATAAACTTCCCCAAGAATTTTTTGGTGGTGGTCAGTGACTATGACTGCTATGCCGGAGGTCGTGGGTTCGATTCCCACCCAGGACAAATGTTTGTGTGATGAGCATGATCATTTGTTCTGTGTCTGGGTGTAATTTATCTATATATGTATGTATTTAGAAATATATAAGTATGTTTATCAGTTGTCTAGTACTCATAACACAAGCTCTGCTTAGCTTGAGACTAGACGGCGTTGTGTGATAGTTGTGGAATATTATTATTATTATTATTAATTGGGCTATCAAATGCAAAAAGATTTTTTCCCCCTACAGACAAACAAACAAATTGTACCTTTTTATAATGTTACTGTAGATAAACCACTTACCACTGCGTAAAAGGGTGCTTGGATGTCAAGTGTGTCTTGTGAGTCGTTTGAAGAATTTGTTTCAATCTGCAAACTTCTTTATGCGCTGCGCCTCGCGATTTCACCCGCTTAATTTTCTCAACTCATACTTTACTTACTTAACTTTTTTTTTTTGCTTTACTTTACATTACTTTTTTTTATGTACCTAACTCCATAACCAGCGGTCGTTGACCAGAAAAAAAAACTTTTTTTTTGTCGTAGGTACGTCTCTGGAGTTTTGATAGCTAATTTAAGGGGCGTACATGACCTAAAGCGTGATCACTGTCGGACTGCATAGAAAAGAAAGAGAAGCGCGATGACAAACACTGGTAATTTGATACAAAATATGAAGCAATTATTTAATTACAAAAAAATCTATTGTTTGGACTAAAAAATGAAAACACTAGTATGTTGGTTGTAGAATAATCTGACGAAAAATCAGAATGATTGAGTACGGTTTTTATTGTAAAAATAACGTTTTTAAAGGTATCTTCATGATTTTTTTCTATTGTATCAAATTAATTGTACCAAGTTTTCAACACACATCTAGCATATATCCTGAATAATATCATATATTTATCAGAAAAATATATGATTACGTATTTATATTGTTTCTAAAACTTGCGTTTTTTGTGTTTAGATCCTGTAAGCCCCTTAATTTCAACTTGTAGATATCAATAGACCACTTAGCGCTGTAAAAAAGGTTGTCATGTGTCTAGCAAGTTCTTGGAAGTATTATTTATTTATATACTAGCTGACCCGGCGAACCGAACGAATATTAATAAATATTCTCATAATATTTATTTAGTGTCATTAGAAGTGAATGAGGGATTTTCCTTTTTTTTTTAACTCTTCCCTAGTCGCTGGATAGATGGCACTGACCTTGGTAAGTTACTGCAAGGAACGGAACTTCACATCATTTTTTGATTATTTCACTTGGATGTAATTTTGAGATCGTAACACGAAAGCAAACGAAAGTGTCAGTCAACGAGCGTATGTGACTTACCACCTTAGACTAATCATAATCTACCTATAATGTTCCCACTGCTGGAAACAGGCCTCCTCTTGGTAAGAGAGAGTGGGCCCTAATCTACCACGCGGGCCCAATGGGGATTGGTTGATGTCACATGTCTTCGAATTTTTGGTTCTCGGACAATGTCGGTTTCCTCACGATGTTTTTCTTCACCGTTTTGAGAGCAGTGGACATAAAATTATTTACACAAAACAAAGTGTATGTCTGACCGGTTTAAACCTACAACCTACAACTTGAAAGTCGCGGCATGTACCACTGAGGGCCACTGCTAAAAATGATAAAATTCTTAATACACACATCAAAAGTGTCTAGGGATCAAGCATTTTTATGCGGATTTCTTGAGATTGAGATGTGGCTTTGTAATAAATTTATGATTTTATAAATTTATATGGATCCTTTTTGGTGCATTTCATAATTTGAATCAGGAACTGTGAATCAAATTCGAGTAAAAGATGAAAATCAGCTGTCAATATTTTCCCTATAAAAACATACAACGCATTGAAGACATTATTAGTGCTACTGTTTCCCTACTACTGATTAAAACCAACGTTATTATGGAGCGGCGACGTCATTTAAGCAGGGAAGAAATGCTCAGAGCCGTGGGAATGATAGAAGCTGGTTCCCGGCAACGTACTGTGGCTTTAGCTCTGAATACAAGTCAGAGTGTTATCAGTCGACTTTGGACACGTTACCGAAGCACTGGTACCGTGGCTGAGCGCCATGGAGGACGGTATCGCTGCACCACACGGAGACAAGACCGATGCATTCAAATCTTAACTCGAAGAGCTCCAACAATAACCGCCATGATGTTAGCCGTGAGGCTTCATCACTCTTCAGGGAACTTAATTAGCGACCAAACAGTCAGAAACCGCTTGCATGAAGTGAACCTTCATTCCCGAAGACCGCTACGGGTACCACCTATAGCAATGCACAATCGTAGGATTCGATATCAATGGGCTCTTGAACACAGAAATTGGGCAGAAGAACAATGGCGTTTCGTGTGCTTTTCTGATGAGTCTCGTTTTGGTATGAGACCGGATACAAGACGTATACGACACTGGAGAACCCCTGGACGCCAACAGCGATTAAAATCCTGCCAGGAAGTCCATCCTTATAGTGGTGGAACCATCATGGTATGGGCGGGTATTTGGATCGGCGGAAGAACTGAGTTGATTTGGATCAGAGGCAACCTCAACGCTCAAATTTATGCTGAGACGATTGTATCAGACGTCATCGTTCCTCTACAAGTGCAAATCGGTCCCTTATTTCAGTTAATGCATGATAATGCACGACCGCACACCGCAAGAGTTGTAAGACAGACTCTCGCCGCAGCTAACATCAATGTCCTGCCCTGGCCTGCTCAGTCGCCAGACTTGAACCCGATTGAGCATGCATGGGATATGCTACAGAGAAGAGCTCTGCCGAATATGGAGGGTATCCAGTCGCAAGAAGACCTTTTTTTGTTGTTGCAACGAACATGGGCGGCCATTCCACAGCGTGATTTGGATGAACTCATTTTGAGTATGCCAAACCGATGTTCTTGTGTTGTTAGTGTTCGCGGTAGAAACAAGGATTATTAATTGTTTAAGTTATCCAATAAAATTTTAAAGAAAACTGTTATTTCAGTCTTTTTTTCGAACTTTTGTGTTAGTGGTTCAAATGTCAAAAATCCGTTTATTAGGAAAATGGCAAATTTCTTTATTAATGCAAAGGTGACTTGGTTTATCGTTACTGTGACAAACGAAAACACTTTATTTGATGAATCCTTAAAGAAAATTTTAATTAATATCAATCAGGAGAAAAGTTATTGCAAAAATATATGTTGATCCCTAGACACTTTTGATGTGTGTAGTTGCAAGATTTCTAAAATTGGAAAACAAGGTTTAGTCGAGTTATTCCGTTCTGATCCCCTGAACCCCCTCCACCCCCTACCCTCCTCGATCTCCTGCTTGTTCATCTTTCGACACTGCATGTTCGAACCATATTTTATTTGTCCTCAGATAAATCCTCAATATGAATAAATTTCTCGTAGCCAATACCTAGATTACAACAATTCCCTTTCAACATAATAAATAACCAAAATTATAGGTTTGGGCAATCGATCTGTAACCAACAATAAGTGATGGATAGTTCCCTAGGCAACAGTAGATAGTTTCACAAGATGGCGGCAGTCAGAAACTCAACCCACACACTGAGTGACATGATTTTAGGATGATAAATATATCCCCAAAGTGGCCATAAATTGGGATCGCTATTTATTTGCGAGATATTTCGGCTTGGCATTGGGTTTAGGGATTTTGAACAAGAACCGATAGATCATTGTAATTTATATTACCATAAAATATTATTATTTACCGATTCGATTTCCGAATACCAGAATCAGCCAATAATGTTACCACTGCTGGGACACAGGCCTCCTCTTGGTGAGAGGGGCAGTGGCCGAAATCCACCACGCGGGCTCAGTGCGGTTTGGTAAATGTCACATGTCTTCGAATTTGAGGTTCTGATCGCCTGAACCCCCCCTTTCCTCACGACGATTCCTTCACCGTTTTGAGAGCAGTGGTGATGAAATAATTTACACAAAGTAAAGCACCTGTCTGGGTTCGAACCTACGACCTGCAACTCGTAAGTCACGGCCGTTACTACTGAGCCACCACAGCTATCCGGCAACCAGGTTATATTTACCCCGCTGCAAATTGCAAAAAAACGTAAGAAAATATGAATTTTGCGGGCTACCCTGGCGCTGCCCCTGAAGCCACCGCAGCTTACTCGAGTAACAGTCTATCAAACCACGCTGTTATCCTGAATTCCTTAGAAATACATATTCAAAAGCAGCAACTGAAAATATGGCACTGCCATAGACCGAACGATCTTTGTCACAAAATGGTAAAACGTATTCATCAAAAACACGCCAAGGTAATACTACCAGTCCCGTTTAACCAATTTGCATTAAAAAGACGAACAAACCTGTGAAGCAAAGACAGTATCCCACTAGAACTCTTTGTGCCCTGATGCACTGTTTTAACACAGTACAGAAGGTCGGTTTCATACAACGATCGGAAACAGGATCGCACACATAGACAATTAGACATGTATGTATGGTAATCTCAAACAAATGCCAGTCGCGAGTGCGCTTGCACTCGCTGTAAATCTAGCTTGTCTATAGGCCAGTGCACACCAGTGGACGGCGGGGGACGATACCAAGGAGGATTTGCCGCCGTCGACCAGTGCACTGCCGCTACTACTAAGACAGCCGAGATTCAGAGACACGGTGGGGTCGAAATCGGCGGTCACCCATCTACGGACCTACCTCAACAAGCATCACATATCCTTGATCGATTGTCCCGTGCAGCGTTTACTTAGCCACGAGCTCCTATCGCGCGCACACACTACGCATACGTACTGCGATCTCATGTCAGTCGCGAGTGCGCTTGCACTTGCTGTACTAGAAACGTGTCTATGTGTGCGTGCGTTTGCCTTCGTTGTATGGAGCCGACTTTCTGCACCTATCTATTCTGTGATAATATTACAGAATGACAAGACCATTGCGAAATGCCATCGTCGTTGAAGTAACAAATGCTTAGTTTACTTTCTAAACGGAACCGACAAGTGGGTGGAACTAGGAGTTGACTGGATGTGGCAGTGAAAGAAACAGATTTTTTCCCTGAATAACATTGACTTATATATTACTTGCTGAATAATATTTAGTTTGTATCTTGATTGATGGATAGATAAGGCTCAGACAAGTGATATTCTATCTAAGCGATAACAATGATGGTAAAGTCAAAAATGTATGGGAATGACATAAGCAATATGTCGGAAGAATAATAATAATAATATTCCACAACTATCACACAACGCCGTCTAGTCTCAAGCTAAGCAGAGCTTGTGTTATGAGTACTAGACAACTGATAAACATACTTATATATTTCTAAATACATACATATATAGATAAATTACACCCAGACACAGAACAAATGATCATGCTCATCACACAAACATTTGTCCTGGGTGGGAATCGAACCCACGACCTCCGGCATAGCAGTCATAGTCACTGACCACTAGACCAACAGGCCAGTCAGAGAAGTTCGTAGAATCATCCCAGCGCTGATTTGCTGGATTCGTTTTCTCCTCTACCTATCGTTATTTGTCCTGCCAAGTTTATATGTTATCTTCTTCGAGTTATCTATTCCTGAAATTGTATTCGAACAGAAAATAAAAATAACAAAATTAAATTCTAACTTAACTAAAACTATACAGAAACTAAAAAATAGCGTCGAAAAATTCATCCGCATCGCTGTCGACTGGTAATGTACCCAAGAGACTGGCGGCATTACCACGTTGTATGGCGATGCTTAGCCTCTGGCCAAGATAAAAGCCAGCCCTTGGGTCACGGGAAGTGTCAACGAGCCGTTTCGAAATTTCTTTAAAAAGACCATGAGCACTCGGACCCCACGGCCCGAGGGTTTCAACCCCAAACGGCTCGAAAATATAGTTTCCGATGAGGTTATTATATTTTCGCCGCTTGAGGTTTTCCGCAGCCGCAGCAGCAGCGCCAGCACAGCATGCCGAGCCAGGAAGATGGGATGGCGCAAGAGTATCGACACACGTAGCGTCCCACACTAAAGGCCTACCCACCTTCCATGGAAATAAAGACATACCGTCCGGTCTCTTGCCATCGTCGCGTGCCAAGCCATTGGGTTCTAATACAGCTGGAACGCCGACGGTGACAAGAGCTCGTCGGATGATGTCATTAATATTCGCGTGCCGCGCTAAGCGACCCGCACTTCGGCTGCAAGACAGGCCGTGGTGTCCGAGGCTGTTGACATCTTCGCCACAGTGACAGCGATGGGGAGAACAGCAAGGAGTGCCTAGACGTAGGGAAGCAGCGAGGCGAAAAGTAGTGTCGTCGAACAAAGTGCCTATGTTCGACGAAGGTAGTGCATGAAGCCAAAGACCCGACTCCCACCTACCCACAGCCAGCAGGCGCGCACGTTCCGCAGTAGTAGCAGACGAGTCAAGTAAATTGTTCTGTACTACTCTGCAGAGCGGCTCATCCCACCGTCTCTGGGAAGATGGATTGTCGGGTGGATCTGTATTCGGGCAAGCGAGACTCCAGGCATCCATAGCCTCGGTGAAACACGGCACATCATAATTAATCAGTGTGGAAGCTAGGATTTTCCTGATTAATTTATCAGTGCCGTGGACCGAAGATATAAAAGCCGGTAAACTAATACTAGAAATTTTGCGGACGCCGAGGCCCCCCATACGAATGGGAAGAGTAGCTTGTGCCCAAGCTCGGTCGTCCATGGCCACATTTAAAATGGAAGTTAATGTATGCCTGATAATTTGGTCCATTTTGTCTAAAAGGTGAGTGTGCTTCCATAAATGGGAAGCGCGAAGAAAATATGTTAATTTAGGGCCGAAACAGCAGTAGCGGATTAAAGTTATGGCCGAATGCATATTAATTTGGAACAATCTTTCCGAAACGTCATTGAAATTTTGGATTTTTTCGTCAATGAAAACGGGAAAGGAATTGTCAAAGATTGGGGACCCAAGGAGGCGAAGAGAGCTTTTTTCAATAATTTTGATTTCTGGAGCTATTGCGTTAAATTTGGGAAGTGTCAGATGTCTGTCAGTACAGTCCGCTAAAAATAGTTCACATTTCGAAAGATTGAGATCAAGGCCAATGGAATGAAGTTCATTTTTTAAAAATTGAAGGTCATGTAATACAGTTTCTGCATCGCCTCCCAAGGTTCCATCATCGAGATACCAAACGTTAAATTTGGAATTTAGCTGTCGAATAATCTATTCCTTATGTTGTACCTGCCATGTTTTGTCTCTGCATCACCCTAAGGTTGAATGGTAAAAAATGCCTCAGACGGTAAGTCCGCCTTTTTTTTACAGTATTTTTTACTAGTAGTTTTAATAAATAAATAAGCTACCGAAAAGCTTATGTCAATCCAGTTGAAAGTTGTTGTAGAAATATGAAATGCTTTGGAAGCGATTGTCTCTGTTGACACCGAACTCGGAATCAATTCTTCTTTTAGTAGATTCAACTAGTTTAGGAAATTTTTACAAAAATTACTTTTCATCTAGCATATACAACACTTTAACATCGCTTGTCTTTCCGAGATTTAGATTTTATTTTCATTGAAATCTTCTTTTCAGACTCACAATTCGACCTTTACCCTATTCTTAGAACCAAACCAAAGCACATACAAGTATAGTCACGAGCATAAGTATGTACACTTGACTTTATTCAAAGGCGATTTTCTCCTTTATTTTTGAATGAAATTTTATAATAATAGGAACACAGTATTTTCGAACCCATAGGTTTATGTATAGTGTCGTATCTCAACGTTGCATTCGTTATTTCATGAAAAAATCGCAATTTAAAGTTGCCAAGTGTTGACATGTTAGTGCTCGTGACTGTACAAGGACACAAATAACAAGAATACAGGAAGACATACAAACCACTTTCTACTCGTGTTCTCCGAAAGAGGGTAATTGGAGCGTAAGTACACCCACACAGAATAAGTAAAGTAAAATACGCCTACAAAGAGTACCAGAAAATATTTACCCATAAACCATGCAACCGATTCCAGCAGTTCTATAAATTCCAGAATATAAGCGTTTTAAAAATAAAATTTTCTTTGTAGTCTCCGAGAGGCTTTAGACAATGGAAGGCACAAAGCAATGACAGTGGGGCACTTTGTAGAAAAAGGCTTTACTAGCTACTATGTCATTGTTCTGTATTGGATAGTTACGTGGAATTATTGGTAGCGTTTATCTTGTTTTGAGAAACGGGTTTTGATTTAAACGCTGATTTAAAGGGGAATGAAGATTTTTACATGGAGCTGGCATACCAACTGTTACTGTCGCGCCATTTTATGCAACAAGATGACGTAAGCAAGGAAAATATGGATGTCACGTGATCAATTTTGAACGTTAATATCTTGGAAACGTGACACTTTAGGTACGGGGTTTGGTCTTACAATGTTTTCTGTTAGCATTAAGGCGACTGCATGACCTACAGCGCGGTCTTTGTCAGACTGCATAGAAAAGAAAGAAAAGCGCGATGACATACCGCTGGTAATTTATTGCAAAATATGAAGCAATTATCGATTTACAGTCTATTGTTTGGAATAACTTTTACAGTCTATTGTTTGGAATAACTTTTACTTTTAAACTTTTTTTTTTGCGCTGGCAACATTGGTAGCCGGTCGTCAAAAACTGATCTCTAGGTTAATTATTTTAAATAAATTAATAAAAGTGTTTTAAATGTATTAAATTAGTGTAATATAGTCAAACCTAGATATTAAGTATTCTAAACAGTGATTACAAAGTGTTTTTTGTCGCGAAAACTTCGTAAAAACAAAGGATTCAAAACCGGCTGTCAACTCAACGTACCAACGGTGACGGATTTCAAATTATCATCGATCCCGGGGAGTATTTTGTTTTATTTATGTGCTTGTAGTTAATATTTACAGAACACAGAACATCACAGAGTACTGCTCAGGTCTCTGAGCTACGTCCATCACACACTGGCACGGTTTATGTCTCCTTTTGCTTGACAACTAGTGGAAGCAAAATCGACGACGAAAACATTCGCCCAGACAATAAACACTACATAATTTACTAAACAAAAATAGGCTCTTTTTATGTACCCTATTGATTAAATGATTCATACTTAATATAAAACCTGTCATGTGTTATAAACTTGTTATTGTCAATCAAGTTTCTTTTTGTTTTTTACAATAATAGCAGTATTCCTTGTAACTTCACTTCTATTTAACATTCCCATCTAATTTCTTAATAACTTGACCTAACTTTAAAATCTATTTGTTAACATTTAATTACTTATTTTTAACTTAATTTTATTTTATTTTTCCCTTCTACCTCCTACTAATCTAAATATTGGAACATCTTTTTTCTCACACTGTTATTTAGCTGCATAACTTCACACATTCCAGGTGACTAATACTTCAAAGAAAATGATGACCCGCAGTGCTACAATCAAGGAGATGGAAGCTAAACTAAGAGCCACCTTGAAGGAGCTACAGAATTCTGAAGCGATGTGTAAACAACTGCTCCGCGAAAGGGAAGACAGCGAAGTAGAAGTGGAAAACATTATTTTAAAGAACACCTCCCTCAAGAATGAACTGTCTCAGCTACACATCCAACACATGGACTTAACTGACCAGTACAGTCAATTACAACACGCAGTGTCAACATTTCAAGAGTGCAGTGATACCTACGAATTGGCACTGAATCGTATCACAGAGCTTGAACAGAGATTGTCTGAAGCCCAAGAAGCACTATCCATCTCCGAGTGTATCAAGGTCAATAACCAGGTTGTTCGCACTAGTAATCTTTTTGATGAGTTGGTAGGTAGTAAACCAAAATCAGTGTGTGAGCCAGCTGAAACTATAGATTTGACTGGTGATGATACCATACCATTGTGTCCTATTGTTATGAGTCACAACAAATTAAAGAAATATATTAAAATCAAGAAATTAATTAAACGGTCACAGAGAGTAATAAAAAAACAAAAACTCTTAAAATTAAATCTTTCGCTTAGAAAGGAACGTGTTGTCTTATCGAAAAGTTTAAATACTTGTACTATTGAGTTAGATAAATGTAGGGAAAAGTATGATACTGATATCCAGCTCCTCTATAATGATATACTACACAAGGAGCATTTGCTGAAGGATATTTTTGAAAAATATGAAAGTTCACAACGACAACTAAGTGACCGCTTGTTTGAGGCTGGAGAACTCCTGGATTTGGTGAAGTACAATGCTGAGAGGTATGAGTCTCTGACAAATGATCTTTCATGCAGCGGTGCCAACCAACCACCACCTCTTCAACCTCAGTCTGACTTACCCCTTCCGGTGTTAGCTCTTCCAGCAGAGACCACACAGATAAACAAATCAATATTTTTTTGTGACGAGTTAGGTTCTGGCTTTGGAAAAATTCTACTCAATTACCTAAGCCATAGTTTTACCAATCATAGTTACCATAACATAAGTTTTAAACAAATGATAAAAAGAATTGCCAATGCAAACCTTGATAATTATTGTACTATGGTTTTGCTATTAGGTAATAGCACTGGTATTACCAGAAAGGACATAGTGGATGGTGTAAACACCTTATTAAAGTTAAACATAGGTAAGCTAATGTTGTGTGCTTTTCCTTACTCAGATACTTTATCATACAATGAAAATAATTATATTTATAAGTTGAATAATACTATTCACAACCTGACATGTTGTCATAGAGACAAATTATTGTTTTTTGACACTAACAAGTTTGTTAGTGGTATTAAGTTAACTCAGAGAACTATATCTCTGTCTGGGGAATGTAGACATATGATTGCTATGTTGATAGCATATAATATTAACGAGGTTATAGCTAATATAACGAGTTCTAGTATTAGTGACGAGTCCGTGTTGCCTAGTTATACTAACAACATGGTGATTAATTATGGATCGTCATGTTGTACGAAGGAGGATCCACCACCACCACCACCACCACCACCTATAATACCAACATCCTTGGAGACTACTACCAGTCAGATAGGATATTCTCCTCCCGCTGGAACATACTCGGGCAATCCAGACTCTCCAGTTGTAGTTGTGGAGGTCACTCCGGATAACTATTTAAACTAGTCAGTGAGACAACAGAAGTTACCCCTTCAAATACCAAATTATTATTACAGAATAATAAAAAGGTATCTTCTGGCAATATAATTAATAATAATAAAAAACCAAAGGGAGTGCAACATATTTTAAAATTATTTAATCAGAATATCCAAGGTTGCGCTTCCAAATTATTGGAAATAGAATTGTTTTTGGAAAACACCAAGTTTGATGTCATTTGTTTAACAGAGCATTGGTTGAAAGATCATCAAGTAAAGTCAATTAATTATGAAAATTATTGTGTAGTTAGCCATTTCAGCCGAAAACGTATGATACATGGCGGATCATTAATATTAATTAAAAATTCTATTAAATCAAAAGAACGAAAAGACATAATCGGACTGTCTGTTGAACACACCATTGAATTGTCCTGTGTTGAGCTTGATAAGCATGTTATAGTATGTGTATACAGACCTCCAAGTTACCAGAATCTATCGGTGTTTGATTCTGTAATGGAAGATGTGTTAAAGAAACTTAGTACTAGTAGTAAGTCAATAATAGTATGTGGAGATTTTAATATTAATTTATTGGAAAATAACTCGAATACTGTCAGATTGTTAAGTCTTTTTAGGTCATTTGATTTGTCAAATGTTTTTATTGAACCAACCCGAGTGACAGCTTCTTCTGCCACTTGTATTGATAATGTTTTTTGTAATTGTGATTACTTACACAAAGAAATTGTAAATAAGTTGCCATCTGATCACAGTGGACAAAAAATAACATTTAGCTCCTACATGCCTTTACAAAAAATTCAAATAAGGTTTAGGACAATTACATGTAAAAAGTTAGAGAAATTAAATAATTCTTTGGCCAGTAAGTTATGTGATCAGAATTTTAATAATATAGGTGACCCAAATGAATTCTACGCCGAGTTCTTTTCAATATTAAACGCGCAGTTTAATGACACTTTTCCACTAAAAACTAAAAATATTCACACAAAGTTTTTATTTAGTGACTGGGCGACTCCAGGTATTCGTAAAAGCAGGGAAAAACTTTTTGAACTCTATGGCTTAAAGCAACATATGAATAATACAAACTTTCATCAGTATGTTGCAAAATATTCAAAAACTTTTAAAAGTGTGTGCCAAAAAGCTAAAGCTCTTTATATTAGCAATAAAATAAAATCAGCTGATGATAAAATAAAAACTACATGGCAAATAATAAATAATGAAACAGGTAGGAAAAAACAGCCTAACACTGAATTTAATTTAGAGACTGCACATGGCCCCATCAACTCAGATGTAGAAATAGCTCAGGAATTTGAAAACTTTTTTTCTAATATTCCCCTTAAAACTACTGAAGCTTTAAATTCATCCCCCACGCTTTCTGCTGCCTTACTTAAAAAGAATGTAAAGGCATGCCCTTTGGAGTTTAGGTTTCAGCATACAAGCCCCCAGGCTGTTATAAAAGCTTTTAGAGATCTTAACATTAAATCAACAGAAGATCTCTGGGAAATGTCTGTAAAAGTATGTAGATCTTTTATCGAAACTATTGCGCCCTATTTAGCTTTCATATTTAACACCAGTGTTGACCAAGGAGTCTTTCCGGATCTTATGAAACATAGTAAAGTAGTACCATTGTTCAAATCCGGTGATAGTAAAGATCCTAACAATTATAGACCTGTGTCAATTCTACCAGTTCTCAGTAAGGTGTTTGAAAAGTTGATGCTCAATCAAATGTTACGTCACTTTAATAAAAATTCCATCTTTCATGAACACCAGTACGGTTTCACCAAAGGGCGTTGCACTACTGACGCCGGTGTTACCCTAATAAAGAACATTTTTAACGCCTGGGAAGAAGCACAAGATGCCATTGGAATCTTTTGCGATCTCTCTAAGGCGTTCGATTGCGTAAACCACGAGACACTTCTGATGAAACTGGAGCACTATGGAATTAGAAAAGCAGCACTTGACTTGCTAAGATCATACCTGAAAGATAGAAAGGTTAAAGTTCAAGTAAACGGCGTAAACTCATTAGGGTCTGAAATGACAATGGGTGTTCCTCAAGGTTCGATATTGGGTCCATTCCTCTTTTTAGTTTACATTAATGATTTACCCCAATTACTTCAAAATCAACCGAAGATGGTGTTATTTGCAGATGACACATCGTTAATCTTTAAAATAGACCGACGGTCACAAAATCTTGACGACGTGAATAACTCTATTCTTCAGGTCCAAGATTGGTTTACGGTAAATAATTTAGTACTTAATGAAAAAAAAAACCAAATGCATTAGATTTAAATTACCGAATGTTAGAAGTAGCGAATGTGAAATCATATTGAATGGCCAAAAACTAGAATTTATTGATCAGACAGTTTTCCTAGGAATCACGCTAGACGAGAAATTACAATGGGGACCTCATATAACATCTATTGCGGGGCGGCTAAGTTCCGCCGCTTATGCTGTTAGAAAGATAAGACAGTTAACAGATGTAGAAACCGCGCGTTTGGTCTATTTTAGTTACTTCCACAGTATTATGTCATATGGCATTTTACTATGGGGTCGGGCTGCTGACATTGAATCCATTTTTATTTTACAAAAGAGAGCTGTCAGAGCCATTTACAATCTACGTCGTCGCGAATCTCTTAGGGAACTATTTAAAAAGGTTAATATCATGACGGTACCTTGCCAATTCATTTATGAAAATATTATGTATGTAAGAAAAAATCAACATCTTTTTAATAAAATAAGTGATAGGCATAATTTTAATACTAGAAATAAAGATAAATTAGATCAACCTTTTTTTAGATTATCTAAAGTACATACATCTTTTATGGGGTACTGTGTTAAATGCTACAACAAAATACCTTGTGACATATTGCAATTAAATGAAAGAAAATTTAAAACTCATATTAAAAGTACACTTTGTAAACAAGGATATTACAAATTAGAGGATTATATCCAAGATAAGAATGTTTGGAAACATGCTGGTCCTGCTCCATAGGACAATCTAAAAGTCTAGACAAAATCAAACTTGTTCCTAATTTAATTTATATTATATATATACATATATTTTTTTTTTTATATGACATCTTATTTTAATTCATTTTTTACAATCTGCGACTACAGTGGCTCACACACTTGTTAAAGTTCAACTACTTTTGCATTTTTTTTTTTTTAAATAACTTGTAAATATGTGAGCACCATGTATCTATCACTTATTTGATTTACCTGTCATTGCTTAATTTTTAATTCTTTTTACCTTTTGTGGTAGACTAATTTTATTATGGGTGCATCGTGTTCACATATAATTTTTATTATGTATACAAGACCTTGTAAAACATTTTTAAAAGAGTAACGGTGGAGTTTCTTGCCCATTCTTCTCCATACGAAAACTACCTTTTCGAATGGGCGACTAGAATCATTTCTATTTAGTTTTTTTTTTGACGTTCAAAAGTGCCTTTAATGTGCCTATTTGAAATAAATGATTTGACTTTGAATAAAACACTAGTATGTTGCCTATAGAATAATCTGACAAAAAATCATAATGATTGTATGGTTTTTACTGTAAAAAGAAAGTTTTGAGAGGTATTTTCATGATTTTTTTCTATCCTATCAAAATAGTTGTATTATGTTTTCAACACACTATCTACCTAGCATAGATCCTGAAGAATATCATAATTATATTTTTCTGATTTTGTTTACTGTAGTCGATCATATACTTTTATTGTTTCTTAAACTTGCGTTGTTTGTCTTTAGGTCCTGTAAGCCCCTTAATGTTAGCTATCGATCTATATAGGTTTCATGCGTAGCCGTTATTTTGAAAAAAAAAAAAAAAACAAAATGGCGGACCGGTAGGTTGCCTCAGATTTTTCTATTATTGCTGAATGGGCTTGCTCTTGACCTCGATTACGCTTGATGGAAAGCGATGGATGAGGTCTATGATAGAATAAGCGTGTCGAAGATGCCTGTTCTCTCTCTCTGGTTTGAAGGCAGATCGGCTAAATGTGGGAGGGAAACACAGATAGAGAGAGAGAGTTCTAGAGAGTTCCACATTTTGGCTGTGCGCGAGGAGAAGCGCTGAGTCTCGTCGGGATATCAACCAAGAGTGGATGGTACGCTGCAGTACTTCTGGTTGTCCGGTGGTAAAAGACACATGAGGAATTACTAAATATTTACCAGTAATTTGCATTTGTAATGAGTAAAGTCAGTACCATGGATTGGAGTGAAACTTGACGTCGGTACGTGACACTTCAAAATGTAAAAACATCCGACCTATTCTGTAACAATCTCACCGTGAAAACATCCGTGAAGTGAGCTGTCATCCTACTTAACGCTAGGGAATCTAGGGATTTACAGCTCATTTCAAACACACTTCACCTAAGTTTTCACGGTGAGATTTTCACAGAACTGACGTCTATGTATACTCGTTACATTTATCTAATGCAAATTTACCTAAATATTCCATTAGCGTAGCTAAGCGTCAAGTGAAATGGCGGTTACATAATCAGTATAATGTTTCCAATGCTGGGTCACAGGCCTGTTATCTGTGAGTGGGAGTGAGCCGTACCGCCGTGGTAAAACGTGTGAGGTCGGGGGACCCCCGGCACGAACGAAGTTCAAAATGAAAATCCAAGATGGCGGCCGCAAAAATTTGAAAACATTCGCAGCCGCCATCTTGGATTTTCATTTTGACCTCATTATCGGCTTTAACACTCTCAAAAACCATGAAAACGACACCCATGAAGAAAAAATTTAAAATGTTTGCAGCCGCCATCTTGCATTTTCATTGTGACCTCACTATCAGCTGTTATGTTATAGTGTCATACAATATTCAGTACCTACTATCAGTTTCCTAATTTTCCAATAAGTATTGTAATACTTATCCTAAAATTCAATTCATTATCTACATTCCGACAAGTCAAAACTATATAACTTTTTATCGGTTATGTGATGGATGGATCTCGGTGATATTAATGTTACCACTGCCTGTATAAAATGTGATTGGTATGTATTTTTTGACAGTATGTCAATAAAATTATTCATCCGATTAATAACCTATGCTAGAGAAAAAGTAGCACAGTAGAAACGGCCGCGACTTACCGAGTTGTAGGTCGTAGGTTCGAACCCAGACAGGCGCTTTACTTTTTGTAAATTATTTCATCACCACTGCTCTCAAAATGGTAAAGGAAAACATCGTGAGGAGACCGGCATGTCCTAGAACCAAAAATTCGAAGATAAGTGACATCTACAAACCGGACCAAATGGCCCGCGCCTTCTCACTTTGAAGAGGCCTGTGTCCCAGCAGTGGGAACATTATATGCTAATTATGCTATAATAGGCACTGCTTTGTGCCTTGCAGAAAAGGTCTTTGTAGAAAAGATTATCCGGGTGAGTTAAGCTACAACTATTGCTGTTTGTAATAGGGTTCCGTACGTCTGAACGAAAACGGAATCCTTATAGGATTCACTGGTCTATCTATCTGTCTGTCTGTCCGTCTGTAACAGCCAATTTGCTCCGAGTGTAATGGAGCGATTGTTGGTTATAGTTTGAAAAAACATGAGGTTTTTTTTCTTATTTGAAATGGGTTTTCTCTTGACTCTAGTCTAGGTCAGAGGTGACAGAGACAAAGTCGACGATGGAGTGAGCTTACCCAGAAGAAGCCTGTTCACTCTTACTTTGAAGAGATTCGGGTTGTATGCGCTCGGAAATACAGACGCAGGTACAGAGTTCCACTCTTTTGCTGTGCGCATTAGATAGGACATTTGAAAACGCTTAGTGCGAATTGGTGGAGGTTTCACATTGTCCGGGTAGTCATATCTACTAAATAAGACCGAATTCGGATAGAATTATCTGGCAGATTAGTTCTCCGGGACTTATCTTCGCGTGATGAAACGGGTCATTTTGGACACTTTATTAATCAATTTGGCAAACCTTCTTGTAGGACTCAAACTGGGCTCAACTTCACCGTCACCCGGGTCAACCGGGTAAAGTCACCCATTATTTTTTTTCCCATAAAACATAACATATACATAATCAGCCTATAATGTTCCCACTGCTGGGACACAGGCCTCCTCTCTGTGAGAGGGAGTGGGCCGTAATCCACCACGCAGGCCCAGTGCGGGTTGGCAGATGTCACATGTCTTCGAATTTTTAGTTCTAGGACATGCCGGTTTTCTCACGATGTTTTCCTTCACCGTTTTGAGAGCAGTGGTAATGAAATAATTTACACAAAGTAAAGCGCCTGTTTGGGTTCGAACCTGCGACCTACAACTCGTAAGTCGCGGCCGTTACCACTTGGCTGCCACTGCTGCTTCTGCTTTTTTTCAATTAGAAAGAGTTTTTTTTAGTCCCTCATACTTTGATTCCATAGACGGTAGTAACCGGTAACCACTTCATCCCGGTCAACCAGATAAAAACGCTATATTTTTTTCTCATGAAAAAGTTTTTTTTTTCGAAGCTCTCTCTTTCTTATAAATTGTGGCATAAGCCCCAGGTGTCTTATAGGTAGCAATCGATCATCCTCATAAAACGACACCCAAGTGCCAACATAGACGAATCAATAGGCGCTTGGAACGACGTGACGGTACAATGGATTGTCCTAAGTGTATTGGCGTTTTAGTCATATTATATAGAATCATTACGTTTTTTTAATGTTTATGCATAAACTGTGTCGTATGGTTAGAAAGGGGTTGACTACTGAGATGACAACTAATAAAGAAGTATGGTAGAAAAAAATTTTTTACAAAAAAAAAATGCCAACCGACTTCTAAAAAAGACACTACAAAGTGAAAAATAACTTTAATTTCGGAAGTCGGTGTCGTTGGGTTCGCATTTCCGTTGTTTGCCACCGACTTCCGAAATTAAAGTTTAGAGAAAAGTGTGGGAAATTTTCAAAAATACATAAAAATTTAGATTTCTCGAATACCACGAATTTTTGCCTAGGCTTTATGCAAATGGGTCACACTATGACGTCTTGAAAGGAATACGTCAAATTATAAGTCACCCTGCATAGCAGTAGACACCCCCCGTGGAAACTGACACAGACAACTGGTGATATGGTGGGGGTGATAGACATCTCTACTTGTCTCTTTGGGAGACACAAACTTTGTGGTTTTTTACCTTTGAATTAGAAATCCAAATCAAGTCTTCACGCTTGGCAGTTGCGGTTGGGACTACTACGCTACCGAAGCAGTCAACAGAGGATGGCAAAATATCTACAAAACTCTGCACCAAAGGGTGTTTTTCCCTACTCCGGAAAAACACCCTTTTTCCTAGAAAACGCAATAAAATATCAACAACAGTGTAATACTTTCTGAAACTCCATACAATCTATAAAATACGAGCGATCTTGCAAGGGTTGGGAGCGTTTTGTATGCAAATAAATAAGGATATCCTTCTAGAGGTGGATGCTCAATTAGTACAAGTTGTATCCGTATACGAACGTGATCGTGAAGAAAGCTTATAAATATATTTGTAACGAGTATTTGGGAATATTTCTAACGGGACCAATATTTATTTTGACGGATTGTTGCCGTAATTTGTTGGAAAAACATGACACACAAGAGCGTTTACGCCGTGCGGCATTTCATACAAACTTTCAAGCCCTTATTTTTCGAAATGAATGAACCGATTTTAATGAAACTTCATACGCATAAGCGGGATACAAAGGAGAACATTTTCTGATTAGATTGCGTGATCGAATCAGAAATGAGGAGATCCGCAGGAGAACCAAGGTAACCGACATAGCCCTAAGAATTGCCAAACTTAAGAGGCAGTGGGCAGGGCACATTGCACACAGAATAGATGGCCGAAGGGGCCGAATGGTTCTGGAGAGGCGACCGCGTACCGGAAGACGTAGCGTTAGAAGGCTTCCCACAAGGTGGTCCGACGACCTTGTGAAGGCCGCAGGAATCCGTTGGAAGCGAGAAGCACAGAACCGGTCGAAGTGAAGGTGCTTGGGGGAGGCCTATGTCCAGCAGTGGACATCTTTCGGCTGAAATGATGATGCCTTCATAAGCACAGTTAAATCAATCTGCCTAGCCTTTTCCCAACTATGTTAAGGTTGGCTTCCAGTCTAACCGGATGCAACTGAATACCAGTATTTTACATAGACTGTACTGCTTCTGACTACCACAACCTTTTACTGAGTAAAACGATACCCCTTGGTAGGACTGGTTGTGGATCTACGAATGGCACCAGGGACCTACGGCTTAACGTGCTTAGACACAATTATCAGCTATGAATTCGGCAGCTTTTAATCCTCCAACTCCATTTAACCTCTGTCGTTAAGCGACACATATTACGCAAGAATAATAAAATCCATACACTTCGGCACCCTCTTTGTTCAAAGTTTCCGCAGAGTTGTGTCTATTTGCTTAGGACTCGGTTGATCTTTACAGATCAATGGGAACGCTTGGGTGTATAAACATCGAAGTTTTCACCCCGAATGGAGTTCTGTAGGTCTAAATATCAAGGATATTTTATTTTGAACGTGATGGGTAACACACCTAAAATGGCAATCGATTGTAATGCATTCATTTTGATAGTTCATGGCGTTATTTTATTTATTTTTGAATTGGAATTGCTCTTGACTCTAGCCTAGGTCAGAGATGACAGAGACAAAGTCGACGATGGAGTGAGCTCACCCAGAAGAAGCCTGTTCACTCTTACTTTGAAGAGATTCTGGTTGTATGCGCTCGGAAACACAGACGCAGGTAGAGAGTTCCACTCTTTTACTGTGCGCATTATAAAGGACATTTGAAAACGCTTAGTGCGAATTGGTGGAATAGCAACTAGGCAGGGATGGTAACTTGCAGTGCGTCTGGGTGTCCGAAGGTAGAAGGGGGCCGGTGAAATGAGGTCGTGGAGTGGAGAGTGCCCAAGAGGGCACACTCACCGAAGTACAATCTGTAGAAGACCGTTACATTGTTGAGTACACGAATTTTTCAAACCTATGAAGAAGGACTTTGGTTAGCGATCGATTGCCATTTAAAGTGTGTTACGTAATTATCCGACTGGTCAGACTGAAAATCGACCCCAACATAGTTATGATGGCAGGCATTGGCCCTAGCGAACCCCGTCAGTTAGTGCTTGGGAGCATAACGCGCGCCCCCCGCGCTACGATGGCGATGGCTGGACGAAAGATCTCGAGCCCGTACGCCACGCTCGTGACTCGTTCATAAAACTTTCATTGTTTTTATATCTTTACCTGTTTGTGCCCCTTACTGTGTTTTACAATTATTATTATATAAAAGAATGACTTTCCTACACCAATTAAAAGGGCAAGAAAATATTCGGCAATTATGCTCCAATAAAATTGTATCATGATCTTGAAAATGATGGAGCCGTTTTATGTTTCAAAACTTCGTTCATAGAAGATATGATGATATTATGCCTCCTTAAAAATCAATGTCAAAAACTTTTAACAACAAAAATTTTAGAAAAGATAGTTCTGTCACTAACAAA
Organism: Oligia strigilis; assembly: GCA_951800025.1. Taxonomy (NCBI): domain Eukaryota; kingdom Metazoa; phylum Arthropoda; class Insecta; order Lepidoptera; family Noctuidae; genus Oligia; species Oligia strigilis. Next base: position 6,529,172 of record OX637566.1, read on the forward strand.
ATGTCAAATCAAAGAAGTAACTTATAAACACAAACTATGAAATAAATTATAAAAAAATCACACCAAAATGCATCTTAGTCAATGCAAACATAATAAGATATTGTTTAGATAATATTAATTGAAAAATTCTTGGTATCTGACATAACGAGTACCAGGAAAATATAAAATTTAAAGAGGAAGTAAGATTGGAAAAATGGGAATGATAAATAGTAAAGACTTTAAAAAGATAGATGAAGCTACGAGTAACACCAGGTAAATAATATGATTATTACTTTAGTTAATTCACATGACTGTAAATGTCATGTTTGTGCTCACAGAAATGGAAAATCTTTTCATAAATAATTTGTCTTCCCCATGATATGATCCCTGTAATAGAGGGTCCACCGCATCGATCGACATCAAGACATGCACTGTCGGACCTCCCAGAAGTTTTGGCCAGAGGTTGTTATTGTTATTTATAAAATACAATTTTGATTTCAGCAGAAGATTTATTCACCAGATAAATTGTTTTATTACTTGTAATGCAACAACTTTCATATCACGTGATATTCTGGACAGAGGTTCACTCAATCTGTGAGGTTCTTTCCTCAAAAACCATTTTTTTATTACAAAATGGGCCTGACCCCGATCACGCCTGATGGAAAGCGATAGATGAGGATTTCAGACATCAATCTATGTAGTCTGACCAAGATTATGTCTGGACTTTAAAAGAGACTGTGACCTCTGAGTTTGAGTCGTGTTTATACAAACCTACTTACTGAAATAAAATCATTTATCATTAACGTATTTATTAAAATATTATTGCCATTCAACAATATTTTTCAGCTATGAATACTAGTTTCTCCAACGCAACGCGCGCAATTTCTCTTGTGGCCTCTCTCCGATTCACAATAAGGCTTTTTTATTTTCTGTTGCAGTTTATCCAACTTGCGTTACGTTATAACAGAGAAACCAAAATGGAAGGTTTTTAAAAAGAAAGAGTGAGTAGTCATATTTTTTCTCTAATTGTATTTTTTCTGTAATTGTATTTTTTCTGTAATTGTATTTTTTCTGTAATTGTATTTAAACGATTCCTGATGCGACGAAATGTGGCTGTACTATAGGTACAGCTCTGCCTAACCTTTCGGGGTAACAGGCGTAATGTTATGTATGATTGCGAATAACAATGTGAGAAAAAATTTAATTCAAGTTCGCAGCATAGAATCACCATCCGTAATGTCGATCGTTCGTGCTATTTCAGAAACACGAATATTTTCGAAGCGCAAACATTTTCTGGTTTGCCTGTATATTCTGTTGCGCCTGATACTTTAAAGCAGTGTTTTTTTTTTCAGAGTGGTGCCTTTGCCACAATATCGTCCTGCGAAAGGATGTCCTTGCGGCAATGATAGTCCCTGTAAACAAAAGGTGACACCAAAAGGAGTCACTATACATTATCCTCAAAAGTAAGATATGGTTATCTGTTTTGCTAGTTCTGATGCTCTGTTCCAGTATTCAAATGTGGATAATCATATGTATAGTTACAATGATATTATAAGTGTTTACTTTTTTTTTGTGGATGGGAAATCATCAAATGACCTCTCCCGCTCTGGGTGGAGTGGAATACCACATCCTGCGGCCAAAAACTTTCTTCCATCACCAGGTGCAGGAGGGGAGGGTGGTGGGAGGGGGGGCGGTGGTTGTATAGTTATATAACTTTAATCCATAGTATACAGCATGTATATGAAAGGTGTGCCCATATTTAAGTTGTGGTCGTATTCGCGAAAAACAAATCAGACATCCCATACATTTGGGTCGAGTAGGTATTAAAGTTTTGTATGGATCAGTTGATAATTTTTTCGAGATTACCATGTTGGTCCTATGGAAAAAGTTGTTCAATTTGATGGTCTTGTAACACATCCATGAATATTACTACACCTTTCTGATAAATGCTTTTGTTGGAAAAGTTACAGCTAAACCATTCTACATGAATTTGTGCCTTAATTAAGTACAGTAACAAGCAAAAGTATGTATACACTTAGCTTTATTCAAAGGCGATTTTCTCCTTTATTTTTGAATTAAATTTAATATTATTAAGAACATAGTATTTTGGAACCCATAGTTTTATGTAGTGTCGTGTTTTAACGTTGCATTCGTTATTTCACTAAAAAATCGCAATTGAAAGTTGCCAAGTGTTGACATATTTGTGCTCGTGACTGTACTTCGGTGTGTGACGTAACAAACAGGTCGTCTCCCTTCAAACCCGTTGGGACATAAATCAACCTGGTTCAAAATGTTAAACCTAATTAATTTACAATCTTCCCCTAATTAGTTTTTACACGTGTCCAATTTAACGTTTTTGGTCAATTAAATTCAAGGATTTGTGTAAGACCTGCTGTACAAACTATGTATATTGTAAATAGGAATTTCATTCTGGATCTAAATATACTTTTATCTAGAGAAAAATAATAATATAAGCATAGTGCATACAGGGATAATCGTCGGTTGGTGCCTCATTTCATTGAAAATCTCTAACGGGCCTCTGCGAGTTAGCTTCGGCCCCTCGTACGCCTTCCAAAGGACCGGGACCCCATGGTCCCGAGATATGTTAAAATATAAAAATAAATAATAATAATAATAACTTTATTTCGGGTGGCATAGACCCATAGAAACCTTAACCTATTACATAATTTCATAAATCATTACAAATCATATTAATATAAACAAAAGAAATTAACTTAAAATAAATCAAAATAACTACAATAAAATCAATACAAATTAAAAATTAATAATCAAAACAATAATATAAAAATAAAATAAAAATATGTAATAAATTAAAAATGACGGACCCATATTATGATGGTCATTTGGTTAGTATGCACAAAAAAAGCAAAATAAAAGAAAAAAGCGGATAATTATAAGACGATTCACTTTTTGTTCATTTTTAGGGTTCCGTACCCAAAGGGTAAAAACGGGACCCTATTACTAAGAATTCGCTGTCTGTCCGTCCGTCTGTCCGTCTGTCTGTCACCAGGCTGTATCTCAAGAACCGCGTTAGCTAGACAGTTGAAATTTTCACAAATTATGTATTTCTGTTGCCGCTATAACAATAAATAGGTACTAAAACAAAATAAAATAAATATTTAAGGGGGGCTCCCATACATCAAACGTGTTTTTTTCGGTGGTTTTGCCTTGTGGTACGGAACCCTTCGTGTGCGAGTCCGACTTGCACTTGGCCAGTTTTTGTCTTTCATTCGGCGTTTTTCACTCAAAGTGAAACGTCAGAACACAAAATGAATTAAAAGTGAAAAACTGGCCAAGTGCGGGTCGGACTCGCACACGAAGGGTTCCGTACCACAAGGCAAAAACGCCGAAAAACAACACGTTTGTTGTATGGGAGCCCCCCTTAAATATTTATTTTATTCTGTTTTTATTTGTTGTTAAAGCGGCAACAGAAATACATCATGTGAGAAACTTTCAATTGTTTAGCTATCACGGTTCATGAGATACAGCCTGGTGACAGACAGACAGACAGACGGACAGTGGAGTCTCAGTAATAGGGTCCCGTTTTTACCCTTTGGGTACGGAACCCTAATAAAAATGAACATCAGGCACCAATGCGCGAGTGAAGCGTCTGTTATACTTGAACGTCGGACTAACTGATGACGGACTCTGCTGTTGAGCTCATGATAATAGGTCGTAGTGGACTTACATAGAATGCATAGCGTAACATGGACGATCAGGCAAGGACGAGTACATATAAAGGTCATAGCACACGTATCAAACCGGAAAGGGATTATCACCGTATCAACTCGAGCCGTTCAGTATTATTTATATGAAACTCTCTACTGCTACGCAAGCTAATCGGAATCGTAACGTAATCGCCTCGCCTCGGGAAAAGCTCAAGTTACAGCTCGTCGTCCCTGCGCTTACGTCTCTCCGTACCCGAGCTTACGTCTCTTCGTCCACCCTTGCCCCTCTCGGTCTCCGGCCTTCCTGCTGCACCACCAACCAGCGGTCGGCGGGCCGTAAGCGCGGCGCGTCGCCTAGCCGTCGCCGAGTCGACGTATCGGAGCTACTGATCCGCTTTGGTTACGTGCTTACGTTAGGTTGACGCCTGTTTGACGGCGAGGCGAAAGGCGATACGGTGCCGATCCCTTTCCGATTTGATACGTGTGCTATGGCCTTAAATCGTGTACCTTCTGCATTTGTCCCACCACCGACGATTAGCGAGAAGCGAATACAGCTAGCAACTAAAAACGAGATGCGAGTGCGCGACGCCGACGAACGATTATTCGCTGGCATGCTTATGTATCGAGCGTGAGTCTCTCAACGACTGTTCTGCCAGCCAAGCGAGTGTCACTTAGCGACTACTCTCTTTAATCCCATCAAAATGGTTGAGCTGAATGGTGCTAATACATGCGTCATGTTCGTGAACAGGCGCCGTCAGTAGGGACTGGTCATCTCTTTGCTGCCATGGCCTATTTTAATTAATATTTGAATTGTTTTTTTTTCGTCTTTTCATTACGTCTTTTAACGTTCTGCATCGTTCTCACATGCATAATTTTTAACATGAATGATGTAAACAAGACTTTGTAACCATATCATTTTGATTTAAAAGAGTGTCCATGGAGTTTCTTGTCCGTTCTTCTCCATAGGAACTTACGCTTTGGAATGGGCAACTAGCTTTATATTTTCTGACTGACCGACTTCTTGACAATTCAAAAGTGCCTGTAATTGGTTTAATTGAAATAAATTATTTGAGTTCGAGTTTTGAGTTTAATAGCTCTTGTCGCTGCGACAAATGAGTACTCGTGTGTGGCGGTGTCAACAGTCAGCGATCTATGCTATTAATAATTATATGTGTCTCTTTACTTACACGGGACCTGCAATTTTTTGTACGTCTCTTGAGCGAGAATATCATGGATAGATAGTCGCTTGCTCTTAAAAAACTTATTGCTTGCAAATTGATGCAATACTCCACATTTCCTTCTCACATCACCTTGTAGCGGTCTACAACGCCGCATGGGAACAACGCGTCATACTGACGTCACGCAAAATCCTGCATCTCGCAAGCAGAGTTTACCGCGCAACTAGCATAGATACAACGGCCCGACATGAATCATCGGGCGGTTGCCCGCCAGACACAACACCCGGTCTGGTCGGAGGATCCTCCCTTTTCTATGGAGGTGGAGTGAACTTGCCGGGGAGTCTGAGGGGTTCCCCGTTAGACCAACTCATTTATGATTAGTTAATAAGGTTTTCGTATGCTTGTTTTAGATAGTTGGATTGGTTTAATATTCATCGGACTGTTTAATTTTTCAGAAAGAAAAAATTCGGCTCTTTTGGCTCGTACAAGCCGCCGAAAATTCAGAAAAGTTATTTCAGCAGGTGTGTATTACTTACTGCGTCAAAATATTAATCGTAATTTACGTTGAAATATTAGTTGATATACACTACAGAATCATTCATTGCGCTTAATTAGACTTCAACTGTAGAGTCATAGAGCTGGCACATACGAGGCGTTGAGCGTCAGAACTTTTGTCTTTTTGGACTTGTACAGTCGAACAAGCTGTTTGGTATACAGGCAAAACTATTCATCAATCCATTATACTGTCAGTATTAATTTATATTGTGAGCGTATTATCTTTTTAAACTTACATAAACTCCATTTATTATAACATTAGAAAAATAACGTTTATAACCCTTTCGTTGTTTTGATATAAACGTAAAATAAACCCCGTTATTTCACAATAAATTCGAAGCAGTGTATTCTATTTACCATTTACATTAAAAATTACTCTTAAAGTGCAGTAATTTCAACAATATTACACAATAACTGTCGTTATTTTGCCGTTACTTGTTTAATGCATAGATGAAGTACAGCTATTTCATAGTAAAAAAAATACGATTCCCACAACATTGTTTAAAAGTATTTCGACGGTGGAAATTTCAAATTGACAGGACAGGGATTTAAAATGTCCCTTACGACATTTGAAATTTACTTGTTGGCTGCCTGTATACCAAATAGCTTATTCGTCTGTACTCCACAATTTTATAACTTTATTTGAATTCATGAATATAAAAAAACGCAGCTGACACGTGACAAATCTTAACAAAACGCCCTCTTTGTGCCTCCTTCGTCTTAGAATCTTGATTGGAATGTTAAGCACTAACTCACCTATGTTTCTTTTGTACGCAGATTAGCGTGGAAGAGTCTTTCCAGTGCTTTACCATTCCAAACAAGAATCCACACGAACCTAAACATAACCCTACCGCCACTGCCTACATACAAAGTCACGAATGCGCTCAAAGCCGTAAAGTCGATGAGACCAAGTCTACCTTTAATACGTAGCAAATTTAAGAGTTTAAAGTCGTTGAAGCCGAAGAAAAAGGCTAAAAGGGTATCCAGCGCGGATTTCATGTTCATGCCGTTCTCGTAATAAGGTAAGCGCCACCAAAATTAAAAGTTAAAGGGTTACCCCTTAAACTTTGCTTTCCTTAGAAAGTGACACAATAACGGCTGTGACAATAACAGAGCAATTTTTAACACCTAAAATAATTAATTAATTTTTAGCAAAGAGCAGTGCTTGCCTCATAGAAAGAGTAATCTATAGACTCATGGTATGCGTGTCACCGAAAAGGACAAAAAATTCAGGCAATCTTCATCATACTATAATTTTTACAGCTTATTACACTACACCTTACCATTTTCACAGTTGCGCAAATGTACTATTATTGAATTATGCACGAAAAAGATCTTATTTTCCGTTTAATCGCGGTGTAGTTTTTATTATTTCATTCATAAACGTCAAACTTGTTGTGCACATTGATGTGCTTAGCCGACACGCAGTAAGGGACAGAAATATTCTTATTCTGTCTCTTTTCTTTGCTAGTGACGTTAATATATTTCTCTTTTTCTTGTGCGAATGAAAAAGAAGATATGCAGCAGTCTATAGTTTACTCTGTCTACGGCTAGCCGACGGCCCCCACTAGCACCCAGGCAGGCCATTTTCTCTGTGTAAATAATGTAGGATGAGTGTTTTTAATGTACGAGTGAATATATTATTATGAGGAATGGAACGCAACGCATGAGAGAGAGAAGGAACGACTGGGAGACGGACAGAGGAGAGAAATGACGGAATAGAATACGGGTATGTCTGTGTGGTACCGGACTTAAAGAATAGCACCACCCTATACTTCTCGTGGGTGTCGTAAAAGGCGACTAAGGGTCGTACCGGAGAATGGGCAGCAGCGTTCTCTGTGCATTCTACCACCATACCATACTGCGATCACCAACCCGCCTGCCAAGAGTGGCGATTATGGCAAACCCCCCCTTCTTTGGGGAGGCCTATGTCCAGCAGTGGACGTCTTTCGGCTGAAATGATGACGATGAGAATACGAGAAGGGAAAAAGACGCTAAGATTTACCATTGTATCGATATCAAATTACTAAAGTTTTTATTAAACCACGGTAATTGTTTTTTTGAAAAGCACTTTACTTGCCCTACACTCCCAGATTCTACAATAATATCACCACCACTGCTCTCAAAACGGTGAAGGAGTGAGGGAACCGGCATGTCTTAGAACCAAACATTTGAAGGGAAGGCCTGTGTCCCAGCAATGGGAGCATTATTAGGATTATTGGTTGGCATTATTTGGCTTATGCTAATGACAAATACTGGTGGAAATGATAGATTTTCGACGGCCACTATGACGGAACCGATCTCCTAAGAAGCCGTAGTTTCACCTAACTTCTGGGTGCACTTCTTTCATGTAGGATTATTCTACTGTTTTCACACTGTTTCTATCACAAAACAGTTCTGTTTTCAAAGCAATAACACTGGAATAAAGATCGTAAAGGAAAGGGTAACCCTTTTTAATTTGGAAATCGATTGACTAGGATAAGTGCACATTGTTGCCATCGCGGGTAGAACATGAATGAGGCACAGGCCACTCAAGAGCAAGGAGGTTTGTGGGTATTGTCACAGTCGGACTGTGGATTAGTATGATTATGATGATGAACCGATTGAACGGGTAATCCCTTTCTTTTTTTTTGCGCTGATGGGAAATCATCAAATGACCCATCCCGCTCTGGGTGGAGCGGAAGGGAGTGTCAGACTCTTACTGACTAAAACCCACCCATGTTCCTTCCTTAGCCCTTTATGTTCCGGGCCAGCGGTAACCCTTTCGGACAATCCCGCTGACCCGGCAGGCTTCGGCCCTATGGGGCCCCTCCTCGATGCTGACATCTCTTTGAGGCGCGCGTGGAACACGTACACGCCGTCCGGCACGGGCCTGGTCCTTTTTTTTTTTTTGCGGATGGGAAATCATCAAATGACCCATCCCGCTCTGGGTGGAGTGGAAGGGAGTGTCAGACTCTTACTGACTAAAACCCACCCATGTTCCTTCCTTAGCCCTTTATGTTCCGGGCCAGCGGTAACCCTTTCGGACAATCCCGCTGACCCGGCAGGCTTCGGCCCTATGGGGCCCCTCCTCGATGCTGACATCTCTTTGAGGCGCGCATGGAACACGTACACGCCGTCCGGCACGGGCCTGGTCCTGATCGGACGGTGAGCTACAACGGGTAATCCCTTGAAACGGTGATAATGTTAGAGTTGGCGACTTGTTCGCTGCTCCGGTTCAAAATGACAGAGTTCTGCACTTCGTCATTTCATTAATAGGGTTTGTAACTGTGGTAATCTTACGAAACAGCAAAGTAAAGTTAGTAGATAATAAAGTTATAGGAAGTTTATCAGAATTAAGTACTGTTCTACGTAATATTAGAATTTCAGTTACAATCAAGCTTTTCGTTATTGCAGTAGGACGTGTCAGTTACCTTTGCGACTGGTATGAGCGACGAATGGCCCTTGTCAACGCTGGCACGGTGGCGCGCGGTGCGACGTCCCCATTGGCAACAGTAGCGGGACTTCGAGAACAGGCGATTTTCAGTGATGGTGACGACACGATAAAGACGGAAGCAAATTTGTATGAATTTCTAAGTACGCGTTTTTCCACTAGCCGGCGACTGCGACGACTGCAATTCATACATTTTGCATCAATCTTTGTCGGGCCGTTACCGTGTTATTGCCAGTGTCCACGCCGTGCCAGCTAATGGAAAAACGCTCAACAGGCCGCTTGTTAGCGAGCCGCTCACCAAGTCACCGGGAGTGTTGTGTTCATCTGTGGTGGCCCCAAAGGGCTAAGGCTAACCCTGAACGATCAATTTTATTGCGTAAAAACCCGTGAGCCAAGAAAAGAGCGCCAGTGAAAAAATTAGGAACCTCCATACAAACTTTTATCCTCTATTTATGAATTTTAAAAAATCCTTCCTTTTTGCTCACCCCTCGTCATATAAGAAACTCTTGTGTAAAATTTCATTCTCTGAGTTGTCTGTCAGTGAATGACATGAATGAATTTAATTTTTAATGTAGGTAATATGAGATAATAATAATATTGCACAGTCGAAATTTTGGTCAAAAACGAGTACGTAAAATTTTCCGCTCTTTCGAATACGCTTACTTCGATGACTCTACGATGACTTTTTGACGTTTGTGCCCTAGCAAAAATCATTTTCACGTCAGTTTTTTCTAACATTTAAAACTGAACGGCTCTCCTGAACATTTCATTTTTTGTCACTTATACCCCATTACCTCTTAACCGTCGATATTATTCGATCTAGAGCCTATCTAATTCACAACATATAATTTTATACCTTATGCAAAGCAACGAGAGTTCAAATTAACTATACCTACAAAATTTAAGGGGAAACCCTTTCCGTTGGTAAAAGTAAAGTTTACCCGTTCATGATGTAAGGGTTATCCGAATACCATTAATTATTACAGGTTAAGGTAGCCAGTTCAAGTGGTTAAAATAAAAAATATAAATAACGATTTTAATCGTGTTTTTAATTTGTTTTTGTTACAGCGTCGCACCAAGAACTGTAAACAAAGTAAAAGTTATTCGGCAAAAGAAATTGTTTCCTACGTGGAGATTGGATCAGATAGTGTGTGATTCCCCATTTTGCAGGTATTATCTATAACAATTTGTGCTCACTTTCGTTATTGAAACTCCTGTACTTTATGCTTTAGACGTAGCGGCTTCGGTTGTGCGTTGCCTGTGTAAATAAAAAAAAATGTATATTAGTAGCTTTTGCCCGCGGCTTCGCCCGCGAGGTATGTCGATAAAAATTATCCTATTTCCTTCCCAAGGATGCAATCTATCTCTCTGCCAAATTTTATCGAAATTCGTTCAGTGGTTTAGGCGTGAAAAGGTAACATACAGACAGACAGACAGAGTAACTTTCGAATTTATAATATTAGTATGGATGTAGATTACAACTAAATAGGTGTCGACGCCGTTGCTCTTGAATTACATTATCTATATATAATATTCAAAGTCCTGACTGACTGATATATCAACGCACAGCCTAAACCGCCGGTCCTAGAGACATGAAATTTGGAGGGTGTGTTCTTTGTGAAGACTAGGTATCCACTAAGAAAAGGTTTTTCGAAATTCCACCCCTAAGAGGGTGAATGGGAAGAGGGTGAAACTTCACGCGGACGTAGTCGCGGGCAGAAGCTAGTTGCCCATATGATTGAGGGCTTCCGTAGACAGGCGCGACGCGACGGATTCTCACGAAGTTTTCATATGAATTGTTCTGCTAGAGTCGCGTCGCGCTGTCGTCCCGTCCGTCTGTGGGAGCCATGATGGAATCTAGGCATGAATGATAATGCGTTTGGCTATTTTCAGGAATTACAGTCGCTGCTCTGTTGCCGAAAAATCTACATGGAAAGCCAGAGAGTTAGTGTCAAGCGAATGTTTTTCGCATAGTATCGTCACTGGGTTCCGACTAGAAGGGTATGTTTGTCATAGTTTTGTAATAACACATGACGCCTAGACTCGGCGTTGCGTAGGACGTTTCCCGGCTAAATGGACCGACAACCATAGGAAAGTGGTTTGGATGGACTGGATCAGGATGGCGGAGGACAAAGGTGTTGTGGCGCAGCCTGGGAGAGGCGTATGTCCAGCAGTGGACTGCGATAGGCTGAGTTGATCGAGGCGCATGAGACGTTTCAATTTGTTTAACCAAAAATTTTTGTCAGCCATGATTACCATTCATTTTGCTTCTTGCCCAACTATGGTGGGGTCAACATAGCAGCTAAATACAGTATGTTACAAGAAGCGACTGCCTCTCTGACCTCCACAATCCAGTTAATGAATAACACGATACCCAAATCAGTGAGGTTCTTTCCTCATAAGACCATATTAGCCACATGATCTGACCAAGATAATGCTGGCCTCTAAAAGAGACCTTTGGGTTTGCTTCGGTGTTCTTTTCAGAGTAGTCGGTTGGGAAACATCGTCCCCATCTAGTTTTAAAATATGATTATTTCTTTTAACAATTACGTAGAAGTGTTTTTTTACAAGCTTTTAATTAACTTGCAATGTAAGTGTAGCGGTATCTACAACGCCACATAAGAACAACGCGTTATACTGACGTCACGAAAAATCTTGCATCTCGCAAGCAGAGTTTACCGCGCAACTAGCATAGATACAACGGCCTGACATGAATCATTGGGCAGTTGCCCGCCAGACACAACACCCGTCTGGTCGGAGGATCGTCCCTTTTTTATAGAGTATGAGTGAATTTTACACCCTGTTCCTCATACCTCTATATAAGTATGTTTGTTCGGGTGAATTCTTGCAACTCAATTTTGAAGCAGATTTGAAGCAGAAATATTCGACCGATTGAGCTAAAATTTTGTATACACTTTTAGTTTGGATGATAATGGTTTGCTGTGTGACGTCATTCTAAATCGAACATGGCGGAACACCGAAGATGGCGGACTAGTTATTTTTTAATGCACTCTTATGTTTACAACTAATTTATTTATATAAAAAGATAAACGATATTTGGGTAGGACTGGCTGTTAGACTTTCAAGCTTCTGGTGACACTGGTTGTCAGACTTTCAGGCTTCCGCCAATAATATGAAATGTCATAGAATTTATGCTATTTTTGGCGTTTCTTTATCAAAAAATTTAAATTTAAGATGCTCAGAAGTCTTCAAAACGTTATATTTCTTTCCAGATCCGTCGTACCCTCCCCCCTGCCCCTGCCGTCGGCTTCGTCGACCTCTGTTGTGATTCAAGAGTCCGTTTCGCCATTGAATATGTAATATTATCATGTATCATAATATTATAAGTTACTTTTATAATTCGTTTTGTTTGATTGCATGGTGAAATCATGTAAAAACGGGTCCAGACTTGTGTAATGTAATACAAATAGTGTGGAGAGTATACAGGATTCTCGTAGACTTTGTAAACTCTACGCGAATCCTGTATGTGTTCGACTGCGAAAGCCTTTGTATTGGCGCTAAAAAGCGAAAGCCATGTTTTAGCGCGAGCTCCTATCCGAGCGTTACATGTATTGCTCGTATTACCGTCCATACGCAGAATTCGCGTTACATTACACACGTCTGCAGCCGGCTTTAAGGGCCTACTGATCCTTTACTACGATTTTGTTGGCTCTCCGGTAAAATGTGTTGGCGTATCATTGCTAGACAAATTTTGAGCCGACAAGCCAGGTTCACGACTCCTTAGCCTTGTTTAAAATTAAGTACGGGTTGCTTCACAACGTATATACAGGTTTATTGGTAAAACATTAACAATCTCTTAAGAGGTCATTGCACTCATCATTATGAACAACTTTTACTATGGGACCAAACATGAAATCCCGAAAAAAAAATCATCTGTTCCCTACATTTTGACGAGCTAAACATACCTAAATGAAGAGAACAATTGATTTTTTTTCGCGATTTCAGCTTTGATCCCATAGTAAAAGTTGTTCGTGAAACCGCGGGGCGCTGCTAGTCATCAAATAAGTACAACAACCACAGGGAATAATAAACCCATATCCGGAAAAACAGAATACAAAAGCTGCCCACAAAATCCACAAGAGCTAAGGCAATTTGTTCCATAATCTGTTACAATGAGATACCCACAATACGTAGCTGATGTCTTTGACATGGGTTCTGACACCATGATAGAATCTAAGGCACCCTTCACTGCCGCGAGCGATGCGACTCACGACACGACTTGCAAAGTCAAAGCATTTATTTTAAATAGGCACGGAAAAGGCACTTCCGAACGTCAAAATTCAATAAAATAGAATTGATTCTAGTCGCCCCTTCCAAAAGGTAGTTTCGTGTAGAGAAGAATGGGCAAGAAACTCCACCGTTACTCTTTTAAATGTTTTACATTATTGTTTGCGTCAAGCGACACGCGCGAGTTTCAGGCCGCGTTCTAATAGAAAGCTGTCATCGCGTTCATAATGTCGCTTATGTCCCTTTTTGTTTAGTGAACCGGAACTCGTGGTCAAGTCGATATCGACAGAGGGTGCCTTCCAGTTTTTCGAACAAAAAGTGATATATTAACACGTCGATCGCGTATTCCCGCGACGACCGCTTTTTATTAGGACGCGGAGTCAAGCCATATCCTATCCGAAAGCGACTGTCCCGCGAGTACGCGATCGTCGCGCAAAGCAAAGTGTCAGGGCCTCAAGTCTGCTATTACAATAGTGTCAGAATGGTCTATCATTGATTTCATAATTGTTGTTTTTGACAAGTTTGGTAATCTACTAATATCAAAACATTTCTTGGACAACATCCGTTCGTACAATAATGCCTTTCAAACATATTTTGGTGCGAAGCAGATTTCACAAGACCCATTTATGCCAACATTCAAAGTGCAAGGCCAAGTTTACCAGCTTATTGGTTCATTATTGCCTGAAAATGACGTCTCGAATCGTCTCGCTCACCCCGGTGTTTTCCAGTACAACGTATCGCTGGCATAAGCAACAGCATCCGCGTACGAAGTCGCGGGCAGAAGCTAGTCTACTAATAAAATGGCGTCATTATGACTTTGCAATGGTCAACCACTGACACTCCATTGAAAGAAATGGCATAGAATGGTAATCTCGTACATAATGACAAATGAATGACTGACTTAGGCGTTAATCTGTTAAAATTTTTACAGTTCCTTTGATCTGTAACCTACCATTAGAACGTCATTGTGCAGTCATTGCTTTTAATTCGTTACGAGTATCGTATATGTTCTGTGCCATTGACCGACCAATGATCGACCATTATGAATTTAGCAGATTACGAACTTTTAGCAAAATGACAATGGGATCGTGTTGGAATGACGAATTTATAAAAATAGCAGACTTGGGCCCCTGGAATATCGACACGCAAACCGTTATGATGAATTCAGTTCATGATTGTAGACCCACCAGCGTTCAAAACTTCGATTTTTTTTAATCATCTGTTCCTCACGTTTTGTAGATATTGCAGTTTTGTAAGAAATAAGTTTTTTTTTATCTTAGGAGCGTTTACACAAAAAAAAAATATTTTTTTTTTTTGTTTGTTTTTTGTGTGTGGTGTGATCTATGGGCCAAAGTAGCCTGAAAATAAAGGTCTTATTATTATTATAAAAACCGTCAAGGCCTTATTTTTCGAATTGAATAATTCGATTTTCATGAAACTTCATACGCATAAGCAGGATACAAAGGTCTAAAATGTTACTTAAGAACATAAGGGAAATGTCTTATTTATAAAAAGATAACTGGAAATCTGTTTCTATGGAAAATTTAAAATCGGTCTAATTTGACTGTACCACTATTTTTCGAAAATGTTCTTATGTAACTTACTCATGTAATGTTCTTATGTAACTAACTTAAATAAATTAAAGCCTCCACTTGGCTTAAAAACACTTTAAAACTAAGTACACGCTAAGGGCGCTCCTGTGGGTACGGACCTCGGCTTAGCGGGTCAGCGGGATTGTCCGAAAGGGTTACCGCTGGCCCGGAACATAAAGGGCTAAGGAAGGAACACGGGTGGGTTTTATTCAGTAAGAGTCTGACACTTCCTTCCGCTCCAGCCAGAGCGGGAGGGGTTATTTGATGATTTCCCATCAAAAAAAAAAGGGCGTTGCTAGGAGATTTCAGCAAGTGACAAGGCTGGATTGGAATTACGTGGCATGTTTTAAATAACTTCTTTTATTTGTTTTCTCCACAGTCGCAAGACGCGTGTCGCTTAATCGTGTAGCTCGTGGCCACGGGGTAATAGGAAATGATTTATATCTTACAAGGATTCTCCTAGTCCAGTTATTTTTGTTAAGAATTTCGGATTTGCTGAGAATTGAGGTCGAATTCCGTATGGGTGCAGAACTTTGGTGATGATTAATGGGAACAGCGGTTGATTGAGTTATGAGGGGCGTGTGGCTAAGTAATAATAGCCGCACGGATCGATCGATCAGGTTAAGCTACGCTTGCCGTGGTTGGTCCGTGGATGGGTGACCATCTTTACATACCAAGACCCTCCGTGCCTCGGAAAACTCGTTAAGCCGTTGGTCCCGGCTGCCATTCGTAGATCTTTGACAGTCGTTACGGGTCGTCAAACGCCTGAAAGTCTGATAAACCAGTCTTACCAAGGGGTATTGTATTACCCAGTAACTGGGTTGTGAAGGTCAGATAGGCAGTCTCTCCGTGTAAATTACTGGTATTCAGCTACATCCGTTTAGACTGTAAGCCACCCCAACATAGTTGGGAGAAGGCTAGGCAGATAATGTGCTGTTGATTGAGTTATGGAATATTATTACGTACTAGCTGTTCCCCGCGGTGTCACACGCTGCGCGGCTCCTAAGGGTCGTAGCGTGATGTTATATAGCCTATAGCCTTCCTCGATAAATGGACTACCCAACACTAAAAGAATCATTCAAATCGGACCAGTAGTTCCAGAGATTAGCGCGTTCAAACAAAGAAACAAACTCTGCAGCTTTATAATATTAATATTACTAGCTGTTCCCCGCGGTGTCAAACGCTGCGCGGCTCCTAAGGGTCGTAGCGTGATGTTATATAGCCTATAGCCTTCCACGATAAATGGACTACCCAACACTAAAAGAATCATTCAAATCGGACCAATAGTTCCAGAGATTAGCGCGTTCAAACAAACAAACAAACTCTGCAGCTTTATAATATTAAGTATAGATAAATAGTATAGTATAGATATTCAGCAGATTTTTATTTCTTGTGTGCAAAATGGGTGGGATAAGAAAGGGCAGAGAATTCCTTGTTGTATTTATTTTTGTAAGTAGGTTTACAGATTACCTAAGGGCTGATTTTTCCAACGCCAGGTAATTTTATCCGAGGAATAATTTTGAATTTTTGACAGTTCTTCCATATAAAATCTCTCAGACGTCAATTTTATTCCATGAATAAAAAATATCTGTCTATTGAAAAATCAGCCCTAAGTCCGTCTATGGTAAGCACTTGACTGTTGTCCGTGAAGATTAAGGGAGGTGGTGGATTATGATTAAGGTGTGCGCAGGAGCTCCACGACCTGATCCCACCATCGCCCTTTTACCACCGGACAACCAGACGTACTGCAACGTACCATCCGCACTTGGTTGATATCCCCAAGAGTCGTACTCAGCGCTTCTCCTCCACTTTTATTATGCGCACAGCCAAAGTGTGGAACTCTCTGCCGGCATTTGTGATCCCTCTCACATTTAACCCGTCTGCCTTCAAAGCAAGAGTGAACAGGCATCTTCTGGGCACGCTCGTTCCATCATAGACCTCATCTATCGCTTTCCATCAGGCGTGATCGGGGTCAAGAGCGGGCCCATTTAGTAATAAAAAAAGGGAGGGAGGCCCACGAGCAAGTTTGGTCTCAGCAACTAATTTGTTTCTCACATCAAGTCTACGGGTTGGTATCAAATTGCTGTGCCTTTGTCGCGTCGCTACATGCGTGTACTTTGATACAAACCTGTTACCATGAAATCAGTACATCATCATCTGTCTAGCCTTTTCCCAACTATGTTGGGTTCGGCTTTCAGTCTAACCGGATGCAGCTGAAAAACCACTGTTTTAAATGGAGCGACTGCCTATCTGACTTCCACGACCCAGTTACTGGGTAATACGATACTCTTTGGTAAGACTGGTTGTCAGACTTTCGGGCTTCCGACGACCCGTAACCAGTGTCAAAGACCTACAAATGACAGCCGCGACTATCGGCTTAACGTGTTTTCCGAGGTACTTAAAAAATAGAGAGGAGACATGTAGTGTGATAGACAGACAGAGAGAGACATCTTTTCTCTCTCATGTAACGAAATGAAAAAAGAATTAGAGTGGAGTAGTTTATAAAAGAGTATGGAAATAAAATAAAGATATTAAAGGGTGTCCACCTTTAAATTCTAACTTTATTTTACTTTAATATCAAATGTCTACCTATTACGGTTCAAAAGATACAGCCCTTGTGACAGACGGATGGACGGATGAACGGATGAATGGATGGACGACAGATAGCGAAGCCTTAGTGATAGGGTCCTTTTGGGTACAGAACCCTGAACAAGAATATTTTCACGCATCTTACCAAACTTACTAAACTCAACGAAAATTATGTTTACCAGATAACTAATATTCAAGTTTTAAGTACTTAATATAACTTCCGACCAAGGCAGACGATTAGATCTAAAGTTAATAGGTTACCTTCGAACTAATTTTAAGTAAGTTTTAATTGATTTCTTATTTATACGAAAAAGCTTTCAGTGGTGCGAATATAATTTTACAGATTTTTTTTTAATGAGTATTCGCTTAGTAAAGGTTATAAGATTGTTCGTTAATAGTAGGTATATGAGAAGTAAAATAAAAAAAAATAAGATATTGGAGGGGCCCGTTAAGCCGTTGGTCCCGGCTGTCATTCGTGGATCTTTGACAGTCGTTACGGGTAGTCAGAAGCCCGAAAGTCTGACAACCAGTCTTACCAAAAGGTATCGTATTACCCAGTAACTGGGTTGTGGAGGTCAGATAGGCAGTCGGTCCATGTAAAATACTGGTATCCAGCTGCATCAGATTAGAGTGGAAGCCGACCACAACATAGTTGGGAAAAGGCTAGGCAGATGATGATGAGGGAGTATTATTCAATAACTAGCTTCTGCCCGCGACTTTGTCCGCGTGTAATTTCTTATTCCTCCAACTCAACCCGTCGCATCGCATCGCCTGCCCGCGCTTTTACTTCATTTTCGCTTATCGTTTTTTCTGGCTAATGCTGAAAAATTCCGGATGGAAAAACTCACACACTTCGCCCGACTTAAGGCTCCTACAAACAGGCGCGACACGCGATATAATCGCGCGCGACATAAAGGCACCACTCGTTGCGTGACTTGCGGTGCCTTTGTGTCGCGCGCGATAGGGAGTTTTGCGTCCTGCCAGTTATGACTTACGGAGCCGAAACGTGGACACACACGGCCTTGAGTCGAACGTGATCCCTAGGAAAACAGTTTTATTGACGAATTCTAGTTTCTTTTGATTCAATATTATCTCACAATCACTACCCTTGACATTTGGTAAAGAAAATCTTATGCACTTAGTTTTTTTTCCATTTAATACTATGCATTAGCAGTGAACCAATTTTGGACCTGCAGTAGGGCTGCGTTATTTATGTCGTCAAAATTTGTAGCACGTATTTACCTTTATAAATTAAGGAAGTTTAATTAGCAAATAACACCATTTGTGGTTGATTTTTTAATAAATGGAGTGCATCATTAATATACACTAAGAAGAGGAAAGGACCCAATATCGAGGCTTGTGGCACACCCATTTTTACTGTTAAACCATGTGAATTGACACCATTTATTTGAACTTGCTGTTGTATTTTTGATAAAATTTTGTATGGAGGTAGCTGACACCCTGGATTAACATATAGGCTACTTTTTATCCCGATATTCCCACGGGATCGATATTTACGCGGGTGAAACCGCGGGGAGCAGTTAGTAAATTATATTTCTTAAAGTCTACAACTCAAGCAGGGAAAAATGAATGCAATCCATAAATACTGAAAAATATTATTAAGATTAAGACCGAGCAAAAAACTCCGAAAAAAACACGTTTCTTGTATGGTCTCCTTTAATTTTTAACGTTGTTATTATTTTATTTATTTATTTCCACTTACATAAACCATTACAGGACATAACCCAATGCAAATATATAATAAATGCAATTTATTGTTATAGCGGCTATTATGGTACAGTCAGCAATAAAAGTCGATTTACACTTCAGTTTTTTTAATCTCAGTTATTGAGCAAAATATTTGTTCAGAATTGCAGCAGAAGTACAAAGCAATTTTCAACAAATATTTTGCTCAATAACTGAGATTAAAAAAAACTGAAGTGTTAATCGATTTTTGTTGCTGACCGTACACACTCTGTATGAATTACAAAAGGTAAAGCCCTGTGACAGACGGACGGACGGACAGCGAAGCTTTAGTAATAGGGTTCCGTTGGCAATGGGTACGGAACCTTACAAAAGCATAGAATTGCGAAAAGTGGCAGAAATTATATCCAAAGGGGCAAACTGCTAATCTATGTCCCAATAAACTAAATTGTCCCTAAGTATCAAATATGGTAGTTAAGTTTTCACAAGAGGTGCTCATAATTCACGATAAAGGTTGGCTTAGGGATTAATAAGTAAATTATGAGTTTATTTTGTGAGGTATTACATAATGGGGTTATGAGATTAAATACCTATTGAAAAATGGATTAATAACTATAAGGTAAGTTTGGGATTTGCATAACTAATTCCAATAGTATTAATATTTTGTGATGCATAATCAGCCTATACCTAATGTTCCCACTGCTGGGACACAGGCCTACTCTCTGTATGTAGAGATAGAGAACTACGTTTTGGAATGGGCAACAATAAACTTCAACTTTCTGATTAGCTGACAGAGTATTTAATTTTGACAATTCAAAAGTACACGTACAAGGTTTAATTGAAATAAATGCTTTTAGTTTGAGTTTGAGTTCGCTCGATCAAGTTAAGCTTGCCGAGGCCGGTCCGTGGATGGGTGATCATCTTTGCATACCCAGACCCCCCGGTGCTTCGGAAAGGTCGTCAAGCCTGTTCCTGGCTGTCATTTTTAGGTAGATCATTGGAAGCCGACGACCCTAGTCGGAAGCCCGAAAATCTGGCAGCAAGTCTTACCCAGTCAGGTCGTGTTACCCAATAACCTCATGGGTTGTTGATTAGTATAATCTGTAAGCCGGAAACCGATGCGACCGATAATGGCTAAACAGATGATGCATAAGCATAATCAGCCAGTGTTCCCACTGCTGGGACACATGCCTCCTGTCTTCGAGAGAGAGTGGGCTGTACCTAATCTACCATGCGGGCCCATTGCAAGTTGGTAGATGTCACATGTCTTCTAGTCTTTGGTTCTAGAACATGCCGGTTTCCTCACGATGTTTTCTTTCACCGTTTTAAGAGCATTGGTGATGAAATTATTTACTCAAAGTAAAGTAGGCGCTTTACATAAAAATGAAGCGATGTTATTGGTTGGTTTCACACGTATCACTTGCTACGCATCCTCGCTCATCTCTGGTGGAAAAGCCAGGTGTACTTTTTTGCTGTGATTCTAATAAACGCATGTTTCTTTCGTTCTTTTTTTACATTTAGCACATTAATTCCCTGATTACATCCTCTCAAGAAAATCCGTAAACATTAATCATCTATAGCAGGAAAACGTACTTAAAAACATAAATTTCGACCAAGCCTCAACTCTTGCGCCGTTCCTGTCAAACTTAAGCCATATTAAGGCAGTAAGTTTAAGTTTTATACCGCTACGAACAAGCGGCTTGAGTAACATACGGGAAGAAAGTCTGACAAGCTAGCATCTGATTTCTTGAGCAAAGTTTCATAAGTAAAGTGATGTTTGCTGAATATTTTTGTTAATGTTTCATAGGGGTTAAAGGGTTCATGGTGGAATGTGATGTTTAACGTATTTTTTTAAGTGTAAATTTTACTGTTAATGTTAGCCGGTATTATTCCAGCTTTTTCGATCCAGGGCTAAAGTGAACCACTGGTCGTTTTTTTACTCCAGCTCGTCCTGCCATCTTCTACGGGGTTTGCCGGGACGCCTTCTAGCTGTGGCAGGGGGTGGTTATTTTGGCCCACAGCTCATTGAGCATAGGCAGACGTGGTCAGCCATTTCAGCTTAGCGGCTTTTTGAGCAGGGTAATTAGCTATTCTTTAATTGTTTAAAGTTAATTGGCTGTTAGAAGCTGCGGGGTAATTGCGTATCACACTAAGATGCAATGCACTATATAATCCTCAGGAAAAAGTGTTTTTAAGTTTATTTATGCCCTGGCTGGAGGCCTTAATTTATTGAGGCATCCACAGGAAAGTCCGGTTAAACAGTCGACAACCCCTCAGGTTTAAAAAAAAAAAACAAAAGGAAGTTTGGAAAAAAAGGGTGTAAAACTGTGATGTTATTTTTATTATTGAAATCGTAATCCACGGGTTAAACAGGGTTTTATAGTTGAGATCAAAAAATACAGGATGACCCTGCCACCTTGTATTTTTATTTGGTCTCAATTATAAAATAATGGCCACAAAATACCTACACGAATAAATCGATCAACGAACTCAAGAGTCTAAAATGGTATTCAAAAATACTTACTTTTGTTCAAAGACTTTGAATTTCAAAGTTTATGATTGTTTGAACGTAAACAAGCCGGATTGGAAAGTTTGAAGAGCTCATTAGTAATATTGTGTCGTTTATTTTTCTTTTTGTATTTGTTTAATACAAAAGTCAAAAAGGCGTTTTCAGTTTTCTTCGTGAAGTTTTTCTGGAATTCTAAACTGATTAGCGTTAACTTTGTGAGCTTGGTCCTTTGTGGGGCCTGGCCTTTTAATTTGATGGAAATTAGTTTCCTTTTTATTAATAAAAAGCTTTTGCCTGAGACGTCTGCGTGAAATTTCTTGTTACCACCCTGTCGCATCGCATCACCTGCTCGCGCAAATAAATTCTTTTTCGCTTAACGTTCTTTCTGACTTTTTTCTTTTTGTCCGCTCTTGAGGGTCATGTTAAATCTATATTATAATATAATAGAGCATATATATATAGCCTTCCTCAAGAATTGGGCTATCAAATGCAAAAAGATTCTTTGAAAAAAAAAAACCAAAATGGCGGACAGGCAGGTATTTTTTTTTTTTTTTCGGGTGGGATATCATCAAATGACCCCTCCCGCTCTGGGTGGAGCGGAAGGGAGTGTCAGACTCTTATTGACTAAAACCCACCCGTGTTCCTTCCTTAGCCCTTTATGTTCCGGGCCAGCGGTAACCCTTTCGGACAATCCCGCTGACCCGGCAGGCTTCGGCCCTATGGGGCCCCTCCTCGATGCTGACATCTCTTTAAGCCGCGCGTGGAACACGTACGCGCCGTCCGGCACGGGCCTGGTCCTGATCGGATGGTGAGCTACCCATTACTCTCCGCCCACAGGCTCGCGCCTACGGTGGCCGGGAGTCGTCCCGTGGCTCCCGACGCCCGGAGCGTCTCAGGCGGCGGCTGGGATGGGAGGCTCTCGACAGGCAGGTATGCCACGGACTTTCAAAGTCCTTTAGTTTAGACACGGGTCGTGTCTTGGAGTCAAACATAAAGTTCTTGTTATACGGGTATATAAAGTACTTCCTATAGAATGCGGATGAAACCGCGAGCAACAGCTAGTCAATTATAGACATCATGTCTGAGATTCTTTAGTATTTGCTTGCTAACCGACTTCAAAAAAGGACGAGGGTTTGTCCGTATGTTTTTTTTTATTAAATTACAGGTCATTGTGAGAAAAATGTTCGACAGGATTTACGTCCTTATGTTTTGATGTTTGCTGACTCCGGATAGTAAATAAAATCCCCAGGTTTCGCACACCATGGCGAAATTATTTTATGTTTATTACCACTTTATAGACTTAGTTTTAGCTAAAGATTTCTTAGTGGATATCGTGCATCGTTGAATAAGGACAAATTATTAAGAAACTTACTAAGTTAGTTATATTTCAAAAAGTTGAAATAAGTATATAATAAAAAAAATTACAAGATATAAATCTATAAATAATCTAATAGAATCTCAATCTCGGAGAAAATAAGATAGAAAAAAAAACTCACACAAACGAAGGTTGATTGTTTTTTTCTTTTTAAGAAAAAACTCTTTCTAATATGTTTATAATTACAACCAAAGCTACCGCTTTACATAATTAATAACAAAAACAATAGTAATTAAAGAAAATGATGTCAAGCCAGGAAGTTGTAAAAAGTATATAAAAACTTACAAAAGTTACCCGGGAAGTTTTCCTTTGACTTTACCATGCATTAATTACTTTGAAACTTTATACTCATTTTTTTTGCTGCACTTTTGCTCCTTGCGTACTTACTATATTAAAACTTCGAATCTTATTCCATACGTTCGTTTACTGGTGGATAGGGGACAAAGTCTTTGATGCGAGGTATGAGGAATAGGGTGTAAAGTTCACTAATAGTCCAGAGAAAAGGGAGAATCCTCAACTCAAAGCATTTATTTCACATAAACCAATTACAGGATACATTACCTATGGAGACGAACGGACAAAAAACTCCGCGGATACTCCTTCGACCGGGTGTCGTGTCCGGTGGACAACAGTCCTAAGATTGATGTCGAAGCGTTGTATAAATGCTAGTCGCGCGGTAAACTCTGCTTGCGAGATGCAGGATTTCGTGTGACGTCAGTATGACGTATAGTTCGCATGTTGCCACCGTTTTTAACCGACTTCAAAAAAGGAGGAGGATTTCGACCGTATATATATATTTTTTTTATTTAGATACCGCTATAGGGAGCCGCAGAGCAGTGGTGGCCCAGTGGTAATGGCCGCGACTTATGAGTTGTAGGTCGTAGGTTCGAACCCAGACTAGCGCTTTACTTTGTGTAAATTATTTCATCACCACTGCTCTCAAAACGGTGAAGGAAAACATCGTGAGGAAACCGGCATGTCCTAGAACCAAAAATTCGAAGACATGTGACATCTACCAACCCGCACTGGGTCCGCGTGGTGGATTACGGCCCACTCCCTCTCACAGAGAGGAGGCCTGTGTCCCAGCAGTGCATTATAGGCTGATTGGTTATAGGTACAAAACTGCGAAAGTTCATTCTAAACTCGCTTCACTGTACGAATGCAACCAGAGTTATTTTATTGCCAGCCTGCACTACATACGGTCTACTTTAGCAGACAACCTTTACAGTACTTACAAGTATAAGCCGCGAGTGAAGCTTATTATAATGCATGCCCCAATGATTTCAGTTCTATTTTAGACCTTCCTTGTGACAAAAGTAATTCAACCATACCTGAAACCTGCTACACAGCATACAATAAAACCAATCACCCGCCACCCGTTCTTACCTCCAAGTACCCGAAACACGTAACTCCACGCGACCATTCACAAGTTGACACTACAAATCATTACTGGCGCAAGTTTGCACAACTATTTAATAAATTACCCACGATGGGGTGGATAAGTTTGCAACAGTCGGAGACAGTTACACGTCTTTGGGAAACAATTAGTCAATATTACAAGTTTATGTTTGACCCCTCATTTACAATGGGGTGATTGAATACGGGGCTTGGATTTTGTTAGGGAACGCTGCGTTTGTAAATTATAAAACAAAAATGTGTCTATGAGTGTTTGGTTTCCGCACTTAGTCCTTCAAATGGACCACTGTGCGTGAAACCAAAATGTAATTGAAGTCATAAAAAAAGTGAAAAACTAGATGGATTTTAATTTTTTGTCGTTAGCCTATATTGTGCTGCTGGGCAAAGGCATCCCCTTTTTCCTTTTAAACCTATGTCTTGAGCGATCTCTGGCCATTTTGACCCTGCAAACCTCGTTAGATCATCACACCTCCTTCGCCGTGGTCTACCTCGACGGCGATGTCCTCCTTCAGGCGTCCAGCGAGTGACGATCTTTGCCCATCTCTTCAGGTGCATTCGCGCGACGCGTCGCCCCACTCCCACTTCAGCCTGGCTGCTTTTACTCCAACATCCGCGCAAAATCTGAGAGAGATCTTACTAATCGCTTACTAACAACTTCCAAAAACTTTTTCCGATAGTCAATGTTATGGTTTTCTTAGTATCTATAGGCAAAGTATTAATATCGAAAGCAAGCCATGCGTTTAAAGCTGTCTGAGAAACATATAGGAGCTGTCGTGTATAGAGTAGTCAGCTATTTGTATTCACTTCGGCTGCGGTGACCTTGTTACAGGGGGTCTACTTCCTAGTTCGCGGGGGCGAAATCCGCAGTTTGGGCCGAAATTACGGATTAGCGGGGGTACCACGGGCCAAACAATTTGCCCGTGGTACCACTTTATCCCCCTTGGGGGTTCCACCGGCAAAAATATTTGTTTGTGGTACCCCAAGGGGGACTAGACTGGGGGACCACGGGCAAGTACTGATGTTATCTACAACATAATATGACTTACGGACATAACATTAGTTCAGTTTTCTAACTAAGAATCAATGACAACACGATTTGACAGTTGTCCCTACACCCGACGTGTTTTTGCCTTGGACGTAATATATAGACTTCTATATGTTACGTCCATGGTTTTTGCCTGTTCAGAACATTTACTTTTGACACTTGTTTTGACAGATCAACTACTTTTGGACAGGCTCGTATCTCCGTTGACGGTTTAGACCCACAGATCCATTTTATGGTCGCTATCAATAGTTCCCATCGCAGTTAAAGATTACAAAAATCGGTTTCATAAAAAAGTAGCAACGGCTACGCTCCAAAAATGATCCCGTATATCTCTCCGGTCTCCCCTTCACAACCCTTTTAAGTCCATCACGTTAAATATCGATCCGTCACGCCTGACGTCCACTTAATTATTTTATCAGGTAAAACTGACTTAATAGGTCATTGTTTAATAACACGCTTTTTTCCCCTTTTTTTTATTAAGTAAATATATATATTTTGATCGACGAAGGCTTGATTCAATTGTTTTTGTGGAGGGTAAACGAGGTTACTGTTTTTTTTTATTTTTGTCAGTCTTTTAGGGATGGTAACTGCCAAAAGTAAGATAATCAGGGATATAGAAAAACCAGAAACAAATGGCATAAAAAATTGTGATTTTCATATGGATTGACATTGCCATATGAAAATCACAGTTTTTTTTTATGCCGTGATATTCCGGTAGACCTGTACCAATATATTTAGTTACCTTTTTTTTAAGTCATGTCATATGAAGTGTTAGCGATTTTGAACCATGTGCGGTGCAATTATTACATACTGTCACTTCACAATACCTTGCGCATAACTTCAACTACCCTGTTAAGGGTTAGGCCCGGACTCCGCAAAAGCAGGGACAAGGCGAGAGGAGAGATGTAGTGGAAACTACCAATATGATTTCAATAATTAATAATTATAATAATATTTTTTTTATATATTTTTAAATGTGTTTATATTCTAATATTTAAAAATATAATTTATATGTATATAATGAAATAAAGGACATAATAATTATTTATTTAAGTCAGACACAATGATCCATATTTCCGTTATCCGTTATCCGTTAGTGACCAAGGAATATAATACATACCCACAATAACAATACAATACAACACAACAACACAATTACAACAATTACAATTATCACACTAATATTATAAAGGCGAAAGTTTGTGAGTGTGTTTGTGTGAGTGTGTTTATATATTTGTTACTTCTTCACGCTCAAACGGCTCTACCAATTTTGATGAAATTTTGTATGGAAGTAGCTGACATCCTGGATTAACATATAGGCTACTTTTTATCCCGATATTCCCACGGGATCGACATTTACGCGGGTAAAACCGCGGGGCGCAGCTATTGCAACAATATTACAATGTAAGTACATATTAATATTTCGTCTCGTAAAGCGGCAGGAAAAATCTTTTCGTTCTGTCTCAAGAACTCACCCTGTACCTACACCTAACACTCCAATAACCGTTAGCCCCACGCCAACGAAATTCCAATAAGATGGCGACCGTCTAAAAACTGCGGAAAACAGCAAAAATGTCCACAAAATGTTCCAAGACGGAACGTAGCAAGCTGTCGGTTTTGACAAATGGACAGAATCTTCACGACCATCACAAACTGTACGGGAACTTGTCGGATTTGGGGAAAAAATTGATCCTTTCTTGTTTGTGAACCATTCCGGTGTTAGTGTTGGAGGGGTAGAAAAAATATGTTGCTTGTTATCTTTTGTATTTTATCTATATCAACATATCTATATCTCATCTGCACCTAGCCTTTTCCCAACTATGTTGGGGTCGGCTTCCAGTCTAACCGGATGCAGCTGAATACCAGTATTTCATATGGAGCGACTGCCTATCTGACCTCCACAACTCAGTTACTGGGTAATACGATTCCTCTTGGTAAGATTGATTGTCAGACTTTCGGGCATCTGACTACCCGTAACGACTGCCAAAGATCCACGAATGACAGCCGGGACCAACGGCTTAACGTGCTTTCCGAGGCACGGAGGGGTCACGGTATGTTAAGATGGTCACCCATCCACAGACCAACCGCGGCAAGCGCAGCTTAACCTGATCGATCGACCTGTGCGGCTGTTATTATTTAGCCACGGGCCCCTCTATCTATATCTAACATAACAATATCTATATCTATCATGCTAATAATAAATCTGAAGAGTTTGTTTGTTTGAACACGCTTATCTCCGGAACTACCAATCGATTTGGAAAATTCTTTTTGCATTTGATAGCCCAGTTCTTGCCCACAGCCCAATGATTATAAACTAGCTTCTGTCCGCGACTTCGTCCGCGTGAAATTTGTTGTTCCCCCGACCCACCCCGTCGCATCACATCGCATCCGCGCTATTACTTCGTTCTTGCTTAGCGTTCTTTCTGACTTTTTTTCTTTTTGGTCGGCTCCTAAGGGTCATAGCGTGATGTTAAATAGCCTAGAGCCTTCCTCAAGAATTGGGCTATTAAATACAAAAAGATTTTTTCAAATCCGACTGGTAGTTCCAGAGATTACCCCCCCTACATATAAACTTACATACTTTAACTCTTTATAATATTAGTATAGCTCAGCCTATTACAGTCCACTGCTGAACATAAGCCTCTCCTAGGCTGCACCACAACACCCTGTCCTCAGCCTTCCGCATCCAGTCTGTCCCTGCCACCTTCTTCAGGTCGTCGGTCCATCTAGCTGGGGGGCGTCCCACACTACGCTCGCCGATACTCGGTCTTCACTCACCATTCGCGGTCATCACCATTTAGTATGATTCAAAAAATGTCATCAAACACAGGACCAGGAGCAGACAAAAAAAAAAATATAACTAATCTTTATTGGTAACCTACACCAAGCAATATTAGTTTTCACCCGCGTAAATGTCGATCCCGTGGGAATATCGGAATAAAAAGTAGCCTATATGTTAATCCAGGGTGTCAGCTACGTCCATACAAATTTTTATCTAAATTGGTCCAGCCATTTCAGCGTGAAGAAGTAACAAACATATAAACACACTTTTGCCTTTATAATATGTATTAGTGTGATTCACAGGAACGGACAAAGAATTCTTCTCAAATGATCTCAAGAAGACTGTTTTGTTTATTCCTATTCTTTGTTTAGCACTGCATAATCAGCCTATAATGTTCCCACTACTGGGACACAGGACTCCTCTCAGTGAGAGGGAGTGGGCCGTAATGTCCGGTACGTAGGGCCGTAGCCCGTAGGACTCAGTGCGGATTGGCGTCACAGCTCTTCGAATTTTTGGTTCTACGACATGCCGGTTTCCTCACGATGTTTTCCTTCACCGTTTTAAGAGCAGTGGTGATGAAATTCTTTACACAAAGTCAAGCGCCTGGCTGGGTTCGAACCTACGACTTAAAACTCGTGAGTCGGCCTTTCCACTGGGTCAACACTGCTCGCCAATGGGCAAAGAATTCATCTCAATTGATCTCGAGAAGACTTTTGTCTATTCCATTTGTTTGTTCACTTATCTCGAAAAACCAGTTCCGGGGATTTAAGCGATTGAACATGACCTCCTCCGCTTACCAACCAAAAAAGATTAATTCACTGAACTAGTCGACAAAAAGTCACATCACGTCGTATTCTTTGAAGACAATATGAATAGCTACATTCGCAGACAGAACGGGGACGTTGACAAACGTCGATACATTTGTCGTCACACGTCAATAAGTAGACCCTTTACGTACACTCGGAGTAAGGTTGTGGCATTAGGACCACTTGACTATACTATTTATAAGAGGAAATTCGGTCGGCGAGACTTTTGAAAAAAAGTCTAAGTAAAAAGTCATAATTTGGGGTTTGGCTCTCGCCTATTCCTCCTCCAATATTGGACCAATTAAAACGATATTTCATAAACTGAACAAGAAGAATATACTGTGTCCCTATGTTTTTCTTTTTTCATTAATAGTTGTCAAATTTGTACACTAGGCCTCTGTTGACAGCGGTTTAAATCAGCATTTTTTGAGGCTTATAAAAATAATGGGTCATCAAAAAAGAAAACATAGGGACATAGAAATTGTAAAAAACCATTGCTTTATGGTCATTCACCAGAAAGAAAACAAGCGAGAGCGTTTCTATGGAGAATAGACCACCCGCATTTCCTCTTAAGTACTCTCCTATCGCAGATATCCTGGAAGAGATTTCTTTAGATATAAGCATCGCCTTTGTGCGTGTTTTTCTGTTCCTTTCTTCTTGCCTGTTCAAATAATATGTTCACAGTCACGAGCATAAGTATGTATACACTTGGCTTTATTCAAAGACGATTTTCTCCTTTATTTTTTAATGAAATTAAGAACATAGTACTTTCGAACCTATAGGTTTATGTAAAGTGTCGTATTTCAACCTTGCATTCGTTATTTCGTGAAAAAATCGCAATTGAAAGTTGCTAAGTGTTGACATATTAGTGCTCGTGACTGTACACTAGCTTCTGCCCGCGACTTCGTCCGCGTGAAATTTCACCCTCCCCCCATTCAAAACCTTATGGGTGGAATTTCGAAAAACCCTTTTAAAAGGTAGTGAAAACCTTTAAAAATTAAACCCTTAGTGGATACCTACTCTTCACAAAGAACACACACTCCAAATTGCATGTCTCTAGGACCAGCGGTTTAGGCTGTGCGTTGATATATCCGTCAGTCAGGAAGTTGAATTTTATATATTTGATGGATACATTGATAAATAAAAAAAGTAATTTAAAAAAATTAAACCGACTTCAAAAAGAAATGAACTCAAAATTATGAAATAAATTTAATTTCGGAAGTTTTATTTTTTTTAATTACTTTTTTAGTTTTAGTTTTTTGCCACCGACTTCCGAAATTAAATTTATTTCATAATTTTGAGTCCATTTCTTTTTGAAGTCAGTTTAATTTTTTTAAATTACTTTTTATTTGGTAATTTTTAGTTGTTGCACTAGAATTTGACCAAGGTTTTGAGATGTTTTCGCTTTGACACTACACCCGTAGCTCGTATCAATAAGCCAGGCAGTCACACTTTCACGTCTTAGTCCATATCTTGAAAATTACTGAATCGATTTTGATGAAACTTGCACTGTTCCCTAAGTTGAAGTAAATGTAAGCCAATAAAAAATGGTCACGATCCGATTAATAGTTACGGAGCTATGCGTGGACAAACATACATACATACGTACGTCTATAAAATTTTGTACATTTGTTTGGAAGCCCTAATAGATTGTCATATGTGAATATAATGCAATTCCAATAATATTACATACATACGTATCGAATTGATAACCTCCTTTTTTTTGAAGTCGGTAAAAATAAAATAGATTCGTTAATGCTTGGGTTTGTGGGTACTAATGTAAATACTATTAACGTTGGTGGACGTGATAGCAGCCTAATTTACTATAGAATCACTGGAAATAATTCCAAACATATTTTTAATATGTGCTACTACGAAAGATCATTGCGAGGCCAATGCAATGAAATGAAATCTGAAAAACGTTCAAAATCTAGTCGCAATCTCATTTCAGCGACAATCAAATTAAAAAACTTGTCAAAAATGTAGTGAAATTTGAGGTATTTTTGACAGATTGAGACAGACCAGACTGTGAACGTTCTTAAAATTACGAGAATTGCCGCTCTGTTTTGTGCTCGTGCTTATAGATCTATTTTGTTTTTATTTTTCTTAATTAAAAATTTACTTAATTGTCTTTTAGTATGCACATGTTTCTGTAACAAATAAACCTACTTTTCTTTCTTTCTTCCCTTCAGTGTAATTCACAGAACCAAATCCAAAAAGATGAAATATGCAAGATCGACCACTTCAAAATTTCTCACATGATATGACCATTCTCAGCTCTAAAGCTTCAAATTAAGTCGCCATTATTTGTTTCTAATAATATTTAAGGTCGAACTCGTCTACATTGTAGGGAGCCCCACTGACCGCGTAGGCACAACTCCCTAGGGCCCTCTCAGTATTATCATTGTTCTTTCCGAGGCGACTTCCGCGACATTTTCGCGAGTGACACAGAAAGTATTGGGCTATACCTTCTTGTCTTCACGATATTTTCATAGGGATTTATGTCTTACATGTATTCTTTATGTTTAGTCCTTTTGGTTATCTGAATGTTTTTGAAACTTTTCATCGGATACTAGCTTCTACCCGTGGCTTCGTTTGCGTAAAAGTCAACTATACCATAAATGTAACTTTTTTCAGTGCAAGTTTTTTTTGTAATCGTTCAGAGATTACATCTAATAGGACCAAACAAACAATTTAACATCTTTATTACGATTTAGTCCAAACTTTTTGCTAGAGCCGTTTCGGGTTGAAACACTAGGGCCATGGGGTCCGAGTGCTCACTTGGTTTTCGAGACATCGCCAAGCGCCTGGTCGACACTTCACGTGACCAGAGTGCTGGCCTATTTTTTGGGCGAAACATCAGCATCGCCATACAAGGTGACAATGCTGCCAGTCTTTTGGGCACTTTTCCTGTTGACAGCGTTGCGGACGAATGTTTTGATGCCCTATGACTTTTTTCCCCCTTTTATTAGTCTGTAAGCTTATTAAATATATTATGACCCAATTGATTTAATGTACAGACGCCAGCACATCAAGCTACCCGAAACTGTCAAATTTTCCCAATCAACTTTGAACCTTAAGCTTTAGCGATAAAGTTGAAAAACTATTAAAGAAATTTGACAGATTGTAGTAGCTTGATGTGCTGGCGTCTGTTTGACCTAATATTAATAATATATTATTAATTTATTCACAAAAACATAAACTTTGACAATAATGAGTAACAGAAAGGTATGCAGACATAAGTAGAATTTTACAGAGGTTGGATACAAAAGGATGGTAGTGGGGTCAAAAGTCCTGTAAGAATTTAAGAACCCTGCCCCCCGAAATCCTGTATCTTGGGAGGCAGATATTAGTTTAGATGTCTCTTTTATAAAACACCATGTGTTCGGATTGTTCTGCTGTTAAGTTAACTTAGCGTAAAGCTATTTCTGTCAAAAACTACGAAAGTATTTTTCATGGATAGGTACCGCTCTGCCTAAACTGAATCACCACTGCTTTTATTTGTAACATTTATATTAAAAATACCTAATGCTGATATTATAAATTATAACCTTCTTTTTTGTCGTTGGTAAATTCTCGTGGATATCCTCCGTCTGGGAACAACGGAGGATTATTTCGGACTCCTACCGACTAAAAACCCAATGTTCCTTTTAGTACCATGAGTCGGGGGCCCGGGAGATACTTGTACATTCGCTGCACCCCCGACTGGTATCAGCCCGCCATTTCTAGCGGACCCATCCCCAAGTGCGGCTGATCCCACGACCGCATACTGCGTGCCACCTCTCTTATCACCCTGCATCCTTATACCAAGACAAGCCTAAGTTTACCTATCAGTGTTTTGTTAACAAGTCCATTACTTGAAAAATACTTTTGAAGTAACTGCAAAATGGTTTCCAAACAATAATAAAATGGCAACATCCATTTATCTAGGAGCTCGCCACAAAGGCTGTCAGACGAAGAACTAAGATTTTCCTGCTCTCTCGGACGTTGAGAGAAAAAGATAACTAGTGACAATGTCCGGACTTCTAGTTTACTTTTCACGGCGCTTAGGACCGGGGTAGACGAGCGGGAGTCTTTTGTTTTAATGTTAAAAGTAACATTAATATTTTTGACATTATATTCCGTGCCTCGGAAAGCACGTTAAGCCGTTGGTCCTGGCTGTAATTTTTGGGTTTTTGACAGTCGTTACATGTCGTCAGAAGCCCGAAAGTCTGACCACCAGTTTTACCAAGGTATCGTATTACCTAGTGGTTTTGGAGGTCAGATATAGGCAGTCGACGGTGTAAATTACTGGTATTCATCTGCATCCGGTTAGATTGGAACCCGACCCCGACTTTCTTGAGAAAGGCTAGGCAGATTATGATGATGACACTATAATTTGTATTTCAATGAAATAGGTATGTAAAACACAGCCTAACAAATCTAGCTCTTAGCATAATGCTGAGCGATAGCCGTTTTGCATGGATGTGACGCATGTTTCCCCCGACCCTTTCTTATTTTTTTTTGTTTATGTTCTTTATTGCGTCATGTTTAGGTACCTCAAACCTATTTTTTTTCTTTTCCTTCTTTCTCTTAGCCTCTTAGTTTCCCCAAACAACTGAAGACCAATTCCCGTAATTAAAAACATTCAAAATCTTGTCGCAATTTCATCTCAGCGACATTGCCAAAAACTTGTCAAAAATGCAGGGAAATTAGAAGTATTTCTGACAGATTGAGACTGAGATCAGGGGGCCTAAAAAGGCCACTATGGCAGAATCATAAAAGGATAACATTATGAATCATAAAGCGAAGACAGGCCGTGTTTTTATTTTTTTCGCTGCACTATGTAGGTATAATCAAAGAGGTTGGGATTGGATTTGGATTGATTGGTATTTTAGCACAGACAAAAATAAAAAACTGAAAAACCCTTCACCAATGGGATTCGACACGATTAACTTAACAGTTAACTGTCCATTATAATTCATAATGTTATCCTTTTATGATTCTGCCAAAGGGGCCTTTTTAGGTCCCCTGATCGTGAACGTTCTTAAAAGTAACAAGTTCTCTACTTAACAATCTCCTCAAATAAATCTTCATCCCGCTGATGAACACCTACCTGAACAAAATGGAAGTTTCCCTCAATTAATCGAAGTCGATCCCGTTCCGTCTGCAATTTGAGGCCATTCATCCTTCTGTGCTCCACTCATTAGCTGCACCTTGATTTAAGACCCGAAAGGGGTTAGCAGAGTTCTTAGCGTAGACAGAGTAAACCATAGACTGCTGCATAATTATCTTCTTTTTCATTCGCACAAGAAAAAGAGAAATATATTAACGTCACTAGCAAAGAAAAGAGACAGATTAAGAATATTTCTGTCCCTTGTGTCGGCTAAGGACATCAATGTGCACAACAAAGTTTGACGTTTATTAATGAAAATAATAAAAACTACATTTTTTCACACTATAATTCAATAATAGTACATTTGCGCAACTGTGAAAATTGTAAGGTGCAGTGTAATAAGCTGTAAAAATTATAGTATGAAGAAGATTGCCGGAATTTTTTGTCCCTTTCGGTGACACAGATACCATGAGTCTATAGATTACTCTGTCTACGGTTCTTAGCTATCTTTAATTAATCCCTCGCTTAAGAGGGTTGAGGTAACTTTCTATAGAACTAATTGATGTTGGTGTTGCTTGAATCTTTTCGACGCGCCAACAGAAACCATGAATTCAGCACATACCTATTTCTAGACGAAGAAATGATTGGTCGGTTATCAAAAAAAAATCTGCTATTTCGTTGAAAAGCGTCTAATCAGCCAATTAATGTTCCCACTGCTGGGACACAGGCCTCCTCTCTGTAAGAAGGAGTATTACAACATAATTTTAAACCAGAATTCTGATTCCAGTTCCATTCATCTGTACCTAACATCTCTAGCAGCACTTCCTTGACTTTATAATAAATGACTACCATATGAAAACAGCTTTGCCATTAGTCGCATAGAAATGGTACTCCAGTTCCAATTTCCTCCAACCCTGATATTTCAAAGTCAACTTTAATGGGACACGCGTCTAAAGTCCTAAGTATTTTTCAAACTTTTATTTTAGCACTTAAGTTCTTTTTTGCGCTACCCGAAGTTCGAATTCTAATTAATGGATTTAAGAGAAAAATAAAATTAAATAAACAATAAATCGATACTAAAAGGAAAGTTAGAGTCAACACTGAAAACTTTGGAAGTGGCCATTGTGTGGGCTAAGTTATGAGAAATCTGTAAAGATTTCTCATGTCTTAACCCACAAAATGGCTACTATGGTAGTTTAGGGTACTGTGTGTTGGATAATAATAACAAATAAGATTTTATCATAAAGTCTGATTTGTAAAAATAACAGACCTTATGATAAAATCTTATTAACTAAGAATATCTGAGTGTTTATTCACTCTGGTAGGTAGGTATCACGTTTCATAAATAAAGTGTTAAAAAGTTACAAGTCCCAAATTCACAGGCAGGGTATTTTAAACTGAGCCACAGCAATGATTCGAAGCGACAAAAAATCTTGACGTACCGTTGCGATACGGGGGGTCTTGGCGTAACGGTGTACGTCAAGATGTTCTCTCGTGTAAACACGAGCTCGAGAAAATAACTTATCCGTCACCCTTAATGCGTAACACACAATCAACATCTAACATCTCAATTTCATCTCAATCTGAATCATTTTGAAGGATTGCTAATCCATTGCTTCTCAAGTTCGAAAAATTTGTCCGTTTGAACTGACAAAACGAATGCCACATTGCTACTGATAGTATGTTACGCAATTACTTCGCGTGTTCTGTGCAAAAACTACGAGATATTCTTTCATTTGCTAGAGTTTTAATAACGGTCGACTAATAAAACCAATTCATTATACATTGTCTTGATTATGTGCAATTTATTCCATCAATACTGCTCTAAAAACGGCGAAGTATAACGTCGTGAAGAAACCGGCGTAACCTGGAATCAACCAACCAACCACCCAAAGTCATGTAACATAAACCAACCTACACCGGGCCAGCGTGGTAAGTGACTGCCCTCTAGGAGTTTCTGTTTCATTTTTCTTAATATATATTTTTTTATTTTTGAGGGGCTGAGAAATAACAGCCACACGGTTCAATTGATCAGGTTAAGCTACGCTTGCCGCGGTTGGTCCGTGAATGGGTGACCACCTTTACATACCGAGACCCATCCGTGCCTCGGAAAGCACGTTAAGCCGTTGGTTCCGGCTGTCATTCGTGGATCTTTGACAGTCGTTACGGGTCGTCAGAACCCCGAAAGTCTGACAACCAGTCTTACCAAAGGGTGTCGTATTACCCAATAACTGAGTTGTGGAGGTCAGATAGGCAGTCGCTCCATGTAAAATACTGGTATTTAGCTGCATCCAGTTAGACTGGATGCCGACCCCAACATAGTTGAGAAAAGGCAGATGATGATTTTTTGCAAATAGATTTTTTTTTTTTTTTTCAATGATGATTTTTGACTGTGTTTAGTTTAGTTTGTAATCTTCCTGTACGAGTCGCAATAAATACCTTTTTCTTTCTTTCTTTCTCTAACACAGAGAGTAAACCTGAGTCCTAATAAAAATGGGAACATTATTGACAGTATCAATTATGTCCTAAGCCCAGGTAGCACGGGTGATTTTTTTTCGCGCACTTTATTTTCAACGCTTTGTTTGGCGCCGAGAATTGAAAATCCAGCAGTGTTTTATTGGCGCGCTCGGATGCACTCTGTTGGATTCTGAATTCTCGGCTCAACACTGAGAGTTTAAAATCCAGTGAGTAATAAAATCCCGATTTTTACGTCCATGCGACTTGGGCTAAGTTACCATCTTTTTCTTCTAACTTAAGCCAACCCCCACCAAGTAGGTCAAGTTGGCTGAAAAGGTTTAAGCGTAGATATAGCCATCGTCAAGTCTAGGAAATGGAACTAGAGTGTTCACTGAAAGAATATTTCAGCTTTCAGTGCGGGAAAGGTCGAATTTGGTTTTAAAGTGTCATGGCGACTTGGGAGTTGTTGGTAGAGGCATTTTAAGTAAGTACAACTGTAGTTTGTACTTGAATACTTTCTTAACTGATTATGATATTCACATAATCAATATTGACTGCATTCGGCTTTGCTGATTTTATGTGTAGGCAGTATAGTTAATTTGCAGCAGCTGAACTATATTTAAGAAAACTGGATGTGCCCAGCGGTTTCACACGCATAAATGTCGATCCCGTGGGAATATCGGGATAAAGAGTAGCCTATACGTTAATCCAGGGTGTCAGCTACATCCATACAAAATTTTATCAAAGTTGGTTCAGCCGTTTGAGCGTAAAGAAGTAACAAACATATAAACACACACACATACTCACAAAACTTTCGCCTTTATAATATTAGTGTGATATCTTAAACATCCTGTAGGTGTCTTCCAAAATAGAGTCGCACTACATTTTTGCCTATAATAGTCTTCATTGACTTGTACCAATATTTATCAAAACTTTAACACCTTCCAAAGTATCTAATATCAAAATATCAAAGATAATAAAACGTTTTTATTATATCCATTGCACTACACAAACACCCAGTACAAGCGTTGAAAAGCAACGAAATAAATTAAGCTCTTCTGGCGGCCTAACTTTGTAATTTTGTGTTTTTTCATACTTATTTTGTCATTAAATAATTTCCCATTATCTGTCTTTTTATTTCCATATCATTTTGCCAACATTGTAAAACACCATATTTAATAAAAATTCCATTTCTAAGAGCTCATTTCAAATTTTTGCATTACAAAATTGTGTGCATACACTTTTTTATGCAAAAAAAAAAAACAACAACTAAATGTGACATTAATAGAATTTGGCATTTATAGAATCTGGCATTATTAGAATCTGGCGTTTATAGAATCTGACATTTGTAGAATCTGACATTTCTAGAATCTGGCATTAGTCGACTAAACCAGAATTTCTGCTGAGCAGAAATTACGCGACTGAAATTACGTGACTCACAACTCAAAACGTTACGCTCGTCTGGCTTCACCCTAACTATATCTAAAGCTAAACAGGAAACCCTGCCCCCATAGCAACAACAAACTTTTAAGCAACCTATAAACAGTATCTATAATCACCTTAAATCGAGCGCAACCCGTAAACGAATAGATATATTTTCATTTGAAAGGCTAAAACGAGCTAAGTTCGACTAAGAAGTTCGTTAACAGGCTAATCTCAACGAAAACAAATATTCTGTTATGTAATAACGGGCCAGTTTATTATGGAATCTTTATTGTTTTATACAAAAGCTGATTTTGAATGGACTTGCTCTGATTGGATGTGACTGTTATGGAAACTGTTTGGGAGTTTGTAACTACTGTGCTTAAATACCTACAATGTGTACCACACTAAGTTCACACACTCACCCTCCTACAGACACTCACTCATCTACATTCGACACAAGAGGAGGTCCCCTCCCCACTCCGCTTTATTTCATTTTACTTTATTTGTATTTTTATTGTATTTGCTACTACTTGATCTAAAATTAAGGAAATACCTATGTACAGTCAATAAAAGAGATAAGTATGCAGGATCGTCGGATATAGTTGAAGTTTAGTAATAATGTTCATACACACTAGCGGCACGCATAAACGCTAATAACGTATTCTCTATGATACAATGAACGAAAGAAACTACGCAAAAAAACGCGAAGTTGGCGTGTTTGGTACTGTCAAAATAATTGCACGTCGTCGTAAGGTTACGCGGGGAATAATAATTACCATAGACTATAGAGAATTGGTGCCTAGATCGGTACCGACTTGGCTTTACTGGGAACCGTCTTGCAGGTACCCATAGACTACATCAAAAAGTAACCTTATTAGTGTTGACACGAGGGGCACGCGTCTACAGCAGTGGCAACTGCATGCGTCGACACTCGTAAAAATAGTTGCAAGGCAAGAAACTTGTGTCGTGTACCGGGCTTTAGGGAAATGAGGTGGTCGAAAGTAGGTACACATGCTTGGTCCACATACTGGGTGTAAGTTTTCAGTTCTCCTTACTCTCGAGAGTAGGTAACGAGTGGTCTAATCTTATTTAGAAAAGTTTTAGCTTGTTCCGTTCAGCTAATTCTAATTGGATGTTGTACAGTCAACAAAAGAGATAAGTATGCAGGATCGTCGGATATACTTAGTTGAAGTTTAGTAAGAAATCGATGGATGTTCTCGAAAAAAAAAAATTCTATTAGTAGGAAACAAACAGCTCATTTATCAAATTAAATTTCAGTCGACAACATCTATCGGTTTCTTACTAAACTTCAACTATATCCGACGATCCTGCATACTTATCTCCTTTGTTGACTGTACCTAGGTCAATAATATTTTTTTAAACGTTTATGTACAGTCGTCAGCACATCAAGCTACCCGAAACTGTCAAATTTTCCCAATCAACTTTTAACCCTACGCTATAGGGATAAAGTTGAAAATCTATTAAAAAAAATTGACAGATTGTAGTAGCTTGATGTGCTGGCGTCTGTACACTCATCATAATAAGCCTATAATGTTCCCACTGCTGGGACACAGGCCTCCTCTCTGTGAGAGCCAAAATACCGTAATCCACCACGCGGGCCCAGTGCGGGTTGGTAGATGTCAACTGTCTTCGAATCATTGGTTCTAGGACATGCCGGTTTCCTCACGATGTTTTGCTTCACCGTTTTGAGAGCAGTGGTGATGGGATAATTAACACAAAATAAAGCGCCTGTCTGGGCTCGAACCTACGACCTACAATTAGTACGAGTAAGTCGCGGCCGTTACTACTGGGCCACCACTGCTCTCCGTACACCACCCTAAATCTAAAGATATCAAAATAAAAAAAATCAAAATATTTTATTGTGACAAATAGAAAATTACATTACATTTATACGTAGTTGGAGCCTCCATTTAAGCAAACAATGCCTTAAAGATATCAAAATCAAAAAGATCAAAATATTTTATTGTGACAAATAGAAAATTACATACGTAGTTGGAGCCTCCATTTAAGCAAACAATGCCTGTATTAGAAGGCTCCTAAGGAAGATATTTAAAGACAACTTCAACCAGAAACAATCACAGTGAATAAGCGTCCTTGTAATCTGAATTGAAAAGTAATTTAATATTGGATTGAAATTAATATCTCTCAATCATCTCTCTCGACTCTCAAAATCAAAACAAAAGACATTTAATTTAATAAAAAAATTACTCTGTTTAATTTCCTCCAGATAAATATCAAATACAATCCCTCAATATTCCAAAACCTATTATTTTTAATCGATATTCGTTATCTGATACTAACGAAACGCGATATCAATCAGATTAATCGATGATAAATTGTATCGATTTAAATCGATTACTCGGTTACGGATTTGACACCTAATAAACTGTTTGCACCTTAAAGATTGGGCGATAAAAAAGGATCTTGTGTTTTCCTTAATAACTTTACACCTTACCACGATTAAATAAATAATAAAAAAAAGTGTTTTACGAGTACAATAGTAGGGGATCGTGTGTGGCAGCCATTTTTATCTGTCAAAAAAAACAAAGCGGCCATGAACGAATCGGACTCGTATACGGCACGTTTCTTGTAGGGTATTATATAAATTATTTAGTTATAATTAAAATAAAGTTAAAAGTTAAAGAGGGTGGGTCCTAATTTTAACTTAACTTTATTATTTTTTGCTAAAGCGGCCATAGTAGTTCAAACTATAAATATTTTAAGCATCTACCTACTCATCATCATCTGCCTAGCCTTTTCCCAACTATGTTGGAGTCGACTTCCAGTCTAACTGGATCCAGCTGAATATCAGTAATTACCATATTTAAAAAAAAAAACAAAAAAAAAACCACCGACTTTAACAAAAAAAAAAAACAACCGACTTCCAAAAAACACTATAAAGTGAAAAATAACTTTAATTTCGTAAGTCGGTGTCTTTGGATTTGTATTTTTGTTTTTTGCCACCGACTTCCGAAATTAAAGTTATTTTTCACTTTATAGTGTTTTTTGGAAGTCGGTTGTTTTTTTTGTAAAAAAGTTTTTATTTTTTACTTTTTAGTTTGTAATTTATCTAAGTTACAATAGCCTTATGTCAACTGCTGATCACCTTTTACAAAATATTGCTTTTCCCGATGCAGGGACGTTAATTGTTGAGGAGTTCTCCTAGTATTGTCGTCAAATTCGTCAGTGTTCCGGTTCCAGGTAAGTCCCAAAATCTTAGTTACCCTATCAGTTTTAATTTCCAAATCTCTACCAGAGTTTTCCTTTAAAGTTTCCAATAAACACATCCTATTGCTTGTCCATTTTTGCAATTGAAATCCTGCTTTCTCTAATAAACTGTTCATTTCATTATAAATTCTTTCTACTTCTGTTTCAGATTGGCAGCCAGTCATCAGATCATCCATATAGAAGTCTGACTTCACCCTTTCAGCAGCCAATGGATACATATTACCTTCATCGCAGGCAACTTGATGCAATGACTTGACAGCCAAATAAGGGGCGCATGACGTGCCAAAGGTGACAGTCAGAAGTCGGAAGTCCTCTATCTCTTTGTCAGGATCCTCTCTCCAAACAATTCTTTGGAAATCCGCATCCGACCGCGCTACTTTGATTTGGCGATACATTTTTATTATATCTGCTGCCAGACAGATTGGATGCTGTCGCCATCTCATGACAATGTGTCTCAAATCTGCTTGAAGAGTGGGTCCTACCATTAAGGTGTCATTTAAGGAAACCCCGTTTGTTCCCTTACATGACGCGTCATAAACCACTCTTACCTTGGTGGTCAGTTTATCTTGTCTGACCACTGCGTGATGGGGCAAATAAACCGCATCACTTTTATTTCTTTCAGACTCGTCGGTGATTTTCTCCAAATGGCCCAGCAATAAATACTCCTTTATCACATCAGTATACTGTGGTTTTAATTCATGATCCCTAACCAACTTCCTTTCTAAACCTAGCAATCTTTTTACAGCTATATTTTTAGAATGACCGTATTTACAAGGGGGATCTTCTGAACGAAAAGGTAATTTTACGACATAGCGCCCATCTTTATCTCTTTTAGTTGTATTTGCGTAAAACTCCTCGCAAGCCTGTTCTTCAGGTGTAAGAAGCCTTTTCGTTAAAGCAGGTTCAGAATCTAGTTCCCATAAACGTTTTAACATTTCGTTCTCTTCAATTTGAGTGTGCATCGCGATCACAGTATTATGGGAATTTAGAGACCTATCTGCTTTACTAACATGGCCTGACACAATCCAACCTAAATGCGTGTCTTGCGCGACCGGAGAGCCCGCGGGGCTCTTGATCAGACCTTCCTTCAAAATACGGCAATATATTTCAGCTCCTAACAAAATGTCGATTTTATTAGGGCAGTTGAACTTTGGGTCGGCTAGATGTATACTGTGAATTTCTGGCCAATTCTCGAGTTCAAAGTTTGTATCTGGCATAACTGAGGTCAGTGAGCTTAATACATGCGCAGTTACTTCTAACGTAAAGGAGGGATCATGCAACGATTGAATATTAATATTAACCACATGTCTAGAGACGATACCGCCATGACCACCTCCTATACCTGCAATAGTAGTCTTCGAGACTACTCTTTTTAAACGAAGCAATTGCGCTGCTGCCTCAGTTATAAAAGATGCTTGTGATCCTTGATCCAACAAAGCTCTCACAATTTGAGAGGACCCATTTTGTGATTCGGCCTTTACTAGAGCCGTGGCTAACAAGACTTGACCCTGTGCTTGTCCATTCACAAAATGAGTTGCTATATTTGCACTAACATCATGTACTGGCTCTGAAGTACCTTCATGTGGGGTTACAGGCTCAATTGGTGTAGTAGCCCCACTGGCTCCACTAAGGTTCTTAGGATGCAACAACGTATGATGCTTCCGCTGACATATACGGCATTTTGAAAGAACACGGCACACTTTGGAAGTGTGGTGACTGCCCAAGCAATTAAAACATACACCCAAAGATTTTGAAATGGCACGTCGTTCGTCAATATCTAGTTGACAAAACTTCTTACAATTGATGAGCTTGTGACTTTCAGAACAATGTGGACATGAACCATTAACAGCACCATGCATTACTTTAGCGTGAGATGTAGAATGATTATCGGCTTTTGATTTGTGTTTAGGTTCAACGCATTCTAGGGCACGAAAACGCGTCTCTAAAAACTCGCAAAACTGTTTAAAGGAGGGTAGATCATCGGATGATTTACTAACATGCAGTTCCCACTGCTTCCTAGATTCTACGTCCAACTTCAAGCTTACAACATAAACGACAATAACGTCCCACGAACTAACATCAATCCCAATATTGGCAAGTTCGTGCAAACAATCACTTGTAACATCAAGCAAATCTTTAAGTGCCTTCGATGATTCGTTTCCAATATTACGTTGGCCAAATAGTCGGTTTAATATACATGTTGACATAAATTTCTTATTATTGAACCTATGTTCTAACATTTCCCAACATTTTTTATAGTTAACATCAGTTATAGGAACATGTCTTATAAGCTGCTCTGCTTCACCTGACAGCTGAGTTTTCAAATAGTGGAGACGTTGTACGTCATCAAGTTTTTTGTTATTGTGGACTAATGATATGAACAAATCTCGAAACGACGACCACTCTGTATATTTTCCACTAAAAGTAGGTAAAACTATTTTTGGCAATCTTCCCACACTGTCAGATGAGCTATCACAAACTTCTTTATTGGAACTATTAACTTTTAATTGAGACAGAGCATTTTTTAATTCAACCTTATACATTAAGTATGTTTCATAAACCTTTTCATAAATATCTTCCTGAAAGTATTCATACAATTCTTCACCTTCACATTCGCCTACTATTCCTTCGTATTTTGCAGTAAAATTCCTGAATTGGTTCTCCAACATCTCTAGACGTGTGTCCACATAATTGTAATTTATCCTATCTTTCGGGGACTTTTTGAAGTTTACCAAGCCCTTCTCAATCTGTCCTTTGACATCCTTCAACTTTCTCAATTCCTTTTCCATGTTTTTCAACAGTATTTTTCTAAGTGTCAATAAGTGAGATTTTTTCTAAGTCCAGTGAAGAGTGAATTTTCTAAGTGCCGCCAAGTGTAATTTTTCTAGTGGAATTTTTCTAAGTCCAGTGAAGAGTAAATTTTCTAAGTGCCGCCAAGTGTAATTTTTCTAAGTGTTTTGACACTTGTAAAATCGCTTCAAAATCGGGCATAGATTCGAAGTCTGGTCGTTTTTTCCGAAACTATTCTAAGTCCCTGATCGCACACTGTACTTTACCAAGTTCATGCAAAGACTAAGTTCCCTAACTTTGCACTATTTTAATTAACACTTAAATGTACTCACAGTTTTTGTCCACTTGTGCACTTCACTACTCACGTGATCCAATCTAGTTTCAAGTCCAATAATTCCACAAGATGAAGTTCACCGACTACTAGCGCCACCTCGTATCAAGTAGCGTAACTAATCTTTGTTACTTGTGTTCTTCCAAAAACGCCCTTCGGCTCGAATGGACCATGTACAATATCGGTACAAGGTGCCTTGGAGCCTGTGATACTGTAATAAAACGCCGTACCTCAGAGCGAGACAATTTTATTGATTTAAACCCGAGCCTTATATACCCTGCCAGGTAACGAAACCATACC
This sequence comes from Oligia strigilis, assembly GCA_951800025.1. Lineage (NCBI taxonomy): Eukaryota > Metazoa > Arthropoda > Insecta > Lepidoptera > Noctuidae > Oligia > Oligia strigilis. Next base: position 6,573,719 of record OX637566.1, read on the forward strand.
GCGATCTAATTCGATCCCAACGCCATCTATCGAGCTATCAGGTAGTTTTTTTAACAAAATATTGATTATGTTTGTGGGATAGCGTGGGGATCGATCACACATTTATTATTATTATTTTTACATTGAACATAAATAATACATTGTTTTGTAGTAAAATTAATGCAAATCGATTTTAAAAGCGATAATCTATACGAGTGTCAATAATTATGACCTTATTTTTTACATTGTCAAATAGCCTATTGGCGGAGTATTCGATGAACAAACATAAAAAAAAAAAAAAAAAAAAACATACAAACAGCCGAACATAGTACCTCCTCCTTTTTGTGAAGTCGGTAAAAACACTACAAAGTGAAAATTAACTTTAATTTCAGAAGTCGGTGTCAAAAAACAAACCTTTTATTTTTCACTTTTTAGTTGTACCTGCCCCACAAAATTCATATAACACTACTTGCTATGTAAGTAAATATAGGAAATTATTAAAACATCTTCAATTTATACTATGTAATTGGAAAAAAATTGTATTATTGAAGTTAACTCAAAAAATACTCAAGCAAAGTTAATAAAATATGCAACCACCCCTGAGGTATACCTTATCCATTAAAAAAAGTACTTAAACCTCCTCCCTTTTTTGAAGTTGGTTAAAAATACAGCCCTGTGACAGACGGACGCATAGTGGAGCTTTAGTGATAGGGTCCCGTTGGCACGCTTTTGGGCACAGAACCCTAAAAAAAACAATTACACTTCTGCGGTTAAAAAGTGGCCACTGCTCTAAATTGTAACTTAAAACGCTTGCTGTCACGTTTAAGTTTACAGTAGTAGGGCGAGCATCTAAATATACGAGGCACTTATGGTCTCGTAAGGTCATAAAAAAACTATTGAGGAAAACGTTGGTACTATAACAGCAGATGGGCAATTCTGGGAAATTCTGAGAAAGCTTAACTTTGTCGCATCCAGGAAGAATCGATGGCCTGAAAGTGATTGCGGGTCGACTAGCTCACTTACTGGCTTTAGAGCAGATTGGCGAATGTCGGCGTGGATACCTACGCCGTGCGTAAATCTCGCGACATGACGTCGTATCGTAGTACGATACACGTGAAAACTGACGATACAATCCTGTGCCAGTGCAGCATATATGATGATTTGGACATTTTCAATACGTCAGTGTTTCTCGGCTTAAGAGCGTTTACGACGTACGGCATTTCATACAAACTTTCAAGCCCTTATTTTTCGAAATGTATGAACCGATTTTAATGAAACTTCATACGCATAACCAGGATACAAAGGTCTAAAACCTTTTTTGTTGTCTTTTTGGTTTCAAGTGTTTATCAGTGGAAACTTATAAATGGACTTCAAATGCATATTGTTTAAGAACACTGTTTCTATTATTATTAGCTGTAAGTTTCCCGAATAGAATAAAATATGATATTCGATAGTCAAAGATGACTTGTGCCTCACAAAACACGTTAAGCCGTAATTGGTCCCGGTTGTCATTTGTGGATATTTGACAGTCGTTACGGGTCGTCAGAAGCCCGAAAGTCTGACAACCAGTCTTACCAAGGGGTATCGTATTACCCAGTAACTGGGTTGTGGAGGTCTGATAGGCGGTCGCTCCATGTAAAATACTGGTATTCAGCTGCATCCGGTTAGACTGGAAGCCGACCGCAACATAGTTGGGAAAAGGCTAGGCAGATGATGCTCCGTGTGTGCAAGGTATGTAAAGATGGGCGTAGTATGAAGCGTAGCTTAACCTGATCTGCGGTTGTTATTACTTAGCCACAAGCCCACAAGCAATAATAAAAAAAAATCATTGATATAAATTCGAAAATTGAAGTAAACAGAACTTTCAAATAAAAACAGCTTCCTATAAATAAACGCCCACATAAAATACCTTGGATAGCCGCTGTTGAATTCCTACGTATTAAAGGAATTGAATATTCACGATTTTCACCTTTAGCACAAAATATCTCGAATGTGATCAGTTAATTTGATATTTTATTACACGTTGACATTTCCTTAGTTAAATAATTGGTATTTAGATAGGGTTGGACCAATTTATTGATATTATTGCCAAGAACAATATTGCTAGAATGTTGTTAATTGATACTATGGTTAAATGGGTATTTTATGTAAAACTCAGCTGCTGACAATAGTGCCAACAATCAACATCATCATCAACCAAGCCTTTTCCCAACTATGTTGTGGTCGGCTTCCAGTCTAACCGGATGCAGCTGAATACCAGTATTTTACATGGAGCGACTACCTATCTGATCTCGATAACCCAGCTGGGTAATTCTATACCCCTTGGTAAGACGGGTTGTCAGACTTTCGGGCTTCTAATGACCCATAACGACTTTCAAAGATCAACGAATGCCAGCCAACGGCTTAACGTGGTTTCCGAGGCACGGAGTCTCAGTATGTAAAGATAGTCACCCATCCACAGACCAACCGCGGCAAGAGTAGCTTATTATTAACAGTTGGTTCGAAATTGACATTCCTATTTGTTTATTCACTCTACGCTAGCAGATAATTATCATTTATTTTATTGTATTTAAGACCACCTGAGTCTTAAATGTTAATTGTTAATATAGCCCCTGTTTGTAGAGTACCTACATATTTAAATGTTATTGTTTAATTATATAAAGTGGCCTATTTTAGGCCTGTTTTAATTAATTTCGTGAGTACTGAATAGATAAATTAAATTACAGGAATAATATAGAATTGTTAATTGGACAATGAGCTCAGTAATTGTACTGTAGGTATCCCTCCCCGGAGGTCAGGTGCCTTTTGAAGGTTTCCCCCCAACCACAACAAAAAAAAAAGAAAAAAAAAGGTATTACATAGCATTATATAAGTAACTAGCTTCTGCCCGCGACTTCGTCCGCGTGAAATTTCACCCTCCCCCTTTTCACCCTCTTAGGGGTGGAATTTCGAAAAACCCTTTTGATAGCGGATACCTACTCTTCACAAAGAACACACCCTCCAAATTTCATGTCTCTAGGACCAACGGTTTAGGCTGTGCGTTGATATATCGGTTAGTCAGGACTTTGAATTTTATATTTAGAGATAAATTCAGTCTTTAGTGTTCCCTTTGCTGGGACATTGACACCGCCCTACTATTCAGCTTGACTTTTTTTTTCTGCCCTTACCGTCCCACTACTTCACTCCGCCCACACTCCGTTCATCTCTTCCGAGTCCACACATCCCCCTTCCAGTTTGAACGGACTCCCAGCTTGCCTTACTCAGACGAAAATAACCCCACATAACTGGACAACCATAAATTTTTAAACCTCAGCCACAAAAGAATTATGAATAAATTTTTGCCTTCATAATCCGCGATCGAGCTTGTTCCCCATATTATCGTTTCGATACGAGTAAATGAGCGATAACTCTTACGCTCTACCCCCCACATTATTCGATAAATCGCCGGACGTTTGTTTGCTGAAATCGTTCGGAAAATCTATCGAACGATAAAACCGAGTGCGGTCGAATACCGTACTATTGTATGAAGAGGTGAGAAGACGTGATTTATGTAGGAATGTAGGACTTGTGCGAGTTTTTGTAGTAAGCTGGGGAAATGAAACTCGGTCAGTGGTTGTGGTATTTACAGTTATTGGCAAGATTGCATATTAGGGAACCCAGAAGTCACCGTCCGATCAGGACCAGGCCCGTGCCAGACGGTGCGTACGTGTTCCATGCGCCCCTCAAAGAGATCTCAGCATCAGTGAAGGGGCCCGTTAGGGCCGAAGCCTGCCGGGTCAGCGGGATTATCCGAAGGGGTTACCGCTGGCCTGGAACACAAAGGGCTTCGGAAGGAACACGCAGGCCCCTCTTGTCCATTGGGCACTCTGGGCAAGTGCCCAGGTCCCCGCGACCTTCGGGGGCCCCGGCTTGCTCTCATAAAAAACAATCATTGCAGCCACCGTTACATCCTACGCATTATTAATATACCGTGGAGTTTCTTGCCGGTTCTTCTCCATAGGAAACGACCAATTGGAACCGTGCACCTAGCTTCTGACGTTTCATAAGTGCCCATGTAGGCTTATGTGAAATAAAATATTTTGATTTTGATTTTTTGATTTTGATTTATTCAATGGCAAAATAAGTTATCTAGCCTCCTCCAGTTATGAAAAATATTAGTATGTTTCTCTTATTGTCTCTTATCTACACCGGGACCCCGTGACCCAGGGCCTCCAATAGGTTAAAGACGGCCCTGGGAACACGGGTGGGTTTTAGTCAGTAAGAGTCTGACACTCCCTTCCGCTCCACCCAGAGCGGGAGGGGTAATTTGATGGTTTCCCATCCGCAAAAAAAAGGGGGTTTGCAGAAGTCTTGCTGACTAGAAATATTAGGTTAAAAACCTTTTGTGCTTGTAATTTCATTAAAATTTACTTTGAATCGAAATGCAAAAATGCGAGTTTGGACAGTAAATAGAGGATAGTGGTGAGGTCATCATCATCATCATTTCAGCCGAAAGACGTCCACTGCTGGACATAGGCCTCCCCCAAGCACCTCCACTTTGACCGGCTCTGTGCTTCTCGCATCCAACGGGTTCCTGCGGCCTTCACAAGGTCGTAAGACCACCTTGTGGGAGGCCTTCCAACGCTACGTCTTCCGGTGTGCGCGGTGAGGTGCTTCCAGGGAATTCCTAAAAGCTAAATCTCCGATTAAACGTTCAAAACCTAGTAAATTGTAGTCAATGTCAATTTTATTCAAAAATGTAGCGACGTTATAGGAAACAAGGGACAAGCTAAAGAAGATAGTGTACTTAGTTGTATTTTTGACAGATTGAAACTGAAATTAGGAATGCCAAGGTTCTTAAAAGGTTCTGTCTGCTTTACAAGGTTCTATAATACTGATCGCAATAAAAATAAAGTTGGAAGTCGAAATCAGTAATCAAGTAGATGAGAAAACTACTTCAATCGTTATTATAATATTAACCAGTAAAATCGCTATTACTGAACAAACACACCGATTTATACGTAAATATCGTTATATAAAAAAGTCGTATAGGTATTTCTGCTCATTCAGTGCTCATTTCTGCTTCAAATTCTACCAACGTTCACCTTACTTGATATTCAGTACATATGCAAAAGCGCATTAGGTACAAAACAAGAGACGTGAGATAAGTCACCATCTGAGGATGGTTCAAATCATAACGGAGAGATATGAAGACATTGACAAATGTGGCGCCACTGAAGATATGTGGCACAAGGTAGGGGAGGAACCGAGGCTTTTGAAGTAAGAGGTAGCGTTTTTAATTGCATTCAGCTGTGATGAGACTGCTAAGAGGGATGTGTGGTGTTAAACGAACGGATAGAATAAGAAATGAGTACATAATAGGAAGTTTGAAAATGGCACCGGTAACTGAAAATCCGTTGTCATTGTATGGGCCTGTGATACGGAGAAATTACGAAAATGTCGTGAAGATAGTTTAGAGTATGAATGTCGATAGCTATAATAGTAGGGGAAGACCAAAGAAACGATGTATGGATTGTGTGAATGATCTTAATATGGTTAGAAAGGAGGTGCCTACCGACCGGTGTGGGCGCGTTCCTTGAGACCAGCCCACCGGTTGAACGCGTATAAGAGGATCATGGCCGCCCGGCTAGTCCGGGGATACCGCGCGGTCTTCGGTGAGGCGGCGAGCCTCCTTGCCGGATTGCCTCTGATCTGATCTGATCTCCAGCGGGATCTCATGAAAGGGGGCAGAACGCGTGAGGGAGAAGCAATCTTTGCGCCCTCAGGCCCCTCGTCGCCGCAGGAGACGCCCTGGACATCGGGAGTCGAGGGCCTATTACCGGCCACTGTAGGCGCGGCCTTGCGGAAGGCGAGCAATGAACAGCTCGCCGTCCGGTAAGGGTCAGGCCCGGGTCGACGGCGCGTTGTGTTCCACACGCGCCTCAAAGAGATGTCATCACTAACTGACAAGGTCCGCTAGGGCTGATGCCTGCCAGGGTCGCGGGTTGCACGAGTTACCGTGGCCCCTGGCACAGGTAACTGAAGGAACATGGGTGGGTTTTTAACCGACTTCAAAAAAGGAGGAGGTTTTAGTCGGTAAAAGTCTGACACGCCCTCCCGCTCCGCCCAGAGCGGGAGAAGTTATTTGATAATATCCCAAACAAAAAAAAGGGGGTGCCTACCCAGATGACGACTATTAAGAAGGAAGAAAAGACATTTCAGTGGTGATGAAATAATTTCATCAACAACATCAACTCAGCCTATCGCAGCCCACTGCTGGACATAGGCCCCTCCCAGACTGCGCCACAGCACCCTGTCCTCCGCCCCCCGCTATGAAATAATTTACACAAAGTAAAATGTCTGCTTGGGTTAGAACCCACGACCTCGTAAGTCGCGGCTGTTACCACTGGGCCACGGCTCTACTGGTATAGGTACTGAAGAAAGGAGTACACATAACTTACGGTACACCGCGCGTGTTTTGTTTATATGACGATTCAAAAAATACCCGCTTCGGATGTGTTCGGCTGTCCTCTCTGTACTCGATTTTAATGACTATTCGATATGTCAGCGAGTGATGGCAAAGTATTCTGTTTGTGTTTTGTTTTCACTTCTGTCGGCACCCCCGGAGTGCCACTGTTTTTTTTTACCTATAGGTAGAGCAGTATAGTATATTATACAGATACTGTTCTCTTACTTAGAGCGACCTAATCTTGATACAGGTCAATGTTCCAACTGCATAATTAGTGACAGATTGCCCGACCTATAGCCATCGGCCATCTAATCTGTTTCCAAACTACCAAACTGTTTCCCTTAATTGACTTATGGCGTTAAATACACAATATATAGTACAGATATTGATCCGATGTGGATTAGGTACTGTTTTGGCTCAACTTGGAGTGGTTCTGGGTTGTTATAGTGGGACGCAATTACACACTTGAAAAGTTCACCTGTATAATTATCATTTTATACAGGTGAACTTTTCAAGTTGAAAAAAATCACTCTGTATCCTTAATGTTAATATAAAGACTGTTTTTTTTAAGTGTGCGTGAATGACTCTATATGAAACAATAAGTAAGAGGCTGATTTTGATGAAAACAAAAGAAAATCGTTAGATTGAAAATAAAAAATTGTATTGCCAGTACTTAATCGAAATAGGTGATAAAAAAAGAATACATTTTAATATTGCACCACCCGATAATGTCACTTATAAGGATAAATTCGTTTATTTACTAACAAAGTGTTGAGATTAAATCAAATTAATTATACGTCTAAGTATTTTAACTAAACACTAGATTCATCAAGCTAGATTAAAAAAAAAACATTAATTTCAGCCGAAAGACGTCCACTGCTGGACATAGGCCAAGCAAGCACCACCACTTTGACCGGTTCTGTGTTTCCCGCATCTAGCGGTTTCCTGCGGCCTTCGGGTCATCGCTCCACTTTGTGGGAGGCCTTCCTACGCTACGTCTTACGGTACGCGGTCGTCAGTCACACCTTATTTTTTATTTATTTTTTTATAGTTGCTTACCTTTTTCTTCAAAAAACAACCTAATTTATTATGTATCCCTCCTCAACATTAAAATTTGACGCTAGCCAACATTTAACCCCAAACGCCAAAACTCAAAAATAATACACCTACTGAAAATATGACTTGTTTGACATGTTACGGTTGTCCCCAACGGTACCAGTGAAAGCTCCAACCCTTTATGTTTTTAGAGATATTTGTCCCCGGGGTACAGAATGGACTTTCGTAAAAGCTATATATTATTATAGTTTTGATGCTTTTGGGCTGAATTGTTAGTTATCTGAGTGTGTTTTCTCTTGTGGTGTAAGTGTAGTGTGTTTGAAAAGTCTACACTCACTTTGTACTAAAACTGTTACTACACTGCACTACACACACTACACTTTGTTGTTGTACTGTTTGTACTTTGGGATGTATGTATAGTAGTAGCCTGCGAAATTTTCTAAAAATAATTTTAAAAAACTAATAATAAGACAGCTGAGGAGGCTCTCGTTGGGCAGCTGAATCAAAGGCTTGATTCAGAAAACAGTACTTCTGGACACGGCTCGCATTGTCAGGAGGTTCCTCTCTCTATATCCTGTTTCCGATACCTGTGGGCTACTATTTTTTATATTTTAAAACGTTTTTTTTATCTTTTTGTTTATAAATATAGTATAACAAATTAATTTTAAATTGTCAGAATTATTGATGTTGTGAATGAGATTCGACTATAAAATTCCGCAGAAAAATATTTTTACAGAAACAACTCCATTTTTTCCACAGAAACTTCCCTGAAACCTGCAATATTGCCGCTTTCCGATAATCTCTTGTCTATGGGGGATGTGCTAAAGAGCCCGTTAAATTCAAATTTTCTTACGTTTTTCGCAATTCGCAGTCAGTGTCAAGTTGTATGTTGATTAAAATATTATTCGCGACCGTAACAAATATTTGTATTTATAGAATTCTAATCATTAGAATTAGCAATACAACTTCTTATGTTGACCTCAACTGACATGATTTCAAATAGTCAATCAATAATGTAAATATGAACTTAAAGAGTTGTATTGAAGATTTTTATAAATATAAATCTATCACACTAATAGGTATTATAAAGGCGAAAGTTTGTGAGTGTGTGTGTGGGGGTGTGTATGGGGGTGTGTGTGTGTGTTTTTAGGTTTGTTACTTCTTCACGCTCAAACGGCTGGACCAATTTTGATAAAATTGTGTATGGAGGTAGCTGACACTTTGATTTTACATATAGGCTACTTTTTATCCCGATATTCTCAAGGGATCTACATTTATGCGGGTAAAACCGCGGGGCGCAGCTAGTCATAAATAAAACTGTTGTTTCATAGAAAAGTGCGATAACTAGGTGGTCAAAATGTATGGCACAACTAATTTGTTTTAAAATAATCGACGAAAAATTTCCAAGGGTTCAGAATCATCTACCGAATTCTTGGTTTGCGCACTGGTTAGAAATTTATCCTGTATATTCGGGGCTCTGTCTATCTTAGCGTTTTGTCGAATGCCACGCAAAACGATAAAGGGCAAGACATCCTTAGTATACGCCATGCCATCCACCTTCGTTTTCATGAGCAGTCTATTGTTTAGATTCTCTTTTAAAGCAGCGTTATATACGATGTTCTGTTAATAATGGAATAGTTTAAGCTATTCACCGTTATTGGTTCAAAGTCAGACTCTTGTATCTTAACCAATAATGAAGCAAAGTCCTCATAGCTTTGCTTTCTTAGACCCTCCTATAAGGAAGTAGCTTTGACAGGTAAAATTAGCATACGAATCTATTTATATGCCCAGTTTAGCAATAATAAATGCTACCTACCATTGGTAACCAAAACGATTCGACAGTGCGACGGCAAATCGACAGTCGTCGGATTGCCGTCGCGCGTCACATCGGACTTTGAGAGTAAAGGAACAGAGAGTGCACCTCAGTATGCGCACACACTTGTGCACTATAATATCTCCTGCGCACCCAGCAAATCTCCGTTGAGATTAGTCGCCGTGACCGAAATTGGTTGGGAGGATATCTTATTTGTTAATAAGATATCCTCCCAACCAATTTCGGTCTTTAGTTATCTGTTGATAACTAAAACTAATAAGCTATGAGCTACTCCAAAATGTTTTTGCTCATTTTCCTAACAAATGCTCAATCCGTAGACAGAGTAAACTATAGACTGCTGCATATCTTCTTTTTCATTCGCACAAGAAAAAGAGAAATATATTAACGTCACTAGCAAAGAAAAGAGACAGTGTAAGAATATTTCTGTCCCTTACTGCGTGTCGGCTAAGCACATCAATGTGCACAACAAGTTTGACGTTTATGAATGAAATAATAAATGCTACACCGCGATTAAACGGAAAATAAGATCTTTTTCGTGCATAATTCAATAATAGTACATTTGCGCAACTGTGAAAATGGTAAGGTGCAGTGTAATAAGCTGTAAAAATGATAGTATGATGAAGATTGCCGGAATTTTTTGTCCCTTTCGGTGACACGGATACCATGCGTCTATAGATTACTCTGTCTACGGCTCAATCACTTCTGTGACATTTACGTCAAATTATAGATTATTATATTTATTTATAACACACGTTACACAGATTGGATTTAAGATTGATTGAATAAAAAAAAACTGTGGAGAAAATATTGCCGTACTTTTCATAATAAATATTCGAGATTGAATCTGAAACAGCGGAGGTAAAATATCACGTTGCATATTTTTCTGCTAAATATTCCCACTGAATTCAATATTTATGTCAATTAGTGTACATCATAACGAATGAATATTACAATTCTTCGTTAATTGATCTTTCAGTTACGCTTTGTTAATAATGTTATTAGTTACTGATTGAATTAATTAAATACAAATCAAATAATGATGAATATACATTTAACAGAGCAGTGGTGGCCAAGTGGTGACGGCCGCGACTTACGAGTTGTACGAGTAGGTCGTAGGTTCGAACTCGAGTCCGGCGCTTTGTGTAAATTATATCATCACCACTGCTCTCAAAACGGTAAAGGAAAACATCGTGAGGAAATCGGCATGTCCTAGAACCAAAAATTCGAAAACATGTGACATCTACCAACCCGCACTGGGCTCGCGTGGTAGATCCACTCCCTCTCACCGAGAGGAGGCCTGTGTCCCAGCAGTGGGAACATTATAGGCTGATTATGTATTTATGGATGTATACATTTAACTGCACATTTTTTTAGTAGTGGATATTTTTTGTGGTACGAGGAACGGGGTGTAAAGTTCACTCATCCTCCATAGGAAAGAGAAACCTCCGACTAAACCGGTGTTGTGTCTAGTGGGCCACGACGATTGAAGTCGGGATGTTGTATAATTATATGCGAGTCGCGCGGTAAACTCTGCTTGCGCGATGTAGGATTTTGGGTGATATCCACAGATATAGATAGACCTAGATAACGCAAGTATCACGAACTGTATGAAAACCAAGTGTGCTATTTTTTGACTACCTACTATGACGTCAAAAGCTCGCGCTCTCGCTCACGCTTACCCAGCCAGCAGTACACAGGACTGAGCGCGAAAGTGGCGACTTACGATTCTTTATCGTAAGCTGTTGCGATTTTTGGCACGCGAAGTAGTTGCTCTTGCGTAATCTAGGTGTATCTATATCTATGGTGACATCAGTGTGATGCGTAGTTCATATGTGGCGTTGTAGATGCCACAGTAGCACATAGAATTTACAATAGAGAATTTCTCTTGAATCTAATTGACTTTATATTGAAAATGAGAATCTTGGACAGACCAACAGACGCAACGCTAGCAAATACAGATGACAATAAGTTGCAATGGTTTTTGTTGTGAAATATGTACAATGTAACATTTGCCCCAACAATCCCACTATTCTGCATAAGAAATATTCCAATTATCGGATGGAATGAAATTATTTATTCCGTTAATAGGGAAAGTTATTTTCACAAAGTAACATTTCTTTGCTGACTTCAGCATTTTCCGTTATTTATTACTGACAGACAATAGATTTATTCAACAAGATCCAATGCTACTTTTTCTTCAATCTCTCATAATCAAAATAAATATAATTATTTTATTTCACATAAACCTACATGGGCAGTTACGAAACATCAGAACCTAGGTGCATGGTTCCAATTGGTCGATTCCTATGGAGAAGAGCCGGCAAGAAACAAAATAATTTATAAAAGAATATCTGCTCCACGGTTATTCTTTAAAAAAATTATTAGGTTTTACAATAATTTCAAGTTCCAGTGTTATTAGGTATGGGAGGATAGTGTAGGCCTGCGAACAATGTATCACTTAATAGAATAGAAAATGGTCAACAAATCAAGACCACAAGGCCTAACGCACTAACATTCGCAAAATATAGAATAATCTATTTAGATAAGATAAATAAAATGTAAAAAAAAAAAAATTAAACCAAATGACATGATTGCCATTACAACCACCCATTAATATAGAGGAAATTAGAATTGTAGGTATATAATGTCGAATAATGAGAAGATTACGTCAAAGAAGTATGTAAAAAATAAACATCCTAATTTGACATAGTTATTAAGGAAACAAGGAAGCCACATGTGCAGAAGAAATGATTGCCAAACTTCCTTGTCTTCAACATAGTCTTTAATCCTGTCAATAATAGGTTGGTATTTATATATTATACACCTTAATTCTCTCCTAGCATAAGCTAAATCTGTCACTAACGTAAATCAGTCGACTCGGCGTGGCCTCTCGCAGTGAATTTGTCACGAGCGCCGTTCGCCCGTGATTTTGCACCAATAGGGCTCATTATCGCTTCACTATCGCAGTCTGTTAGAAGATGGATTTACGATTTGTTGACTAAGAACAAATTTACGTTTGTAATTTGTAAATAGGGGTGAGTTACATTTGCTTTGCGGGGTGTTAATGTTGTCGAGTTGAGTCATTTTGGTGCTGTAAAAAACAGTTATAACAATGTTTCGGAATTTGTACCGAGTATGTTTTAGGAAATTCCGGTGGCCCTTTTAACAAGCTTACCAAACAAAATTATTTTCTAATCGATTTAAAACAAAAATAATTACTATGATAGCAACAGTGGGCAGGGCAGGGCGGCATATTGCTCGCAGAATAGATGGCCGTTGGGGCCACAAGGTTCTTAAGTGGTGACCGCGTACCGGACGAAGTAGCGTTGGAAGGCGTCCCGCAAGGTGGACCGATGACCTTGTAAATGTTGCTGGATTAGGAAACACAGAACCGGTCGAAGTGGCTTTGCTTGGGGGAGGACTATCTCGAGCAGTGGACGTCTTTCGGCTGAAATGATGATGATGATGATGACACCAGGAAAATTAAATGTTCATGGCAATTTCGCAGCTTGAAACAGTTCACTCGGAAAAACAACGATTGACCAGTGTCAATCGCTGTTTTATATGAAGAAATTTAGACGAATTCAATGTTAAAGACGAATCAGCTATAATGAATATGGAATCTTGAACACATATTTCTCGCAACTCCAGTTTATCGGTACCGAACCGAGTATTCTTAATTTACTAGATTAAGTACTGGAACCTTTTCAATGAATGACGGTCACACAAGGATCCCTAATAGATTATAGTAATCGATTATTCTGGTTTTTCTCCACATTATATAGAGCTTTCCTGTTCATTTTGGATCGAATTGTTTTTTTTAGAACCGTCCTTTGTTAGACGGTGTATGGTATATTTTCTCGGATTGTGTTTACAATAGAAAATGAGAGAGTATTTTCTGGTTTACCGTAGAAAAATATTGTCCGTGGAATTAAAGAAAATATAGTGTAGGTTATTGTGGGTGTTGTATCATATAGGTCAGGGCTTTAGTTGGAAATAGATTAAGGTTCGTTTTCTTAAAGGTATGATAATTACTAGCAGCGCCCCCCGGTTTCACCCGTATAAGTTTCGATCCCGTAGAAATATCGGGATAAACAGTATCCGATATGTTAATCCTGGTTATAAACCATCTGTGTGCCAAATCCGTTCAGTAGTTGTTGCGTGAATGAGTAACAAACATCCATTCATCCTCTCGAACTTTCGCGTTTATAATATTAGTAGGAAAATAAAATCCTAGGTGTGTATCCTTACATAATAGGTGTAATTATTGTGATCACGACTCGGTTTGACAAAAATGGTGATTATAATTAAAGCGATACCTTGTTATTCAACTCCTGTGCAATATTGAGGCTGTAGAGACCTCTGCTTAAGCCTTTCAAGAAACAGGCGTGATGTTACGTTCCTTATCATTTTTTACAAACTAGGATGGGAAAAAGGGTTCTATTCTCTGATGGAGAAGTAAACCATGATGATCACCATCTGCGATAAACCGGACCGTTGTATCTATGCTAGTTGCGCGGTAAACTCTACTTGCGAGATGCAGGATTTTGCGTGACGTCAGTATGACGCGTTGTTCTCATGTGGCGTTGTAGATACCGCTACAACCTCATGAAGTTCCAATAAAAGTTATATCACAAAACGGAACGAATAACTACAGAACAAACATAATTGGCGAAATGTAACCTCTGCCTAACCCTTCAGGGATTGCAGGCGTGACGATATGAACTTATGTGATCACGCAAAAATCCAAGAAATCATTCACCAAAAAATCACAATGTTCAAAAGTTAAGGTACCTCACCACCTGTAGCTCGTGCTTAACCGGCCAACACCCAAATACGACCACGATTTACCCGGATTATGCCGGACAACGCCCGGTTACGGAACTCCGAGCCGTTCATCCGTTTAAGACCAACCCTCGGTCAGATTTACATTGTAAAGAAACTTTGTTTAATTTTTGAAGAGTTCTGATTGATTTAATCTGTCAGTTAAGAAGTTGTTCTGTTGGATTTGTGAGGATTAAGTTATCAACTCTTTGTCTAAATGGTAATTAGGACCGTGATTGACTAAAGGTTAAGTGGCGACGACTGATTTAATTGACTTTGGTGACGACACGATAAGTTAAAGTATTAATTGGTGAAGTTTGACCTTGAGCTGTGACATTCAGTCGAAATGAAATGTTGTGAAGTGACTGCGCTGCGGGTATATTGAGCATCATTTCGAACAAGGTACAGGTAATGTCGGTATGAATACTTTAAAATAAGAAGCAGTTTATTAAAATTCAACATTTTCCTTAACTTTGCCGTATGTCATTACTTCCCAGAAGATAAGCGACATTATCGAATGGTGAACAGTTCCTGGCTAGAAATATTGATTTTTCAAAAATCCAATGATGCAGTTTTAGTTTTTATCAAAATCGAGCCCGCGACTCCTTTGAGTACTTTTCGCTTTTCCCCATAGTTTCGGATTTGGCCATCCTCGCCCACTTGGAAAATTCAGCCTGTATATAGGCAGAAACTACAAAACGTAACTAAATTCTTTGTTTATTTATTCGTTTCAGAACAAATTAGGGTTAAAAATTATAATACGAAAAACAATATTAGGTACGAGCCCCTGTCACTGTCAGAACAAAATATTAATCCAAAATAATATTACATACTAGCTTGTAACAGTTTCAGAGGCCATTTTCGACCATACAGCAAATATTCCTTCGGCACACAACCTCAACCAAAAGGCTCCTTTGCTTGCTTTCTGTATAGAACCCATTGATGCGAGACGTGTATGAGCAACGGCTATGACCATAGCAGTATTGTCAGTAGCATTCGAAACTGCTAGGTGAAGTATAGGTACGGCAGTGCTGGTATTTCTATGTTATCTTGTGGTAGCTGTATTCAGGTAGATAGATAAAGGGATTGTAGAATGATCGTCAATGAATTTTGACCTATATATACAAAGTTATTTTTAGTATATGCGAAATCTGAATATATGTACTTTGTTCAAGATAAGTCCAAAAAAAAATCGATCCCAATCGAATCGAATCGAGTGAATCGATTCCAAAAATATTTACCCCATGTTATATTTTGTCCCAAAAATATTTAAAAAAGGTTAAAATTTGGACACCGAGCGACACTAGGTAAGTTATCCAATCTCAGCGCCGATTGATTAGGTACCTATAGGTATTAAATATCAATGAGCGCAAGACGGCGCGGCGCGGCTGAGCATGTGTTTGTACGGACAAACAGGTAACTAATAATAATAATAATAATATTCCACAACGCCGTCTAGTCTCAAGCTAAGCAGAGCTTGTGTTATGAGTACTAGACAACTGATAAACATACTTATATATTTCTAAATACATACATATATAGATAAATTACACCCAGACACAGAACAAATGATCATGCTCATCACACAAACATTTGTCCTGGGTGGGAATCGAACCCAACTTAACAAGCTTATAACTTTGTGATTTTTCATGATACAGTTTTGAAATTTTGTACACAGATTCTTTACATAAAAATACTAGACACGTGTTTCGGGTTTCGCATATACTAAAAATTACGTTGTATATCTAGATTTGAGTACCCATTTGAATGTTATTTTACAGTTTTAAACTAGAGCATCGTTCGATGCAGACGAGTACTTCGACGCCCAAGTGTCCTTTTGCTTTTGTATAGTTATTATTTATTTAAGTATTTTATTTTATAAATTACAAGTTCCTTAAACTTAAACAAAGCACACAATTAGACCTCTGGGCAGACCCCAGCATGCCATGTTTTTTTTCGGATGGGAAATCATCAAATGACCCCTCCCGCTCTGGGTGGAGCGGAAGGGACTTGGGTGTTCCATGTTCCTTCCTTAGCCCTGTTGTTCCGGACCAGCGGTAACCCTTTCGGACAATCCCGCTGACCATGCCATGGCCTGAGTTAGTCATTAGTTAGTTATTATTATTTTATGTTGTCGTACCTAGTGTAAATAGTTAGTTATCGTACTATAAAGAAATCATAACCAACAACAATATAACATTTTCTTCGTACGAAATACACTTGGAAACTTCTATGAAAACATTTATAACTCTTGTGGTGCGTCGTATTTCTCCATCCGGCTTACATTTATCGTCACTCGGTATCAGTATCTCAGCCGAGAGGCATAAAAAGGAACGTCACAGTACCACATAAAGTATTTCAGATAAAATAGTATTAGCGAATCGTCCCTAAGGGCAATATATTCTGTCAAAATCACTTAAATTACAACCTCAGGCACTATTTTATGCCTTATCAGAAGAGCTGTGGCCATTACTGGGACCTTTTTTTAAAAAAAGTCAGAATCTATTGTCTATGTATTTTCCACTCTATTCTTCATAAATAAGGTAGGTTTTCCTTTGTAAGTTTCGTAGCATATGTCATAGAAGTGTCTTGGCCGCCTTTTCTGGGGTAAGTTGGCGAAATTGATTTATAGGTATCGCTATGTTTCATAGTTTCTGTGCACAATTCGATATAGGTAATCTGTAAAGATTTTTGGGGTGCAATGACCTTAAGAAATCGTTGATTAGTTTATGAACTTTGCTACACTAAACGCGTTACTATAACATTTGGTTTTTTTTTTATGTAGACTCTCAATTTCACATAGTTTATTGAGATACGTTGTGGGCCTCCACATGGCAACGGTTCCGAATTGTAGGTCGTGGGTCGAACCCAGACAGGCACTTTACTTTTTGTAAATTATCTCTTCACTACTGCTCTCAGAATGTTGAAGGAAAACATCGTGAGGAAACCTGCATGTCCTAGGACGAAAAATTCGAGTATATTTGACATCTACCAATTCGCATTGGGCCCGCGTAGTAGACAATAGCCAACTCCCTCTCTAAGAAAGGAGTGCTATTATTATGCTAAGGGTGATAAGATCATAGAAATATACTTTCTTATATCTATGGTGACAGTGCTGACAGCCAAACGCCAACTGTAGGTACAGTCAACCACTCTTTAGTACTGCCCATGTTATCAATGTCAAATTGTTACCACCCGGTTGCCTGTACCTAGTCGATGGGAACGAATTACATTCCTTAAGAAACGTATCCTTTACAAAGGGTGTTTCTAGGTCAAAGGAATTCATCTAAGGTAAAGACGGTTGTGTGCAATTAAGTCTTCGATGATCCAAGACAGATTGACCTGAAGACCCACAAGAAAGGGCGACTTTAAATGAAATGGAATAAAGATTAAAAAGAAAAAGAGAGAGACAATATTAAGCGTCTCAAATGAAACCAACAAATGGCGTGATTAAGTGGTCCCGTCAGGAAATCGGGGATACGGATTTAATTATGTATTTGGAATCTTTACTGGAATCTAGATTGAGTGTTATTGAAATTGAAAATGCAGTAACACTTAATGAAACTATTAGATTAGTGGCAGTTTTTGGAATGGCTCCTGGTAGGAGTAAACTGGGAGAAATCGTCTGGAAACCAAAAGCCTTATGCGACCTTCTCTCTGAAATTTTTTATGGTTTTCGAAGGTTCTAAAGCCGATAGTGAGGCCAAAATGAAAACCTAAGATGGCGGCTGCTCAAAATTTAAGATTTTTCGTCATGGGTGTTGAACCAATAAACCAATATTATAATCCGAATTTGTGTCTGTTACCTCTTCACGCTTAAGCCGCTGGACCGATTTAGATGAAATTTGGTAAACAGATAGTTTGACTCTTGGAAAAGCACATAGGATAGTTTTTATCCCGATATTCCCACGGGATCAAAACTTATGCGGGTGAAGCCGCGGGGCGCTGCTAGTATTGTATATAATCATTTTAATGGTTTAAACACTTTGCCCGACTCGAGGCGAATCTAGTAACTAGGAACCTTCTTGCGCAATATGACGCAGTATATAAATTCACGTAAAATTATGATTCTTTTCAAAACAAGTGAACGCCACGCGCCGCCCTGTTTCGAACTCGCGGCTGCCTTATCGAGAAGTCTCCCCATGGAAAGTGATAAAAATATTCTCCCCGAGATCAATTATACATTTGGGAGTGATGCGTCACTCCAAACTTTTTGGTGATAAAGAAAAATAAATTTAACGATTCTTCTTTTTTTTCTTTCAAAAATCCCTTCAGGGGATCATGCTTGGATTGCATTTATAAGGAATTTTGGGTTTTGTGAATCAGATTGCTTATTTTAAATGATTTCTAGTTTGGTTTTTCTTGTAGGTACTATTCGTTTACATAATATCACAT
This sequence comes from Oligia strigilis, assembly GCA_951800025.1. NCBI lineage: Eukaryota > Metazoa > Arthropoda > Insecta > Lepidoptera > Noctuidae > Oligia > Oligia strigilis. Next base: position 6,592,255 of record OX637566.1, read on the forward strand.
ATATGAACACTTTTATTAACACTTATACCTACAGTTTATGCTAGTGCTTTTGCAATAGTATTTATTTAACTTTTCTACAAAAACGTTGTTTTTTTTTTGTAAAAAGGATTTTATTTTTCACTTTATAGTTGTACGTACCAACTCCACAAAAGTTCATATAACACTAGGTACTTGCTATGTAATTAACAGTGACAGGAAGCTATTGAACACATCTCCCTACTTTAAAGGGTACAGGCGTGATGTTATGTTATGTGATTGCGTAAACAATGCATACATATGCGATAGCAGCAGTCGCAGTTGATTTGCTGGCATTTATTGAAGAGTTCCGTTGTCTGTCTCCGAAACTCATCACCAGATCTTTACGAAATTTAAATGGGGCCATTTCAGAATAAACCTCTTTCGAACAAAAAATATTTTTGCAAATATGACGGAGTTATGCCCGAACATACATAAAAAAAATATATAAACATCGGAATTGAGAACCTCCTCCTTTTTAGAAGTTGGTTAAAAACTTTAACCGCAAGTAAAACAAAACTATACAATGGCGGACTTAATGACTGACGCATTTTCTATCGGTCACCGTTGTTAGGTACGTATCAGTACTCACGTACGCATATCAACAGTTATAGAGCACTTTTATTTATTTATGTAATACTTCAAGCACATAAATGTACAGAGGCGGACTTAATGCCTTGCCTTTTAGTTACAGGTACTCTCTTATCCCACCGTTTACAATCGTTCCCCGTTTTGATTTTGCTTAAAACCTAATGAGCTGTGGAGTTTGTTGCGTCACTTCTTCTTCCCAGCTAAAGCACTAGGAAGTGGTGAAGGGCGAGCGTTTTGAGGGACTGTCTTATGTAATTTTGACGTTCGAAAAGTGCAGATATTCAACCTAATTTGAATAAATTACCTTTGATTTTAATTTTAATATTTCGGAAAAATCACGTCTTTTTCTTCTCTTTGGTAGGTTCATTTCATTGTTAACTGTTATCTCGCAATCAATCTACCATCGTATTTTTTCACAAAGCTCGTGTATAGTCAAAATCAAATATTTGCCCAAAAAACACCAACAATTTGTTTTCAAACATTCGCCCTATTTAAATGTAAATGTTTTTGTATGCATAAAAATCGACAATGACTGGACATGGACGATCAATTATTTTTTCATTGTGATACTGATTGAGGGCAAGGTTTTTGTTTGAAAGTTATGTAAAAGCAATTGAGCGTGATTAAGGTTTAATTGGGGTATTGTTATTAGCTGCGCTGTCTTTTTCTTCTTAGGTATTATTGGCCATTCTTCTTCCTTTGTTCTCCTGTTCTTTTGTTTTGTTTTAAACTCAATACTGGCCCCAATGGGCCAGTATTTATCATCATAATCAGCCTATAATGTTCCCACTGCTGGGACACAGGCCTCCTCTCGGTGAGAGGGAGTGGGCCGTAATCCACCACGCGGGCCCAGTGCGGGTTGGTAAATGTCACATGTCTTAAAATTGTTTGGTTCCAGGCTATGCCAGTTTGCTTACGATGTTTTCCTTCACCGTTTCGAGAGCAGTGGTGATGAAATAAATTACACAAAGTAAAGAGCCTGGCTGGGTTCGAACCCACGACCTATAAACTCGTAAGTCGGGGCCGTTACCTCTGGGCCGTCATTGCTCCATATACTGTACAAAAAAACCTATTACCAAAATATGTATCGTTACAGACCCTAAAGTGTTTAGTCCTAATAAACAATACCTTTTTACTATCTTTATTCTCAACTCTTTCAGAAACAACATTATTTTCGAAACCGATTGTCACATTATTTATAAAAGCCTTTAGTTCAGCCGGATCGGCTACTTGGAAAATCTTGGAGATAAAAGTAATTTATTGGCAAGATTAGGACCCGCTCGATTGTCTGGTGCTGTGTCAATCTAGGCAGGGTCTGGAAAAGGTTTCTTTCCGCTGTGAAAAGCCGGTCAATTCTGTAAAAATCTCACCGTGAAAACTTAGGTGAAGTGAGTTTGATTTTGCTAGAAATTGACACTATTGACAGCTCACTCCACGCTCACTTCACCTAAGTTTTCACGGTGAGATGGTTACAGAATCGCACTGGAGAATGCTATTTCATGAGATAAAGCTATTGTTGTTAACGATGTTTCATAAATCTATGCAGGAGAAGCAGCAGATATCTAAGCTAAACACAAAATGAAAAAGGGATTGTTTAATTTCATAACCAAGGTTACATTCTATAGAGATTGGTTCTGATCAGGTTCATTAAGAAAAAGCTAGGAGTTAGTTCGCTGGTTTTAGAACCGGAAAACGGTAAAGGAAAACATCGTGAGAAAGCCGCGATGTCCTAGAACCAAAAATTCGAAGACAAGTGACGTCCACCAACCCGCACTGGGCCCGCGTGGTAGATTATGGCCCACTCCTTCTCACAGATTATGGCCCACTCCTTCTCACAGATTATGGCCCACTCCTTCTCACAGAGAGGAGGCCTCTGTCCCAGCAGTGAGAACAGTATATAGACTGATTACATCTTACAAAATTTTGTGAAATATCGGCAAAATAGTCTCTTCGGCGTAAACGATCGAACATCTATCCCATCCCCCCTTTTTCCCTTTTTACACATGTACTCAGTATTTCATTACCACCATTTCTTTGTAGCTGTTCTCTAGGTTTTTTTTGTCGATGGGAAATCATCAAATGACCCCTCCCGCTCTGGGTGGAGCGGAAGGGAGTGTCAGACTCTTACTGACTAAAACTCACCCGTGTTCCTTCCTTAAATTCATACATACATTATTTTTAGCGGAACACCGCAGTGCCAGAATTTTTGCTGACTGCTGTACCCACGTGAAATGAATGCAGATCAGCGTTCATGTTCGAATTTGGATACTTCGGTTTAAAAGTTTTTTTTTTTCAGTAAGAAAATGTAGGTAAGTGAAAAAAATCTCCTAAACAAATGAATTTATTATTTTGAAGATGTAGGTACTCTCTCACAATTTAACCTTTTGCCCGCCACAGTCGTGTATAGATGACAAACCAAAATGTGCCCAGCACGCCACGGTTCGACTACATGACAGACTTTAACGCCGAGGGCACGTTTTTGATTTTTTGACGTGTGGCGGTCAAAAGGTTAAGATTATTATGTTTAAAGCATGTCCTCTGGGATTTATCAAACGTTTAAAAACTGTAAAATAAAATAGGCGAAGGTGGTGTGACGATCTGACGAGGTTTGCAGGACCAACATGTCCAGAAATTGCTCAAGGCAGCGTGGTTTAGAAGGAAAAAGGGGAGGCCATTTCCCAGCAGTGGGACACACTATAGGCTAACGATGTGGCGAAATTTGTAGAAGGCCTATGTCAAAATGTCGATAAACATGTAAGTTGTCACGCCCTTTATAAGGCTTTTATTAGGTAATAAGTTTTTTGTTTACTTTTTATTTTTATTTTTTTTGCTTGAGTATAGTACCTATAGTATAGTATAGTAGATTTTATTGTATTTGTTGGTATATTGGCGTGGCTAGCTCATATTATTAATATGATAATATGATATGCATAATAATGTGGCAAATAATTTAATTTAATGTTCTGTTAATTAATTTGCATATCTAGTATTGTATACAATCAAGTATTTTCTAACTGAACAGACAGCTGTGCTGCTGGGAGTTTGTTGCGCCACTTCTTCTCCCCAGCGAAAGCACTGGTAAGTGGTGAAGGGCGGGCGTTTTGGGGAACTGTCTTATGTAATTTTGACGTTCGAAAAGTGCTGATTCTGTCTTGTTTGAATTTTGATTTTGATAGAATACTCTTAATTATGGACACTATATAAATTACAGACATAAATAAAACCTATAATGATGATGATAATAATCATTAATTAATTTATAATAAAAAAATAATTAAATATATTTTCTAAATAATTTACATAATTTAACGAACCGAAAGGAGTATGTAAGGATCATAGCCTGCAGGTGGCGTTCTTTAGTTTAAACCTACCTACCCTTAAGGGAAGAAAGCGTATGTGTTAATTACCATGTAATTCACCTTCACATACCAACAACCCCGAAATATTCCCACATATAAACATACAATACAGGGTGCTCCATTATGAACAACCGGAAGCGGAAACGTAGGTAGTTTGATAACATTTCCGTTCGCCAAATTACAGGTCACGTGGTCTGAATGACAGTTGAACGTCTGGCGCCCTCTGGTGGCGAGACAGAGAACTGACGTCGTGTCAGCGATATGAATTTGTTGTGTTCTGCGCGGACTATAGATAGTATTCTGTTCCATACATTTTAGCCGCGTACGTCCTGCACTTTTCTATAAAATAGCGGATTTTTTTTTGATAACTGACAAAAGTAGGCAACTGAAGGAACACGGGTGGGTTTTAGTCAGTAAAAGTCTGACACGCCCTCCCGCTCCGCACAGAGCGGGAAAAGTTATTTCAAGTGCTGAATTTATAGTTACAGTTTGCTCGTCGATGTCCTCGGCACCCTATATGGGAAAAAAATTATAAACAAACAGAAAAAAAAAAAAAAATTAAGAAGTAACTTTATCAGGCGTTTATTATAAACATGTTAATTGGTTGTAACGACTTAATTATCACTTAAGCTAATGAACTAATTAACTTGTAAACAGCAAAAAAAGACGCTCCATTCATCTCTAACGCGCTAATTTGAACGTAAATTAGCGTACCATTAGGTATAAAATACACTAAAAAGCACACAAAACAAAATCAAGCGATAATGATTTCGGACAAAAAACGGTTACTTTGAGTAAATTGACTGAAAAATGACAATAGATGAACCGCAATATAAGAAAATGCAGAAGTTCTATTGCATGTAACGTGCTTCATAATCAGACTATATTGTTCCCACTGCTGGGACACAGGCCTTCTCTCTAGGATAGGCAGTGGGCTATAATCTACCACGCGGGCCCAGTTTGTGGGTTGATACATAACACATGGCTTAAAAGTTTCGGTTTTAAGACATGCCGGTTTCCACACGATGGTTTCCTTCACCGTTTTGAGAGCAGTAGTGATGAAATAATTTACACAAAGTAAAGCGCCTGTCTGGGTTCGAACCTACGACCTACAATTCGTAAGTCGCGGCCGTTACCACTGCCACTGGGCCACATAGGTACACGTGGTTGGTAGGTGCTGGAACCTACAATACATAATAATTATTTTGTACACCAAGAAAATGTATTATTTAGAAAGAAACATACTTAAATCATTTATATTTCTCAGCGCATGATATAGGCTTGTTTAGCAAATGGAACTTCCTATTAGAATCGTCTATTTATTCAAAAAAATTTACTGTCATTCTTTTTCGGTCGTATGATACATTCTCGAAACCTATTGAATTCATTTAATCATTTTTTTTAAATATTGCTAATCCATTGCATCATATGTTCGAAAAAAATGTCTGCTAAACAACGTAAATAACGCAATGGATTTTGTTGTACTATCAAAATGAAAGTACTGCTGTTAGTCGCAATTACCCCGCAGGCTAGCCTCAACAGTAGGAGGTTGTATAATGGCACATAGGTAACACAATGCTGCTCAGCGGGGTGACAGACAGCGCAGGTCAAAGGGCAGAGCGGCGAAAACAAATGAGTGTGGCGTCGGACGCACTAGTAGCGGTGACGCGACGAGCGATAGTCTCATCATGGTTCCCCATTTATTTCTCACGTAAAGCCTTCCACGCTAGCCACGAGGGTTATAAATGCACAATCAAACTGTACCTATATGAAAGAACACATGAACTAAGAAACGGTGAAAATTACGTGTTTTCTTGCGCTGTCATAAGCTTGCATGCGTAACCTAGCGTACATGACTGGCTTAAAAGGGGAATAGGCTAAAATAGCCTACGAAATTCAAATTTCGTTACGTTTTTTTGCAATTTGCAGGTCAGTGTCAGGTTGTATCATTATCATCTGCCTAGCCTTTTCCTAACTATGTTGGGGTCGGCTTCCAGTCTAACCGGATGCAGCTGAATACCAGTATTTTACATGGAGCGACTGCCTATCTGACCTCCACAACCCAGCTACTGGGTAATACGATACCCCTTGGTAAGACTGGTAGTCAGATTTTTTAGTAAGTGTCAGGTTGTATGTTGAATAAAATATGATTCGTGAACGTAACAAACATGACTTTATAAAATTAGAATACCTACCTACCTAACTAGAATCAGCAATACAACTCATTATACCCTGACGCTTTCGCCTTAGTGGTGTGCGTTTTGAAAGTGTGCAACATCGTAAATAGATGTCAAATATTTCACTGTTTTGATTAATTTATTGCAAAAAGCGTAAGTAAATTTGTATTTCGCAGGCTACTATAGAACATCCCCCTTAAGTATACGTCAACTGCGTGGAAGAGCCGCGGCGTGTTTCCATACATTGTGCAATACTAACCTTCTACATTATTTTTGCAATGCAAAGGTTTTATTTTATCCAAGCACTTTTTTACAAAACGGACCATTTATCTATTGAAAGCAGCCGTGAAAATTTGTCTTTTCATGGAAACCTTTCAGTGTGTTTTTTGTTATATTTTTAAAGAAAGCCAACGTCAAGCCTATTTAGGCGTTTTATTTTGTTAAATTAATCAAATTCGGGACGTCTTTTTGGTGAACCTTTAACAGTCTTTCTTACAATGAGTTCATTGGTTTTAGTTTATACTTCAGGTTCTGGCCAAGTGCGAGTCGGACTCGCACATGAAGGGTTCCGTACCACAAGGCAAAAACGCCGAAAAAAACACGTTTGTTGTACGGGAGCCTCCGTTAAATATTTATTTTATTCTGTTTTTAGTATTTGTTGGTATAGCGGCAAAAGAAATACATCATCTGTGAAAATTTCAACTGTCCAGCTATCACGGTTCATTAGATACAGCCTGGTGACAGACAGACAGACGGACAGTGGAGTCTTAGTAATAGGGTCCGGTTTTTACCCCTTGGGTATGGAACCCTAAAAATAAAACATTCAATTGATATTTATTGTCAAAACTAGAAAATGACTAGATTTATTACCCTAGCAACACTTGACAAAAAACTACAATTTGGATTACTATTCCTGAATTGGTAATCTATTCATATGTTCCGGGATTCACCACATAACGTGCAAGTACGGTTAGTTGATTATGGGCTGATTTTTCCAACGTCAGATAATTTTATCGGAAGAATAATTTTGAATTTTTGACAGTTCTACCATACAATAACTGTCAAACGTCAATTTTATTCCACGAATATAAATTATATGTCGATTGAAAAATCTATAAGTAAAATTGATTTATATTCATCGTCAAATCATCAAACACAAACTTATATTCTACAACCAAAACATGTATTCTACAACTAAAGCATTTGCATGCATAACATTAATATTTGTTACGACCGCGAATCATATTTTTATCAACGTACAACTTAATACTGACCAGCAAATTGCAAAAAACTTAAGAAAATTTGAATTTCGCGGGCCACCTTAGCGCTTCCCCCTTAATGAAATAGAAAGAAAAACAGCTTACTTAGCAACTTAAATTTAGTTTAGTTTGTGAACTGGGATTGGCACCAATATCAAAATAACTCCCAACTTTCTATACCCACCAAGATATCATCAACTGAACAAAAAATAAAATACCATAAAACCAGTAGCGCATCCTGTTAGTTAAGCGTCAATTAATATGAGACACACAAATTATAATTACTTATCAGAATCACCGATTGATAACCATCAGAATGGGGAAGCCACGCGTGTGAACAAATTTGACAATTATCAGTGTGGGTATGAAAGAAACTAATGCTTATTGATTGGCTGCGACGTCTTGTAAAAACTTTTATGGTGTGTACTTAATAATAATAGCCTCCCCGACCGTTTTCGCTCACGGTGGCCAATCTCAATGGAGATTAGCCAGGTACCTAGGAGATATTATATTGCACAAGTGTGTGCGCAAACACAGGTGCACTCTCTGTTCCTTTACTCTCATAGTCCGATGGGACGGCAATCCTACACGACCGGGGAGAAGGAAGGTGTGTACTTATAAAGTCCTTGACCAAGGACCCCCTCCGGTGTCCAGCACGTCTGCTGTATCTCGTCACCTCCTTTACGACCATCACGAGGCGTCAGTATAAGCATAAGCTTCTGACCAAGGACTGAACTACGAACGGGTGTAGAATCAATTTTATTTTACTGTAAATTTTGATGTTCAGAAGTGCCTTTTATATGACTTTGATTTTGAGTGAAAGGTACGATATGTATGTAGGTAGAAAATGCGTTATTTTACAACAAAATAAGCACAAACTGCTAATATTAAATTCAATTCAATAAGCTCTTATATTTATTTATCTCTTCTTTGTAAAATTCGATATTGTCGATGTTACAGACTATACAATTCTTCTGATCTTTTTAACCGACGAAAAACCGGAGGAGGTTCTCAAGTCGACGCGTAGGTATATACATATTTTTTTTATGTATGACCACGCATGTCTTTTGCAGAGTAGCCCGATTTTGATAATTCTTTCTTCGTTTAAAAGGGTATACTCTCGAGGTGGTCCCATTGTCATCAAGTTGAAATCTGATGAGAGGATCCTATGGAAATCGAGAGAAACCCTCAAATTTTATAGGCAAACGTATAGCGATTTGGATATTTTTCAAAGCAACTTGAGCATTTGCTCTTGGAAATCATCATTTGGTAAAGTGGAGCTGATGATGAAGACCACAGATGGCCATCGGAACAACTCAATGATGGATATTTCACGGGTTACGATTCGATTACTTTAATATGGTTGCTAAGCACTAAACAATTTATGCTCGTCACAATGCGTATGGTGAAATGGAGCTGATGGTGGAATACTAGGAGAACTCCTCAACAGTCAACGTCCCTGCATCGTGAAAAGCAAAATTTTGTAAAAGGCCATGAGCAAGTTGACACTATGTCATTGCACCTTAGATAAATTATAAGCAGACCCACTAAAAAGCGAGAAACAATAAATTTTTAACAAAAAAATTAAACCGCCGAAAAAACTGAAAAGAAAAAAAATTATAAACCTTTTTTAATTAACCTTACTATCTCGGTTCTTAAACTAATTTAAGTATATACCTACATAAGTAATTATGAGTCGGCGCCAAATAATCAATGAACAAAGATCACTAAATCACATCACGCTTTACGTAATTAATTAATTTTCTTGTTTAGCGCCGACTCAAAATTACTAAGGTAAGGTTTATTATTTTTTGCTTTTCAGTTTTTTCGGTGGTTTAATTTTTTTGTTAAAAAGTGTTTTCTATGTCTTCCCTTGTTCTTATCGCAATGTTTGGGATACCATTCTGTGACAGATTGATGTAAAATATCTTCACTTTTTTTCTCTCTTTCTTGTGACCGCACTCCTTATGTCGTCTGGAATGACAACTGTCTCCATAAGCTGGACAACGTGATATAATCGTCGTTACAATCACGGATGACTAGTTACATAACATAACTGTGGTTAAGATGACATTAAAGATAATGTAAGTTATATAGTTTCTTAACGTTTACTAGGAAATAAAAAATATTGATTGGAAGTTACTTTGATAGTAGGGTTGACGTGTTTGTTTAATGTTTAAATAGGAAGCTTTTATTTATATCATTACTAGCAGCGCCCCGCCGTTTCACCCGCATAAGTGTCGATCCCGTGGGAATATCGGGATAAAAACTATCCTAAGTCGTTTCCTGGGACTCAAATTATCTCTATACCAAATTTCATCTAAGTCGGTTCAGCGGTTTAAACGTGAAGAGGTAAAACACACTTTCGCCTTTATAAATAAAGTCCTCCAGACCGTATTTCGGCCACGGCGGCCAATCTCAACGGAGACTAGCCTTCGGCGCGGGACATATTATAGTGCACAAGTGTGCGCGCAGGCACAGGTGCAAGGTGCACTCCCTCTTCCCTCACTCTCATTGTCCGATGGGACGGCAATCCGACACGACCGGAGAGAGATCAGGCGCAGGACCAACGGCTTAACGTGCTTTCCGAGGCACGGGGGTATCACACCGCCAACTTCCAAACTCCGGGCTGCTACTAAGAAACCTTTATAATATTAGTATGGATAGTATGGAGGGATTATCAGCCTGTAGCAGTTCACTGCTGGGGCATAGGGACTAATCGCACAACATTTTTCTCGATCATCAACAACTCCCATCCTGCAGATTCATCGATATTTTTTCTGCAGTATTAGTAACAATGACTTAAAAACTATGTTAGTAAACTTTCACAAACTAAAACAACTAAAAATAACGTGGCCCAACACACGTTGGCACGTGGCTCCGTATCCAGTGGCTTATAAAAGGACACGTTTACGCCGTACGGCATTTCATACAAACATTCAAGCCCTTGTTTTTCGAAATGTATAAACCGATTTTAATGAAACTTCATACGCATAAGCAGGATACAAAAGTCTAAAAAGTTACTTAAGAACATTTTCGAAAAATAGTGTTACAGCCAAATTAGACCGATTTTAAATTTTCTATAGAAACAGAGATTTCCAGTTATCTTTTTTTAAATAAGACATTTTGAAAATGTTCTTAACTTTTTAGACCTTTGTACCCTGCTTATGCGTATGAAGTTTCATTAAAATCGGTTTATTCATTTCGAAAAACAAGGGCTTCAAAGTTTGTATGAAATGCCGTACGGCGTAAACGTTCTTAAAGATCATGAGGCAAATTCACAAATAAAACATAGGCAGCTAAAAAATCTACTATCAACATATTCAATTTGAAAATAAGACATTTTGAGGCCCTTTCCTGTATAATTCCAACCCTCCTTTAAACCAGGTTAAAATTGATACAAGCTTGAGGCAAGACAGACATTAGTTAGATCAAAACAAAGCCTATTTCAGGCTGCTGTTCCCATAAATCGTTAGAAATCAACCCTTGTTTATTTCTATGCAAATTCATCCTTTGTTATCTGTTCCCAACAATGATTCAACCTCACACACGAAAAAATCAACCTTGCCTTCCAAACTCTAGGGTTTCATTTTGCATGACAAGCAAAGCTTTATCCGCTATACACGATATGAAAGCGTAGAATTGCGCTCCTTTTATTTATTTAAGTGAAAATAGTTCTTATATTCTATGAAGTAAGGGTTATTTTCGTTTGAGTTTGCTTCACCATTGCTTAATTTTCACCTGTAAAAATATTGAGGAACAGTTTATGATCTGATTTGGCGCTCGTAACAATAAAAGAGAAAATAACTTTATTTTTAAATGGTGCCGTAATTTATGGTGATCACAGATAAGCTAGTTTCGTTTTGTTATCCATTCAAATAAAAGGAAAATTGCCGCTTTATTTCATCCATTTTGGAAGACATTTCAACGGTAGGCATTAAAATATTTTATTTAAAGGTAAGTCGGTGTCGTTCCGTACCTATTTTCGTTTTTGCCGCCGAGTTCCAAAATTAAAGTTATTTTTCACTTTGTAGTGTTTTTTTGGAAGTGGGTTGTTTTTTTTTTTTTTAGTTGTTCCACACAAATTCAACATCATTAGCAAACTTTAAAACTACCCAACCAAAGTTAATAAAATTCAGGGACCACTGATACATCCATACTAATATTATAAATTCGAAAGTAACTATGTCTGTCTATCTATCTGTATGTTACCTCTTCACGCCTAAACCACTGAACGAATTTCGATAAAATTTGCCAGAAAGATAGATTGCATTCCGAGAAAGGACATAGGATAGTTTTTATCCTGATATTCCCACTGGATCGACACTTATGCGGGTGAAACCGCGGGGCGCTGCTAGTACACCATAAATCCGAAGAAGGCAGAGTTGAATAATACATTCCCATTTCACCAGACATGATATTACTTCCAAGTAATGTGGGAACGAGCCTATTACCACCCTTCGGGTACAAATCCAGACTCCGGGCTTGTACTCAGAATTCAGAATTTCCCAATGGCCAAAACCTATATTAACAACACGAATTTAAACGTACATTTACTAAGGGGTGTTACATACATATTCGGGTCGGTACTGCACGGAGGAAAAAACCATCACCCCTGGTGTATCAGAAATCTGTGGTCATATTCAAGGGGCTTACAGGACCTAAACACAAAAAATTCAAGTTTTAGAAACAATAAAAGTGTATGATCGACTACAGTAAAAAAAATCTGAAAAATATATGATATTTTTCATTATATGCTAGGTGGATAGTGTGTTGAAAACATAATACAACAACAAATGGCAGGATATGCTGAAACAAATTGAAGTTTACTAAGAAACCGATGGATATTCTCGAATAAAATTTTAGTTTATTATTAATAGAAAACAGCTCATTTATTAAATTAAATTTCAGTCCAGAACATCCATCGGTTTCTTAGTAAACTTCAACTATATCCGACGCTCCTGTATACTTAACTCCTTTGTTGACTGTACATACCAGATTCTAGCAAATAAATATTTTGATTTGATTTGATTTGTAATTGATTCAGGTCGGCTCTATTGTTCAAGAAATACTTCCGAATCTAATTTCCTGACACGACTAATTGTGTAGCAACCCTAACTGAAATGTGGCCAAAACATACCAAATTTTGCAATAAGCGTACCTGTTGAAACCGTCAGGTCTGTTTAAAACAAGAGGTTTCTCGGATATTCGATCCATAACTTGAAAACCAACAGAACAACAAATTCATGCTTACAAAGTGCTTATACAGGTTTCATAGAATACTCAGTTTTAACGATTCATGACGATGTCGATAGTCAGCTGTTTTCCAGTCGTATTTCTATTAAATTCATCAGGTTATGTCTTAGAGGAATAAGCTTTACATTTGATAGAAGTCTTTAAGTCCCTGAGAGCAGTGATGACCCTACTCACGAGTTGTACGTTGTAGGTATGAACCTGGGTTCATACCTACAACGTACAACTCGTGGTCATGGAATAAATAACAAAGTAAAGCGCCTGTCTGGACAGGCGCTTTACTTTGTTATTTATTCCATGACCACTGCTCTCAAAACGATGAAGGAAAACATCGTAAGGAAACCGGCATGTACAGACGCCAGCACATCAAGCTACTATAATCTGTCAAATTTCTTTAATAGAATTTCAACTATATCGCTAAAGCATCAGGTTCAAAGTTGATTGGGAAAATTTTACAGTTTCGGGTAGCATAATGTGCTGGCGTCTGTACTTGAACCATATACTAAAAACCACTGCTGGGACATAGGCCTCTACCACGCGGGACCAGAGCGGCTTTATAGATGTCACATGTCTTCGAATTTTTGGTTCTGGGACATGCCGGTTTCCTCACGATGTTTTTCTTCACCGTTTTGAGAGCAGTTGTGATGAAATTATTTACAGCGGTGATGAAGTAAAGCACCTGCCTGGGTTCGAACCCGCGACCTACAATTCATAAGTCTGGGTCTCAAAGAGATGTCAGCATCAAGGAAGGGGCCCCTTAGGGCCGAAGCCTACCGGGTCAGCGGGATTGTCCGAAAGGGTTACCGCTGGCCCGTAACATAAAGGGCTAAGGAAGGAACATGGGTGGGTTTTAGTCAGTAAGAGTCTGACACTCCCTTCCGCTCCACCCAGAGCGGGAGGGGTCATTTGATGAATTCCCATCCGAAAAAAAAAAAACGTCGGGGTCAACAATAGTGATAGTTATAGAAAATGGGAAATATTTATTGTTCAAGTAATACAGTTAACAGGTTCACTGTTTAACAGCAAGTTGAGACGACATGAGTAGCTCTAGACCTAGCTAGCTGCAGCTACCTTAGACTAGGTCTAACGTTAGAACTAGTTTTGTAATAAGACGGTTAGTGTCTATAGTTTGGGGCTCACTGGTAAAAAAGATATTGTAACCTAGCTGTAGGTAATATTCTAAGCTACTCATGTCGTCTCAAACTGCTGTTAAACAGTGAACCTTTTAAGGTGAATAGGTAGTTGAGACCGCGAAATTCAAATTTTCTTACGTTTTTTTGCAATTTGCAGGTCAGTGTCAGGTTGTATCTTGATCAAAATATGATTCGCGACAATAACAGGTACATATTTAGAGAATTACATACATCTTTCTAAGTTAGATTTCTACCACCAACCACCAATCTCTTATGGAAAAGTGTTAATGGTAGATATCTTGCAAAAACCGTAAGAAAATTTTAATTTCGCTGTCTACCACTATCCATTCACCTTAACTGTATTACTTGAACCATAAATATTTCCCATTTTCTACAATATCCATAATCAGCCTATAATGTTCCCACTGCTGGGACACAGGCCTCCTCTCGGTGAGAGGGAGTGGGCCGTAATCCACCACGCGGGCCCAGTGCGGATTGGCAGATGTCAGATGTCTTCGAATTTTTGGTTCTAGGACATGCCGGTTTCCTCACGATGTTTTCCTTCACCGTTTTGAGAGCAGTGGTGATGAAATAATTTACACAAAGTAAAGCGCATGTCTGGGTTCGAACCTACGACCTACAACTCGTAAGTCGCGGCCGTTACCACTTGGCCACCACTGCTCTCTATAATATCACTGCTAAATAATTACGTCACTCTATCAATTAGCTGTCATCCCCTCACCCCCGATCATCAAAACTTTTTACATAATTTAAGGGTAGGTAACCAACATCATTATTCTTAATTGTCAAAATCAAATCCGGGTAAAAAATTAAACGTCAATCATGCGGTGGGCTTTAATTAAAAGAGGGTCATCTTTTTTGATGTTGGAGGAAAAACTCTTAGGAAATGGCTTGGTACATTTAAGAGAAAATGTTATGGTTTTCTGTATCAAATTTTTGTATATAGACATCAAAAACAAGTTTACCTTTTCACGCGTTTGTATGTGTATATCAAAACCCATCCAAGATTTTATGCATGAGGTGTCTACCGATTCATCCAATTGTGATCTTTATTTATGTAATTAATAATGCATACTTTCGAGGTCCCTCATGTACTAAAAAACCTTTATGTACCTTAAATTTTTATTATTAGGTATTATAGGTTAAAAGTAACTGCGATCAATTGTCAACTACGTTACGCGACTACCGCAGGTCGCAATTTAAATACAATATCATAAAGGTATGTACCACGCCTTCATTGGAACCTATTCAACAAAAGCCAATTTTATTAATAAATTCCTGAAAACGTGAAACCTATTTTCATCAAACACTAAATGCATTCGCGACTGTCGTTACATTTGACACTTTTCCAACTTCAATTTAAGCACTTGTGTATTTTTATACAGTAGGCTTAGCACGAACACGCAAATTAAACGGAAAGTAAATTCTAAAGACTTTAAAATTGAAAATACTATAACATTAACACAATACACAACATCACTTAAAAAAAAACAGTGGCACTCCAGGAGTCAGAAGTGAAAACTTGTACAATTACGTGTGTATTTTTTAATCATCTTATAAACAAAACACAAGCAGAATACTTTGCCATCACTTACTGACTTATCGGATATACATCAAAACCGAGTATATCCCGAGAACAGCCGAACACATTTGAATGTAGCGCGGTGTCGGTCAAAAAATGCCCAGCGCCGACTTTCCACTTAACAAAAAAAAATCCTCTATTCCCTTTATTCAGAGTTCCACCTATAGTACACCCACATTCGCTAGTTATGTTTAAGTCCCATGTAACAAGGGGCGAGCCTATTGCCATCAACTAGGCACACATTCACATTCTCGGCTGCTATTGAAAAATTCCATAAAGAAAAATCCAATAGCCGTTTGCCAGACCCGGAAGTCAAACCCAGTACCTCATGCTCAGCAGTAGCACTAGCAACTACTAAACCAACGTGGCAGTCAATTAAAAATACTGTTGCGCACATAAATAAGTACTTAGTTTTATAGAGGTATGAGCAACAAGGTGTAAAGCTCACAAATCCTCTACAGAAAAGGGAGGATCCTTCGACCAGACGTCGGTGGGAGGGTATCGTGTCTGGTGGGGTACTGCCCGACAATTGCTGTCGGGATGTTGTTTATATGGTAATTGCACGGTAAACTCTGCTTGCGCGATGCAGAATTTTGCGTGACGTCAGTGTGATGCGGAGTTCACCTGTGGCGATGTAGATGTCGCCACAGTTTTAAGACTTTATCCATCTCTATGGATTATATTAACTATGCTTGCTGCAATTTTTTTTACCCAATCCTTTATGAGAGTAGTTGTATTTTTTTATTTAAAAATCGTTTGAATTTACGTTACGTATATATTATGTCGCGCGTTCGCGCTAGGGCCTCAGGAGCCGAGCAAAAAAGTTAAAAAGTCCATGATGAGACCATCTAATTAAGAGGAATTTGCTGCGCTGACAGTCTTTTAACCCTTCAGTGGTCCGGCGAGGAGAATTAATTCATTCGGTCTGTATGACCGGTGAGGGTTGACAAGGCCGTGAAAGGTACAAAAGGCGCACATGACGGATGATAAGGATTACGTACCTATGTAAGGGTTTTGGGCAGTTGATCTGTAATTTGGGCGACGTTATTATGTTTGGCGTTGTACTGTCGTGTTATGTGGAAGATTCTGGCATTTAAAACACAGTCCTGCTTGTTTTTTGTTTATTGCTGAATGGGCCCGCTCTTGACCTCGATCTCGCCTGGTGGAAAGTGATGGATGAGGTATATGATGGACCGCTCCACCCAGAGCGGCCCCTCCCGCTCTGGGTGGAGCGGAAGGGAGTGTCAGACTCTTACTGACTAAAATCCACCCGTGTTCCTTCCTTAGCCTCATTTGATGATTACCCATACGAAAAAAAAAAAGCCTTCCGTTTTTACCATTTTGATACGGAACCCTAAAAACGCAACACGACTTAACAATTCCAATAGCTCAACCTGCATACTCCTTCATTTCACCACCCATACCTTCCTAGACGTTCCCATTCAATGTGGTCGGAATGAACGTGAAATAAAATTAGGTGAATTGATTGAACCGTACCACTTTACGATACGTAAAAAGGGATAATATTAACCTTCTTTTTGCTTTTTATAAAAGATACATTTATTTTCATTTGGCGTTGACGTTTGTGTTCAAAAGAAATGTTCATTTAGGGTATAAAGTCTTGATTTTGTGTCAAAAGGTTTCTCGCTTGAAAAGAAGGCTTTTATTTAAAGAAAGAAAGAAAATACGTGTATTAAAGATCGCCCTATATTTTTGGGATAATGAAAAGTGAATGTAATTGTTTTTAAAGAAATCTGGGAAGGATTAGTAGGACTTAACAGGGTTAACTGAGCTGAGCTAAGATTAATACAAGTTATTTTTTTATTTTTTTTATTTCTTAAAAATTAATAGAGGGTTTTTATCCACATGGATACGCCAACCCCATTGTACCTTATCACTACTCTTACACCACTAATTTTTAACTAATTAACATATAAATAAATAAATAACACTATTCTTGTAATCCTTATTATTTGACAAATTTAGCTATTCATTGATCAGGCTGTTGTACTAATACAAGTTATGTCTAGTGTAGACTATCACGGTGGTCAAAAGCGTAACTGAGTGTGTGGACCTAGGTTCGATGATCTATCGATATGTATAATTTAAGCTTGCGATAAAACAAAAAAAAAAATTCAATACTTTTTTTCAGCACGCGGGCCCAGTGCGGATTGGTGGATGTCATACGTCTTCGAATTGTTTGGTTCTAGGACATGGATTTATTATTCATTTACAAAAGCTGGAAAGCCGGAATCAATAGAAGACTGAAGCTGTGGCGAGACTTCCCATCCGCTAAAAAAAAAAAAGCTTTGGCGAGACAGTGCTACCTTACCCAAACCATTTGTTACATCCGCTGAAGATCTACCACGTGGACGTGAGTTGCCGTGGGTAACCAGAAAGTCTTTAAACAGACTCCGGGCCCAGATTGGCCGAAGCAAGGAAAACCTGTTCAGGTGGAGATTCATAGACGACTCCGCCTTGGAGTGTAAATGTGGTGATGTTCCATAAACGATAGGGCACTCAATATCGTGTCCTGCGTGTCCTGTCAGCTGCGTTACAGGAACTGATGAACTCTAGTGATGGCGCCAAACACGTAGCCGAATTCTGGACCGAGTCCATTTAGATTGATTTAAATTGCCATGGATACGCTATGAAGAAGAAGAAAAAGAAGATACTATTAATACCTCTTCCAACCCTTCTAAGGAACACTGGCGTGGCTCCACCACAAGCCCGAAGAGAATTTGCATGCGCAGTGGAGAAATTCAAACAGGAATCTGATACCAGACACCCACGATCTGGCGCACAGCTACCAACGCAACGGCTAAAAAGCAGACACAGCTTCTTGAAATCGACAGCGTCTCTGTTAGGAAACCCGGCCCACGCCTATTGTAAACTGTGGCAGGATACTCTTCCCCCTCCTACTCACTACCTACCACCAACGGAGCATCTCCCTGCAGGGTGTAACCTTCCGTGGCCCACTTGGAAGTCTCTGTACCGTCTCCGGACACAAGTGGGAAGATGTAAGTCCAACTTGCTAAAGTAGGGCTACCTTGACGGAACGGCAGAAAGGTGTGATTGCGGAGCTATGTTACAAACCATGCTCCACCTCCTATCTTGCCCTCTGTATCCCAAAACATGCAGTCAAAGTGACCTCTGCGCTGCCACCGACAACGCCGTGGAAGTGGCAAAGTTTTGGGAAAACAAGATTTAAATAAAATACAGTCGTGACAGCGACACGAAGAAGAGGAAAGAACACTGACAAGAAGTAATGGAGTATAAACTCCATTACTTCTTATTAGCTGAGTCTATATCAGCTATTATTAGCTGAATACAAGATAGCAATTACTACCACAATAACTTTGGCACATTTTCATTTTAAAACAAAATTAAAGTGAAAGCGCAAACTCCTTGAACAGGATGGCTTGTTTAAGTTAAAGATTAGCTTACTAAGCGACTATGACGAGCTGCTAACTTACCTGCACATGCTGACTTGAAGTTTGTCTCACAACAAGTTAACTGTCGTAATTTTGTGGTAGTAGCTTTAACTTGGACCGGTTGCCAGATATTCTGGCAGCAGAGTTTCATGCTTATCTTAGGTATTTACTTAGATCATGAATTGGACTCTTGGAATGAGTTTTAGTGCCTGCCCCTGTCGATTTAAGCACGACTAAGGGTCATAATAGCCGGATGGGTCGATCTTCCCTAATAAGCAGCGACTGCCAAGGACGGTCCGTGCATGGTCAACATCAAGACCTTTACATGCTGAGACCTCGCCGTGCCTTGGAGTTCAGCTGTTGCTTCTGGCTGTTATTTTGAGATATTTGACAGTAATCCCGGGTAGTCTGACCAAGAGGTATCGTGTTACCCAGTAACAGGGTTGTGGAGGTCAGATAGACAGTAGTTCTAAGTAAAATTCTGTTGCTAAGCTGCATTCGGTTAGACTGGAAGCTGACCACAATATAGTCGGGAAAAGGCTAGGTTGATGATGAAAAGGCTAGGCAGATCATGTTAGAAGCTTGATTTAATGTAAATGATAAATGATTTTATTTTTGTAAGTAGGTTTGTACAAACACTTTTACACGTCAATCACATTTTTTAAATCAATCATACCTCGCGGGGGAAACCGCGGACGGAAACTTTGACTTTTTTACTCTACTCAACATGATCCTGAGCCAATATAGACCAATCCCTCATGTATAGACGTCAACTTTGTCCCGCCTTCTATGGCTCGGTCTTTCACGATCCCGTTGGACGTTTTCAGGAACCCATGCTATGGTGGCCTTGTAGCGGTATCTACAACGCCACATGCGAACAACGCGTCATACTGACGTCACGCAAATCCTGCATCGCGCAAGCAGAGTTTACCGCGCAACTAGCATAGATACAACGGCCCGAAATGAATCATCGGGCAGTTGCCCGCCAGACACAAGACCCGTCTGGTCGGAGGATCCTCCCTTTTCTATAAAGTATGAATGAACTTTACACCCTGTTCCTCATACCTGTATAGTCTTAGGTCCTTTAAAATATTATGTGTCTAGAGTGGTGTGAATACCCAACACAATCCAAATCCACCCAGATTTGGCGAGAAACTTAAGACAAAAGTTTCTCTTCTTAGTTTAGGCATTTTACTTAGTAACCAACAATATTAATGTTGTTGCAAATAATATAAATCAGCCTTCTAACCGTTCATCTCATTGTACTAAAAACCCCACTCCTCTCTTTGTAATTAAGTAACAAAAGCTAAGTAATTATGCAAGGAACGAAACAATCTACTAGGCGAATTTATGGAGTTAGAGCTGATAGAAGTGGCAAAGATAATGCTTTTAACGACGGGTGTAAAATAACTATTAAGTAAGTGAGCTCTCTGAAACGTGGTCGCTCACAATGGGCCTTATAAGAAGGTTAAAAGTCACCCAAAGGGCAATGGAGAGGGCTATGCTTGGAGTTTCCCTGCGCGACCGAATCAGGAATGAGGAGATCCGCAGGAGAACTAAGGTAACCGACATAGTCCGAAGAATTGCCAAACTTAAGTGGCAGTGGGCAAGGCACATTGCTCGCAGAACAGATGGCCGATAGGGCCGAAAGGTTCTGGAGTGGCGACTGCGTACCGGAAGACGTAGCGTTGGAAGGCCTCCCACAAGGTGGGCCGACGGTCCAGCCGTTTGAGCGTAAAGAAGTAACAAACATAATTATAAACATACACACACACAAACTTTCACTTAATATTAGTGTGATGTGAAACTTGGGAAGGTGTTTGCGTGGAACAGATTTGGATGAAAATTGGCACATAGATAGACCATTTCCTGGATACTTTTGATCCCGATATTCCCCCGGGATGGAAACTTATGCGGGTGAAACCGCGGGACGCTGCAAGTACTTAAATAAATACACAATGCTAAAGTATACAGAGTGACCCAGAAGGCGACGGCAAGCCGGAATCGGTTAATAGGCCAAGTCATAATAGTTACCAGAAAAATATATATTCGAAAGTAGTATCTGTTACTTTTTCACGCCTGAACAACTGAACGGATTTCGATAAAACTTGGCAAGGGGATAGATCATATAGTATAGAGCATCCTCCGAAAGGACAGAAGCTTTTTGTCCCGGTAGCAAAGTACCCGTGGAATAATTTAAGACATCAACGCAGGCGAAGCTACGAGCAGAAGCTAGTTACTTTTAAATTGTCCTTCAAATACACACACAAAACAAAGGAGAATATCCGAATTGTCCGACTCCTACCAAATGAAGTATTTACAAACCTATCCAGCGGGGCAATTGCGTAACACATTCTCAATCGGAATCGGTTTCATTTTGACAGTTCAATAACATTCATTGCGTTATTTACATGTTGAGCAGTAAAAATTTTCGAACATATGAAGCAATGGATTAGCAATTTGCTTCAAAATGATTCAGATTCCGACTGATAGTGTGTTACGCAATTCGGGTGCTGGTCTAGTTGTTATCAACGAATCTGTTCGTACCCAAACTTCGATCCTTCGTTAGAACTCGGCGGTCAAGTATTATGTGATTTCTTTCTGCAAAACAACGATCATAATATTATGAAACACTAGCTTCTGCCCGCGACTACGTTCGCGTGAAATTTAACCCTCCCCCATTCACCTTCATAGGGGTGGAATTTAGAAAAACCCTTTCTTAGTGGGTACCTACTCTTCACAAAGAACATCCTCCAAATTTCATGTCTCTAGGACAAGCGGTTTAGGCTGTGTGTTGATATATCAGTCAGTCAGGACTATAAATTTTATGTATACCTATAGATTTTTCTTGTACTATCAGTTGAGGAAAATTGTAGCGGTACCTACAACGCCACATGCGAACAACACGTCATACTGACGTCACGTAAATCCTGCATCGTGCAAGCAGAGTTTACCGCGCAACTAGCATAGATACAACGGCTCGACATGATTCATCGGGCAGTTGCCCGCCAGACACAACACCCGTCTGGTCGGAAGATCCTCCCTTTTCTATGGAGTATGAGTGAACTTTACACCCTGTTCCTCATACCTCTATAAAATAATTGCATCGTCCGAAGTATACCACGGGAATGCTGCCCACATTTGGATAGTCAAGATTCAAGACAGTCAGAAACCCAAAAACCAAGATTAAGACCTATCACATCCAGCACTTTAGTTCCCGCCACTGCTATTTTGCTAGTGACATCGGCGGGCGTGGGTTAATTCCATTAAAAGATTAACAAACCGCAGGAGCGCTGAGATCGCCCGCTCAGGCCATGCAAATGAGGGGGCGGGGAGAGAGGGAGACGCATTACAGTGTGTTACCACCACACGATCAACCATCGCACCGTGTTTGGTGAAACGGAGCCTTAAAAGCCTCCTTATGTGGGTGGCACAGGTCTCAATTATGATATTAGGACTGACACTAGTCTAGTCTTGTTAGGAAAGTGGCGGGGAAAAGGGTTGGCTTTGTAGAACGTAAGGGGTTAGTGTTATTTGGCTGTTGCTAGGCCAAAAATGGACGATACAAATGTTCGTCTTTTGTTTTTGACCTCTGTTTTGGGTTTGCCTAATAGTAAGCGATGATTGTTATGTCAACAATGATGCAGGTTTGCCCCGAAATTGCGCGTTTGTTTTGTTTATAGGTGACTTCTTGTTTTTTTTTTCAATTCTTAAAGCCGATTAAAACACTGAACAAGATCGTGAGAAAACAAGACTAAATACAGACTAAAAAAATTACATAATTATGCTTAAATAAATACATAACGCTAAAGGATACAGGGTGTTTCAGAAGTTGACGTCAAGCCGGAATCGGTTAATAGGCTAAGTCATAATAGTTACCAGAAAAACTACTTGTCAAACTCGCATAGTACTTTTTTTTAGTAGGTACAGTCTGTCAAAGTTAATTTTGAATATTTGGTTGGGCAAAACGTGACATTTTCTTCCAAGCAGACTTTAAATTTTATGCAAGAGTTTACAGAAACAAACAATAATCGGGATACAATAACAAAAAAAAAAACATAAAAAAGTTAAGATTTGTAGTAGCAACAGGAGTGAAGACTGTCACAGGGTGCAGATTTCTTCTAAACTCGATTTTTTTTAAATGCCATTAATTTTTAAAATACACAACTTAGATTTTTTAAAATAATTTTCTGATAACTCTGATAAGTCTGCTGGAAGAAATTTCTTAAGAAATAAGCAGTACCTTTGTACTCAAATTATAATTATATCCTATACCTATGTATTTTACTGTGTGTACAGTCAACAAAGGAGTTAAGTATACAGGAGCGTCGGATATAGTTAAAGTTTACTAAGAAACCGATGGATGTTCTGGACTGAAATTTAATTTAATAATGGGGTCCAAGTGCCCACTTGGTTTTTCGAGATATCGCCAAGCGGTTAGTCGACTCTTCACGTGACCAGAGGGCTGGCCTATTTCTTGGCCAAAGAATTAGCATTGCCATACAACGTGGCAATGCTGCCAGCCTTTTGGGCACTGTTCCTGTTGACAGCGATGCGGACGAATTTTTTGATGCCCTATGATCATTTTGCTAATTTTTTTTCATATAAATGTACATATTATTATTATTTTAAATAGGTATTTAATAAATGAGCTGTTTGTTTTCTATAAATAAACTAAAATTTTATTCGAGAATATCCATCGGTTTCTTAGTAAACTTCAACTATATCCGACGCTCCTGTATACTTAACTCCTTTGTTGACTGTACATAATAATAAAATAAATAATATATCAGCCTGCAGGGAAACACCATCCTGAGTGATTGTGAATGTGAGGACTATGTAGGTCATTTCTTTTATTCCGTTTTCCTTCTTAGTTAGTTTTAATCATGATTTGGCAGTTTGAGTAATTTACGAGGCCTATCCAAATGTCCTTTCTTTGGTATTGTTCGTTGAATCGTTGAGCTCCTCAAGTTCGAGTTGAGCTGTATGATTTTTGACAAATGCGTGCACTGATTGGACAAGTCCGCTCAATCTGTGTGGTTCTTTCATCAAAAGACCATTTCAGACACCAATCTACATGGTCTTCACACGATCTGACCAAGATTTTGTCAGGACTTTAAAAGAGACTGTGACCTCTGAGTTTGTTTCGGCCTTTCTTCTCAGAATACTCAGATAGGAAACGCCGACCTCATCTAGTTTAAAAAAATATAATTGACGTGTAAAAATGTTTGTACAAACCTACTTACAGAAAATAAATCATTTATCATTCATTTATCATTTATCGTGTAAACTCTCCCTTCGCGTAAAAGCTGTTGTGTTTCATTGATTAAATTCAGCCCGCGATATTTCACTGCAAAATTTCAGTCTGATACCCAAAACCGCAATACTTTCAGCGCTTTGTCCAGCGCCGTGTGAGTGTACATTAAAGCGCTTAAAGCGATGTTCGATAATGTTCGCGGCTTAAAGAACCCGATATTGAAAAGAGATAATAGTTGTTTATGATAGAACTTGGTACGGGCAGTGAAAATTCTTGTGGTTAAGGAGCTTTCAGGACCTAAACACAAAAAACGCAAGTTTTAGAAACAAGAAAAGTAGGTATATGATCGACTACGATAAACAAAATCAGAAAAATATATGATATTCTTCAGAATATATGCTAGGTCGATAGTGTTTTGAAAACATAATACAACTAATTTGATACGATAGGTACAAAAAATCATGAAGATACCTCTAAAAACTTTCTTTTTGCAACAAAAACCATACTAATATTCATACAATCATTATGATTTTGGTCAGATTATTGTACAAGCAACTTAATAAAGCACTATTGTTTTAATAATAATTGCTTCATATTTTGCAATAAATTACCAGCGTTGTGTCATCGCGCTTCCCTTTCTTTTCTATGCAGTCCGACAAAGACCACGCTTTAGGTCTTGTAGTCGCCCTATAGCTTGGTACAAACCTTTCTCAAGCTGGTCCACAAAAAGCTCGCTTAGTGCGCTAAGGAGCGGGCTACGCTCGGAGTTTCTTTGAAGAGTAAAATCAGACATCATAATTATGAAATTATACGGAGTACAAAACTGGAGTTATTTATTTAATACTTCAATTAAAGAGGTATGAGGAACAGGATGTAAAGTTCACTCATACTCTATAGAAAAGGGAAGATCCTCCGACCAGACGGGTGTTGTGTCTGGTGGGCAACTGCCCGATGATTCATGTCGGGCCGTTGTTTAAAATGCTAGTTGCGCGGAAAACTCTGCTTGCGCGATGCAGGATTTGCGTGACCTCAGTATGACGCGTTGTTCGCATGTGGCGTTGTAGATACCGCTACACAAGCACATAATTATACAGAGGCGGACTTAATGCCATAGGCATTTTTTTCTTTTTTTTTTCTAGTTACCGACATACCTTGCAGAGTAACCAAGCTAAAGTGGCAGTGGGCTGGCCATGTTTGTCGAAGAACCGATGGCCGGTAGATCAGAAGAATCCTGGAGTGGAGACCGCGTTACGGCTAGCGTAGTGTGGGTCGCCACCATAGATATAGATACACCTAGATAACGCAAGAGCAACTACTTCGCGTGCCAAAAATCGCACCAGCTTACGATAAAAAATCATAAGCCGCCACTTTCGCGCTCAGTCCTGTGTACTGCTGGCTGGGTAAGCGTGAGCGAGAGCGCGAGCTTTTGACGTCATAGTAGATAGTCAAAAAATGGCACGCTTGGTTTTCATACAGTTCGTGATACTTGCGTTATCTAGGTCTATCTATATTTGTGGTCGCCACCCATCTAGATGCACCGACCAAAAAGGTGGCTGGGTCAGACTGGATAAGGAAAACGGAGGACAGGGTGTTGTGGCGTAGAATGGGAGAGGATTATGTCCAGAAGTGGACTGCGATAGGCTAAGTTGATTAACAAACCTTTTTCATATCTTTCTAAGGCCCCAAGCCTACGCCACGCGCCATCATTGGTCTGTCGCTCTGTATGTGTCAAAGGGCTGCGTCCATTTGTATATTTTACCGGTAATAGGTAGCTATCTATTACCGGATTCAGACTATACTTGGCCTGAATCATTTTATTTTATTTTATTACTAGCAGCGCCCCGCGGTTTCATCTCGATCCCGTGGGAATATCCGGATAAAAACTACTTATCCTATGTCCTTTCCCGGGACTCAAACTATCTCTATACCAAATTTCATCTAAATCGGTTGTGCTGTTTAAAACGTGAAGAGGTAACAGACAGACAGACACACTTTCGCGTTTAGAATATTAGTATGGATTTGTCATGAATAAAATAAAGAAAGCAGTTTTCGTGGTACCAAACTCATAGTGCGCGAAATAATAAATGTTGCTTGTTGTATATTGTGGAAATTAGATATTATCTACAGGAAAGAAAGTAAATACGTTTATTTACTACAGTAAACATGAATGACGTAGAAAAAAAACAAACACAAAAAAAAACAAGTTGGGGAAAATATGCGTCACATCTACTCAAATCGGCCCACAAGTTCAACGAACTCAAATGTAAAAGATAATCTACATTATAAATTTTCTTTTGAACCAAGATACCTATCAATATAAAAACAAAAGATATTTTTAAGGTAAAATCCCATAAGTAACATAAAAGAAAAACACATTTTATTTTATACCAAATCATAAAGCGAAGATTTTTCTCGTGTTAACACGAAACCCAAAAAATATTTCAGTATGTTTTCTTTGTACATAATATTCGCGCAATATTTTCTATATTACGTAAAATATTATATTAACACAAGGAATTTCCATAAAAATGATATCTTTTGGCCACAATATGTTATCGTAATATTCGGTTCGTTCGTAGGGATAATAAAAAATGGTCACGTAATTATGTACATACAACGCTTGTTCGGTGCTCGGGTTCAGTATACAAATATGTGTATTTTCTTCATATTTCGGTATTTCTTCTCGATTTTGCTACAACCTATTTCTTTATATTAGGGGTCATTTATTTTAAAGTAGAAATATTCCAAGTGGCCGTCCAGACTGGGGAGCGGGGCGGGCGCGGGCGTGGGGCGGGCGCGGGAGCGGGAACGCACGCGGGCTGCCCGTCCGCAGTAGAGCGCGGCTGCGTTCTGCGTTTTGTCGTGTCCAGTGCAGTTTGACCAGATTAAATTTTACGACCAAACCGAAGCACCTTAAAAAATACTGAATATCTCATCTGAATAAAATATATTAAACTAAAGTCGGGTAATTACCTGAACATCAATGTTCGCGGGGACGATCGATAGCTGCGTTGTTACCATAGTTTTTTATCCAAAACATACCCAAAAATACTGAATTACTGATGCTTGGAAAAGTGGATAAAATGGAATCGCTGAAGTGGAAAAATGACAACTAACTTTTGGAGGTCATTATAAATATCCTACCTCAAAACATTCACAACCCCACAGAACCCTAAAAAACCAACACAATATTAACACATCCACGTATCAACAGAATGGATGTTCAAATCAATAGATAAGCGATCGCCAACCATTTGTCGTTGCTAATAATACCCCGCTCTTCTGCCAGACATTGATAAATGATGTGCCGAAGGTTGGCGGCCCGTCAACAAGTTCGTCTTGCAATATTTTTTAACGGAGACCGTGTAGAGTTGATACTTTATCGTTCATGGTTTT
The DNA here is from genome assembly GCA_951800025.1 of Oligia strigilis. Lineage (NCBI taxonomy): Eukaryota > Metazoa > Arthropoda > Insecta > Lepidoptera > Noctuidae > Oligia > Oligia strigilis. The sequence continues at coordinate 6,619,732 of OX637566.1, forward strand.
TTGTGTCCTCAATTCCTCGAGTTTTTGATCGATAGATTTGTTTTTAAAGTCATTAGTTTAGCTTGGCATTAATAATGGTTTATATTGCCTATTCAAAATAAAATAAAAAATCAAAAGTCATTTATTCAAACTAGGCTGAGAATTACGAACGTCGAAATTACAAAAGACAGTCCCCCAAAACGCCCGCCCTTCATCACCACTTTCTAGTGCTTACGGGGAGAAGAAGTGGCGCAACAAACTCCCCAGCAGCACAGCTATCTGTTCAGTTCGAAAATACTTGATTGTATACAATACTAGATATGCAAAGTAATTAACATTACAGGACACAGAACATTAAATTAAATTATTTGCCATAATGTTAGCTAGCCATGCCAAATATACCAACAAATAAAATCAAATTTGTAAGTACTGAAGCAAAAAAAAAAACAATATTAAAAATGTAAAAAAAAAACTCACTACCTAAAACGTACAAGCCGGTGGTATGGGCGTGACAGCTTACATTTTTTTTGTTTTTTTTTTTGGTTCTGTTTATTAATATAATGGTTCAGAATGCCTGCCTCGTTGGTATGGCAGTCACAAGTTGAGCATGGGGACGATTCACACTATCAATCACAGTATGAACTATGATGAAGGATATTACTAATACATTGCTTCATAAGTTCGAAAAATTTGTCGGTTCAACAAAGTAGATAACGCAATTAATGTTGTTAAAGTATCAAAATTAAACGGATTCCTATTGTTAGTGTGTCACGCAATAATCCCGCAGGTCGAGCAATGCGACACTGGGTTTTGTATAAGGAATTTCTTAGCACACTGTTAAGGTGATATGTTGAAAAAAATGTGGTTTTTCTATTTCGTGGGACTTGTTAAGTATGTGGAATAGGGATTTAACATTTTGGTATATGTTTTTTGACTCATTGGTAAAAGGAGTACAAGATTCAATGAATTTTTCTCGAAACAAAAAAATTGCAAAGTTATATCTATATCATTACTTTTTTCGACATCACGGCGTAATGCTTAAGGGTCAGTTCACATCGAGACGCGACGCGACGCGCAGTTTTCAAGATAGATATACAGTTACAGACCTTATCTACTACACTAAAAGGTACACAATTCAGTGTCTACCTACTACGTCGAGCTACGCAGCGCGGCGCCGCCGCCGCGCGGCGTAGCTCACTGAATTGTGTACCTTTTTGTGTAGTAGATAAGGTCTGTAATTGTATTTCTATCTTGAAAACTGCGCGTCGCGTCGCGTCTCGGTGTGAACTGACCCTAAGAGTTATTCAATGGAATTTACTTTATAACATAGAGAAAGAGTTTACTCAAAGTAGTTTTAAATTTATATCATTTATTTTGTTAAAAAAGGAGTAAATTCGTTTTGGCACATTTTTTTTTTGCTAGCCTATGCTGTCCCACTGCTGGGCAAAGGCCTCCCCCAAATCCTTACGTATACGCACATACGTTGTTTTATTCCGGGCGCACGCACATTATAGCCATCACTCTTCTTTTCCGTTTCAAAAGCAATTGCATCACTTTCGCTCGTTTAGTAAGTTTTCGTGGATTTTAGATTTTCGAGGTAGCTCCGGGTTAAATAATTGTCAAAATGAAAGATTTTGCCACTGTGTTACGCAATCACCCCATTGATTTTGGGCCTGGTTAGGTGGCAACAGAAAAACTTTATGCGCACTTATGTACCTATTTTATTTTCACCCACGCGAAGGGCGGAAGTTATCCCAAAGGGATCCTACCAGGAAAAAAAAGTATCAAATGAAATAATCCAGGTAATTATACAAGGTGGAGACAACAAGACGACAGTAAAATAAACTGGTAATATCTTGACGTACCCAGTCAAAAATTTAGCAAATTCATCCAATAATTTTGTCACTATAGCTAGCCAAAGATTCGCACCATCCCTATTCGGCCAATCACTTCTTTTTTGTTTGTTAGAAAAAGACACTTTTTTATTTTCTGGATTTATTTGATACTTCCTAAATACTCCTGTGTATTATAATTGTCAGTGCCTTCATTTATTGTCGTATTATCATCTCCACATTTTGTATATGTGCCAAATTAATCAAAATCACTTCAGCCGTTTTTGAGTAACAAATATTTAAACATAAACTTTCACATTAAACATACCTATTAATAATAATATATTTATATTACTATTATTTTTAATTATGTCTGTAATTAATATGGTGTACATAATAAAGAGTATTCTATTCTCTTCTATTCTATCGTAGAATTCATTCCAGGTTGTACTGAATCTCTCGCAAAATTCTAGCTAAGTTTCATCAAGAAATCCTACAAAATCTCTACAGGGTATGGATTTCTTTCAGGGTATGGATTTTACGAAGTTAATCAGACAATGTTCGCCCCTGCGAGAAATGTGAAACGCGAAGGCGAAGTCAAGATATACCAACATTTGTTAAGAAAAGGTTTTTTAAGGTTTCATTCTGTTCAGGTATTTTATTCTGTTTTGATCGTTAAGCTGATAACGAGGTTAATTATATTGGATGGTATTCGGAGAATTTGTGTAAGTAGAACTAACAACTATCGGAAATGAGCCAGGTATGCTGGAAGTGATTTCTTTAGAAGTAAGCATCACCTTTGTACAGACGCCAGCACATCAAGCTACTACAATCTGTCAAATTTCTTTAGTAGATTTTCAACTTTATCGCTAAAGCATAAAGTTCAAAGTTGATCGGGAAAATTTGACAGTTTCGGGTAGCTTGATGTGATGGCGTCTGTTCATATTTTTCTGTTCCTTTCTTCTTGTCTGACTATATATGTGTGTACATAAATGGATAAATAAATAATAGAACCTTAGCCATACGTCAAAGGGGGGTCTTTTGGAAAAAAAATATAATAATGTTCCCACTGCTGGGATACAGGCCTCCTCTCTGATGAGAGGGAATGGGCAACAATCCACGCAGGCCCAGTCGTTGGTGGATGTCACATGTCTTCGATTTTTTCTTGTTCTAGAACACGACGGTTTCCTCACGATGTTTTCCTTCACCGTTTTCTGAGCAGTAGAAAATTTATGCCTATCTACAACCAGCAAAAAAAAAGTTTTGGTTCGTAGACATTTTCTTTGATCAGTATTATGCCTTAATCTTTTCTATTCAAGGGGACATACCTACTGGCAACTGAAAGGTGCTTATTGAAATAATTTAAATCCTGTCTTTTCACATTTTGCCTACCACTTTTTCGCATGACAACGCTGCTTAAACCAAGTTTGTATAGCGAATTAGTGATGTTTACGTTAAATTTAACACAAATGAGCTCTTCAAAGAAATGCAATGTAACTGAAATGTATCACGACAACTAGGCGAATTTTGTTTGGAAATGATTGTGTACATTTCACTAATCTGTAACCGGTTCTTCTTTAGGGTTTTTATTGTAAGCTTCAAGTTAATAATGTCCTTTACATTTCTAAGGTACAAAACTGTGAAAAAAGGCCAAAGGCCAGAAATTTAAAAAGAGGCTCAAGTATTAAAAAACGTTTGCATCATTAGAAATGCAAAAAGTTTTTAAAGTTTCCTTTATTTAATAAAACGACCATAATTAGAGGTTCAGTAAGTTTTAGAGAATCAGTCAAATGTTTCCCATATTATTTGCATTCGTGCAACCTCAAAAATGCCTCAAAAATGAAATGCCTGCATGAAAAATAAATTTCTATGATTAGGCAAATCTTTTTACCGCATCATGCTTATACCAACTTGGGGGCAGATGAAGGATCAGAAACTACTGTTAAGCTACTCAATATCAAATTCACTGCCCCATCCACCCCATCCTTTATTCCGCTCCACATTTTCTTTGAGGAAAATCTGATCATTATTACGAATACGGTTCATAATCGTCTTATTTCCCCTATGGTGTGGTATCCTGGAGCATTTCGTTTCATATGTTTCTGAGGATACGGATGAAAATCGAGTTATAATGAACTGACGTAACACCTTTTATCGCAAAAAAAATAACTTTAATTTCGGAAGTCGGTGGCTAACAACAAAAATGCTAACCCAACGACACCGACTTCCGAAATTAAAGTTATTTTTCACTTTGTAGTGTCATTTTTGGAAGTCAGTTGTTTTTTTTTTTGTGAATTTTTTTTTATTTTTTACTTTTACGTTGTACTTACCCCACACAAATTATTATAACACTACTTGCTATGTAAATATCAGTGACAGGAAGTCATTATAACTTCATCAATATAATATCACCCATATATAGGTATAATAAATAGGTAGCTGCATCCGGTTAGACTGGAAGCCGACCCCAACATAGTTGGGAAAAGGCTAGGCAGATGATGATATAGGTATCATGTATGTATATGAGATCAACTACAACTGGTTCTTAGCAGCTTTGAACAGAGAGAAGTGGAAAGAGAGTAGGGAAGCCTTTGCCCAGCAGTGAGATATCACTGGCTAATAATAATAATAATGGGACCACCCTTGAGGCATACCCTATCCATAAAAAAAAAACTGGCCAAGTGCGAGTCGGACTCGCACACGAAGGGTTCCGTACCACAAGGCAAAAAAGCAGAAAAAAACACGTTTGTTGTATGGGAGCCCGCCTTAAATATTAATTTTATTTTGTTTTTAGTATTTGTTGTTATAGCGGCAACAGAAATACATAATTTGTGAAAATTTCAACTGTCTAGCTATCGCGGTTCTTGAGATTACAGCCTGGTGACAGACAGACGGACGGACGGACAGCGAAGTCTTAGTAATAGGGTTCCGTTTTTACCCTTTGGGTACGGAACCCTAAAAAAGAGTTTTTGAAATCGATTTACAATTGCCGGAGATGTCGCGTAACAAACATACAAGAAAAAAAAACCATACAGTCGAATTGAGAACCTCCTCTTTTTTGAAGTCTGTTAAAAATACTATAATTTATCCACAAAACAAACTTACGTCGACCTAAAACCTTTCGTACAAACACAGACGAACATTGTTTATCAACACTGTTATAGACCGAAACTAATTATTTAACACACTCTCCCTTCACCTACCCTCCCTACGAATATGTTTATTTGTTGAAATATGGGCGGAGGGTGCAGCGGCAATTGATAGTAGTTATACTTAGGTAGGTAGGAGACGATATTTATGGCTAGACATCAGATATCCAGGTAATTACAAAACAACAACAACTATTTTTATAATTTTTAAATATGTGAGCACCATGTATCTATCACATAATTGATTTACCTGTCATTGCTTAATTTTTAATTCTTTTTACCGTTTGTGGTAAACTAATTTTATTCTAGGTGCATCGTCTTCATATATAATTTATATTATGTATACAAGACCTTGTAAAACATTTTAACCCTTTGAACGCCATTGTCACATATACGTGACAAGAAAGCGCGTGCCCTGTACGCCAGTCGTGTGTCGCCTATCCTATTAGGAGGCACACAAATATGTGACAAAAAATGCAGTGCACTTTATCACGAAATAAATAATTAAATCATTACTTTTGTGTGTTTTTATTTGTATACCTTAGATATTTAAAATTGTGGCTTGGCGTGGAGGGCACGCGCGTGCGTTTATGCTCTGGCGTTCAAAAGGTTGAAAGAGTAACGGTGGAGTTTCTTGCCCATTCTTCTCTATACGAAAACTACTTTTTGGAATGGGCGACTAGAATCAATACTATTTAGTTGTAATTTTTGACGTTCAAAAGTGCCTTTAATGTGCCTATTTGAAATAAATGATTTGACTTTGACTTTGAATTATGTGTGAGTATAGCATACTACATTATTTTTTTTGTTTAGCTTATACTGTCCCACTGCAGGGCAAAGGCCTCCCCCAAGTCCTTCCAGGAGCTCTTTTCCCGTGCCACCTCAAACCAGCCCTCGCGGTACGCGTCCAGGTCATCTCGCCACCGCTTTCTAGGTCGACCTCAGCGGCGCCGTCCATTTTCGGGCACCCATTGTGTAGAAACTTTTGCCCAGCGGTCATCCTGCAAGCGGCTGATGTGACCCGCCCAATCCCACTTGAGCCTGGTCACCAACCACATATTATTATAATATTGGCACCAGCATTATAATTGCGTAACACACTATCAAACACAATCTGAATCATTTTGAAGAGTATTGCTAATCCATTGCTTCATAATACGAAAAATTTGTCTGCTCAACAACGTAAAAAACGCAATGAATGTTGTGGAACTGTCAAAATGAAAGCTATTGCTATAGCAGTTTGCCGTTGACGTGGTAGGGCAGCAGCTACTGGTAGGACAACGGGTACTGACATCATATCTGTCATCAGAAGACAGCGGCCACGCAACCATTGCTGCGACGCTCCGCTAGAGTGACTGTCACCAGCCAGTGTCACTCTTAATGTCATGGCACAAGTATCAAACCGGAAAGGGATCGTCAACGTATCAACTCGAGCCGTTCAGTATTCTTTGTATGAAACTCCCTACTGCAACGCAACTAATCGGAATCGTAACGTAATCGCCTCGCCTTGGGACAAGCTCACGAACCGCGGTGCGGTGCGTTACGGCTCGTCGTCCCCGCGCTTACGGCTCGTCGTTCCCGTGCTTACGGCTCGTCGTCCCCGCGCTTACGTCTCTCCGTACCCGAGCTTACGTCTCTTCGTCCACCCTTGCCCCTCTCACCCCTCCGGCCTGCCTGCTGCACCATCAACCAGCGGTCGGCGAGCCGTAAGCGCGGAGTCGCCTAATCGTAGCCGAGTTGACGTATCGGAGCTTCTGATCCGCTTTGGTTACGTGCTTATGTTAGGTTGACGCCTGTTTGACGGCGAGGCGAAAGGCGATACGGTGCCGATCCCTTTCCGGTTTGATACGTGTGCTATGACCTTAATCCGACCTTTTCGGTGATTCTTAATAACTTCGTAACGTAACTAGATGCCGCCCCTTTCTGCACCGTCATGCTTATTTATTACATTGATTGTTATAGAGCTGTAGTGGCTTACGAAATATCGCCGTCTGCATGAAATCCATAGGTTTGGTCGAAGTTACGGACGTTTTATTCTCCGTAACACCTACGGATATAATATTAGTTTGGGGCCAGGAGGAAGGACGGTTGTCCTTACTCGCGATGTGTTGTTACCGGTCAGGAGTAGGGTTCACTCCCAAGTTTCGCACTCCTTTTGGATGGGCCCGAATCTTCGTTGACGGACTTAGAGTCTAAGCCCCGAACAAGATACAGTGGTGCAGATTACGTTGTTCACAAACTAAACTAAATTTAAAGTCAAGCGCTGATTAATTTAACAAGACTAAACTAAACTTTATCTTCTGTCCTTTTCTTAATGAAATAGAAAGAAAAAGACGCACTGTACTTGAATTTAGTTTTGTTTTTGAACAAGGGAATCGACGCCATAGTTTTGTCATGATTCTACGACTAATGGTGCTACTTTTTTATTGCTGCAGTAACAGTATCGTAATATTGTTACTTACTGGACACATTAAAATACATCATCTGGCGAGCCTTTTCCCAACTATGTTGGGGTCGGCTTCCAGTCTAACCGGATGCAGCTGAATACCAGTATTTTACATGGAGCGACTGCCTATCTGACCTCCACAACCCAGTTACTGGGTAATACGATACCCTTGGTAAGACTGGTTGTCAGACTTTCGTGCTTCTGACTACCCGTAACGACTGTCAAAGATCCACGAATGACAGCCGGGACCAGCGGCTTAACGTGCTTTCCGAGACACAGAGGGGTCTCGGTATGTAAAGATCATGGTCACCCATCCACAGACCAACCACGGTAAGCGTAGCTTAACATGATCGATCGACCTGTGCGGCTGTTATTATTTAGCCCCTCAAAAATAACACAAACAACAAACTACAAACACGAAAAAAAAAACAGCCTCTGTAATGATCCTTCTCACCAAAAAAAATTCTTCTCATCGAGTCAAACCGACTGCCATTTACAATTCCTCTTGCAACTATTTTAATAACGCCATTTAAATTCAATAGCCTTCCTATAGAGATCCATAGCTATTAACCACTATAGGGTTACGTGCGGTCACATTAACACCCTCTTATTAACATAGGTATGCGTACAGCCACACAAACACCCCTGTGTAGGAAACCACACGTGCTTGGTAACAATTTTTGGCACTGACCCTTATATCGTAGTAGTAAGGGTGGTTTTGGTAGTTCAAGTGTTAATAAACTACGGATCTTCGTTTCTGTGTAGTCGCAACAAAAAGAGTGTCTGCTATGACCACAGGATTGAAATGAAAACTTACGACTAGAGCCGAGAATTCGCGATTCAGCGCCGAGTAGGTATTCGCTATTCAGCGTCACCGAACCGAGCGTGACGGTTCAAGGGTTCTACTCCATCCATTAGTTTGGGGCCCGAACTAAGGACGAATGACAACACGATTTGTCAGTTGTCCCTAATCCAGATGTTTTTGCCTTCGCGAAAAGTTGAATTTTTCACTTATTTTAATGAACAACAGACTATTTTCGGACGTCCAGTTTTTTCGTTGACACACTTATGGCCGAACCTAAAAACCTATTATCAGTTAAGGGGGAAGCGCTAAGGTAGCCCGCGAAATTCAAATTTTTTTACGTTTTTTGCAATTTGCTGGTCAGTATTATATTGTACGTTGATTATAATAATTATGATTCGCGGCGGTAACAAATGTGTATTTACAGAATCATAATCATTACAATCAGTAATACAACTAGTTAAGTCGGTATAATTGTAAAATGTGAAGATTTCATGAAATAGTCATTCAGTGGGAATACTTGGTCTTAGAGAGTTGTGTTGATGACTTACTTTAATGATTACACACACACACACACACATGATTTGACATAAAGGCGTACGTATGGCGATTTCAAACAAATGCCGATCGCGAGTGCGCTTGCACTCGCTGTACGTGAAGCGTCTATATGTGTGCGTGCGTTTTAGCTCGATGTCATCATCATCTGCCCAGCCTTTTCCCAACTATGTTGGGGTCGGCTTCCAGTCTAACCGGATGCAGCTGAATACCAGTATTTTAGATGGAGCGACTGCCTATCTGACCTCCACAACCCAGTTACTGGGTAATACGATACCCCTTGGTAAGACTGGTTGTCAGACTTTCGGGCTTCTGACCACCAGTAACGACTGTCAAAGATCCACGAATGTCGGCTGGGACCAACAGCTTAACGTGCTTTCCGAGGCACGGAGAGGTCACGGTATGTAAAGATGGTTACCCATCCACAGACCAACCGCGGCAAGCGTAGCTTAACCTGATCGACCGACCTGTGCGCCTGTTATTATTTGGCCACGGGCTTTTAGCTCGATGTATGACGATTAATTTCTGTGCCTACCTACTTTGTGGTATAGGTATGCGTGGTCACACCGTTCACCTCTGTTCCATCGTGGGGTGTAGTGCAATCTTGTTGATTGTCCAACGTTAGACCGGCGACCATTTTGATAAACTCTCTCGGAGGGGTCGTTTCGTCTCCCCCAAATTTTGGATTATACTGAGTACAATCTTGTGGAGCATGCGGAAATTGGAGGCAATTTTGTTTCTACAAAGTATATTTTTATTGGTTTAACTAGATTAAATAGTCTTTTAGATTAAGTTAAATTTGTTTTTTTTTTTTATAAGATACTGCGTATTGTTATTATTCTGGCTGACAGGAAACAGTAAACATGAATTCTGTACATAAGATAACCCCTAGGATAAAAATGTTACTACGTTATTAAAAAAAAATCTACTGTTTCATAGGTAACTGCAAGACCTACCTAACCGACCTGCAAACCTACGAGATCAAAATGTATGGAACAACAAATGTTATTTTTAATAACCGACGAATTTTTTTTTTCTTTTTATCTAAGGAATTTTTATACATAAAGTACATGTTAATTCCATCGTACCCTAACTTAAACTAAACTACATCTACTTACAAAGAGAGTACCTATGGTGCTAAAATACACGAGTGTCACGTTGTTAACTGCAGCGGTCTACAATGTGACACTCGTGTATTTGAGTACGGTGCTAAAATACACGAGTGTCACGTTGTTAACTGCAGCAGTCTACAATGTGACACTCGTGTATTTGAGTACGGTGCTAAAATACACGAGTGTCACGTTGTTAACTGCAGCAGTCTACAATGTGACACTCGTGTATTTGAGTACGGTGCTAAAATACACGAGTGTCACGTTGTTAACTGCAGCAGTCTACAATGTGACACTCGTGTATTTGAGTACGGTGCTAAAATACACGAGTGTCACGTTGTTAACTGCAGCAGTCTACAATGTGACACTCGTGTATTTGAGTACGGTGCTAAAATACACAAGTGTCACGTTGTTAACTGCAGCAGTCTACAATGTGACACTCGTGTATTTGAGTACGGTGCTAAAATACACAAGTGTCACGTTGTTAACTGCAGCAGTCTACAATGTGACACTCGTGTATTTGAGTACGGTGCTAAAATACACAAGTGTCACGTTGTTAACTGCAGCAGTCTACAATGTGACACTCGTGTATTTGAGTACGGTGCTAAAATACACAAGTGTCACGTTGTTAACTGCAGCAGTCTACAATGTGACACTCGTGTATTTGAGTACGGTGCTAAAATACACGAGTGTCACGTTGTTAACTGCAGCAGTCTACAATGTGACACTCGTGTATTTGAGTACGGTGCTAAAATAAACGAGTGTCACGTTGTTAACTGCAGCAGTCTACAATGTGACACTCGTGTATTTGAGTACGGTGCTAAAATACACAAGTGTCACGTTGTTAACTGCAGCAGTCTACAATGTGACACTCGTGTATTTGAGTACGGTGCTAAAATACACAAGTGTCACGTTGTTAACTGCAGCAGTCTACAATGTGACACTCGTGTATTTGAGTACGGTGCTAAAATACACAAGTGTCACGTTGTTAACTGCAGCAGTCTACAATGTGACACTCGTGTATTTGAGTACGGTGCTAAAATACACAAGTGTCACGTTGTTAACTGCAGCAGTCTACAATGTGACACTCGTGTATTTGAGTACGGTGCTAAAATACACAAGTGTCACGTTGTTAACTGCAGCAGTCTACAATGTGACACTCGTGTATTTGAGTACGGTGCTAAAATACACAAGTGTCACGTTGTTAACTGCAGCAGTCTACAATGTGACACTCGTGTATTTGAGTACGGTGCTAAAATACACAAGTGTCACGTTGTTAACTGCAGCAGTCTACAATGTGACACTCGTGTATTTGAGTACGGTGCTAAAATACACGAGTGTCACGTTGTTAACTGCAGCAGTCTACAATGTGACACTCGTGTATTTGAGTACGGTGCTAAAATACACGAGTGTCACGTTGTTAACTGCAGCAGTCTACAATGTGACACTCGTGTATTTGAGTACGGTGCTAAAATAAACGAGTGTCACGTTGTCGACTGTAGCTGCCTACGCGTCGACGGCTGCAGTCGCCTCTGCCGTTGACGCTTCCCGCTTGTGTGTAAACACAGTAAGGCCTCGTTTCTGGAGACGCGTGGCTTCGAGAGTCGCGTGCGGAGGCGCGACCTGCACTAAATTCAAACTTACGGCGTTGTATGAGAGCGTGTAGGGAGAGGCGTTTTTACACGCGTTTGTTTGAAATGTAGCATTATTTGCGGATGACGACGCCGCGTCGCACGGGGCGTCGGTAGCAGCGCCGCACGCGGCGTTGGTCGCAGCGTCGTACGCGGCGTCGGTCGCAGCGTCGTAAGCGGCGTCGGCGTCGATCGCAGCGTCGTGCGCAGCGCCAGCTTTCTTGTGTCCTGGGCAGTCTTGTTCGAATAGTAACAACGAACAAACGTGTGTGTAAATATGGACGATTTAGACTTATTATTGCTCGAAGACAATAATTGCTTAAAAAGTTTGTTATTTACCGTTAGAGCAGCACCTAGGTTTACATTAGGCCGCAGGGTTAGCCGCGTCCGCCGCCGCGTAGCCCGCCGCGTCCACCGCCGCGTCCGCAGCTACACTTCACGCGACGCGCCATGACCCTCGGCTCATGTGTCAGGTCTCTTTGTGAACGCAAAAAACGAAACGGCCAACGCAACGCTAGACGCCACACTGCACGCGACGCGCGAAGCCACGCGTCTTCGTAAACGAGGCCTAAGTTTACACGGTGAGATTTTTACAGAATATTATAGACAGGCTGACTTTTTTCGTTAGGAAATATAATAAAAGATCTAAACAACATCTATGAAAATCTAGGAACATGTAAGTTATTATACTGCTAGTAAGACTTGAATTTGATTGCCAGGTTGGTCTCGTGGTTGCAAGCGCTACTGCTGAGCGTGGGGTCCTAGGTTCGTTTCCCAGGTCGGACAAAGTGTTATTGGGTTTTCCAATAGGAATTTCTTAGTAACAGCCCGGATTTTGGAAGTTGGCGGTTTAATACCCACTTGGCTCGGAAAGAACCTAAAACCGTTCGTCCTGCGCCTGAACTCTCCCCGGTCGTGTCCGGTTGCCGTCCCATCGGACTGTGATGTGAGTAACGGAACGGAACAGAGAGTGCACAATGTGTTTGCACACACACTTGTGCACTATAATATCTCCTGCGTATTACACCTGCCACCGTTACCGAAATCGGTCGGGATGTTATTATTTTTATTACTGCCAGTAAGATTATATTCTCCTTACCTCGGCTGGTTTCCCCGAATACTAGTCTTGTGTTATTTTTATTGCAATAAATACAGTCAGCAAAAATAGTTTGTCAAAATATCATCATCATCTGCCTAGTCTTTTCCCAACTATATTGTGGTCGGCTTCCAGTCTAACCGGATGCAGCTGAATACCAGTATTTTACATGGAGCGACTGCCTATCTGACCTCCGCAACCCAGTTACTGGGTAAAACGATACCCCTTGGTAAGACTGGTTGTCAGACTTTCGGGTTTCTGACTACCCGTAACGACTGTCAAAGTTCTGGAATGACAGCCGGGACCAACGGCTTGACGTGCTTTCCGAGGCACGAAGGGGTCACGGTATGTAAAGATGGTCACCCATCCACAGATCAACCACGGCAACCGTAGCTTAACCTGATCGATCGACCTGTGCGGCTGTTATTATTTAGCCACGGGCCCCTCTCGGGCACGGCGAGGTAAAGTTAAAATAAATGTCAACAACTCAATTTGTTAAATTTTCAAAGTACTTGTAAGTACCGTTTAAATATGATACTTTGAATTTTGTTACGAAATTGGGCCTCATTATTTTGTTTGTCGATACGAAACCTTTTAAAATTCGTTATCGTTTTTATCTTTGGCTATGTATATTTTGTGTCTGAAATCATAAAAGCACAGACGAATTTGCAATTATACGCCATTTTTAATAGTACCTACCTACCTTACTTATTTGATAAATTATGATTACAAACTAAGATAGGATAGGCCCCAAGTTACGTGTTGTAGGACATGGGTTCGAATCCAGCCAGGCGTTTTTATTTTGTATAAAATCATCTCATCACCACTGCTTTCAAAACGGTGAAGGAAAACATCGTGAGGAAACCGGCATGTTCTAGAACCAAAAATTCGAAGACATGTGACCAACTGTATCATTATAGCATAATCAGCCTATAATGTTCCCACTGCTGGGACATCTGAGTGGGCTATAATCTACCACGCGGGCACCCTACGGTTGGTAGATGTCACATGTCTTTGAATTTTAAGTTCTAGAACAGGCCGGTTTCCTTACGATGTTTTCCTTCACCGTTTTGAAAGCAGTGGTTTTGAAATAATCTACGCAAAGTAAAGCGCCTGCCTGGATTTAAACCCACAACCCACAACTCGTAAGTCAGGGCCATTACCACTGAACCACTGGACAATTTCATCATCATCATTTCAGCCAAAAGACGTCCACTGCTGGACATAGGCCTGGACAATTTATATTTAATTAAAACAAAAACAACTTTTTACCTAACTTAAACAACATATTTATTCTGTCGAGTATGTTTTATTTGTAAAAAAAAATACTAGAATTATTACTTTCTACGCTATCGCTACTTCAAAAACAGGGGGTGACCCCTCGCTGCAAAACGATATATCTTATACATATTGCATTACGCGATTCATGAATCACATTATCTACTCTGTGTATTTATGTTTCCTGTATCACATAAAACAAAACATATGTACATAATTTATAGTTACGTGATAGAGAAAAAAAAGGGGATTGAACCAAAGAAGTACCTAACATAAATTGTTATTTACTTGCAATCCTTAGAGGATTCTCAGGACCTCTAAAAAAATAAACATACTCTGAATTTTCTTACAGTTTTGAGCCTTTTGGGGTCGAAACGCTCGGGTCATGGGGCCCATGTGCGCGTATCCTTTTTAACGAAATTTTTCTTCGACTGATCTTCACATGAGCAAAGGGCTGGTTCGTTCGTAGGCCAAAGAATTAGCATTGTCATTGTCATTCAACGTGGCAATGCGGCCAGTCTTTTGGGCAATTTTCCAGATGATAGCACTGTGGACGATGTATTTCAATAAACCCTGTACTTATTTAAGTTGCTGACGATCCTTCAGGATCAAAAACAAAAGAAAAAGCGGATCAAACCGGAATGAGAAAGTTTATAGTGGATAAAACAGAGATTAAAACAGAAGACGAACAAGCAGGGGATCGAGGAGGGGGGGTGGAGGGGGGTTTCAAGGGATCAGAACGGAATAACTCTGTGTTCTTTTGTATGTTTTTCTGTATTTATAGTTTATTCCCTGGTGTAAATAGTTAGTTGTGTAATAAGGGTGATAAGGACATCGACAACCATCGTTCACTAAAGTTGCGATCGCATATTATGGACATATTTGGCTGACAAGCCATGTGACAAGGAAAAAAAGGTAAAAACGTAGAACCATCTTCTAGGAGTAATTATCGAAGTAAGATGACAAACTGTGGTTTTATTTACATAATCAGCCTACATAATCAGCCTATAATGTTCCCACTGCTGGGACACAGGCCTCCTCTAGGTGAGAGGGAGTGGGCCGTAATCCACCACGCGGGCCCAGTGCGGGTTGGCAGATGTCACATGTCTTCGAATTTTTGGTTCTAGGACATGCCGGTTTCCTCACGATGTTTTCCTTCACCGTTTTGAGAGCAGTGGTGATGAAACAATTTACACAAAGTAAAGCGCCTGTCTGGGTTCGAACCTACGACCTACAACTCGTAAGTCGCGGCCGTTACCACTTGGCCACCACTGCTCTGCGGTTTTATTTACTTGTCCCGATACTGAAAGCTTGTAAAGTTATCACATTACACAGTTTTTCATATCCAAATCATCGTAAACCCTAACAACAGAGGGTCACAAGTATAATAATAATAATTTCAGCACCTTTTCAATAAAATTTCTCCCTATTCAAGCTCTGAATAGTATTTCTAAGTGAATGGATCGGCCATTAATTTTGTATGACAATGGACTCTAATTCATTTATGCGTTCATAAAACCTTGGTTATGATCTATTGGAGGTTACAATTAGTAGGTAAGTGGTGGGGGACCTTGTTCGCCATAATATATAGAGGACATTATGGGGAAACTTATTGGTTTACTAACAGTGCAATATTGTTTATGGTGCTTATGTAACTTACAGAACCTAAACACAACAAACGCAAGTTTTAGAAACAATAAAAGTATATTTATTTATTTATTTATTTTATAATTTATGTACACACAGTAAAATACATACGGATAAGACATAATTATAATTAGAGTACAAAGGTACTGCTTATTTCTTAAGAAATTTCTTCCAGCAGACCTGCGAAAGGAGAAGTAAAAAAAGAAATGTAGACAATAGTGTGTGAGAACAAGAAGAGAAAATATGAATGTGTGAAGTCTAAAACTAGAATATTAAATAAACCTACACATATAATGCAAAAGAAAAAAAAAATATACATAAGTACACTTAAATAAATACATAATACTAAAATATATAAACATATATTATATATATACATTTAAAAATACTCACAATATAGAGGAAAGGTAATGCTCTTTTAATCGACATTTAAATAGCGATATTGTTTTCAAATCCCGAATGCTAGGCGGAAGTGAGTTCCACAATCTTACAGCATGGACAGAGAAGGAATAAGAATAGTAGCTTGTTTTATGAGGCTGAGCTTTAAGGAGAGATCTTAGGTGTGATCTACACGGTGCGTCGCTAGGGCGAGCGTAAGAAAAACGCTCACGCAAGTAGGAAGGATAAGACGGGTTATGTAATATGTTGAAGAGGAGACATAAAATCCGAGTATTCCTGCGAAGGCGGATTGGGAGCCACTTGAGTTCCTTGCGAAGGTGAGAAACATGGTCATACTTTCGGAGACCGAAAACAAAGCGAATACACAGGTTTTGCAAGCGCTCAAGCTTGTTTAATAGCTCCTCAGTAGCATCCAGGTAGCAGGCGTCGGTATAATCTATAATCGGCTGAATAAGTGTTTGTGCTAATTCATTTATGAAAATATTATGTATGTAAGAAAAAATCAACATCTTTTTAATAAAATAAGTGATAGGCATAATTTTAATACTAGAAATAAAGATAAATTAGATCAACCTTTTTTTAGATTATCTAAAGTACATACATCTTTTATGGGGTACTGTGTTAAATGCTACAACAAAATACCTTGTGACATATTGCAATTAAATGAAAGAAAATTTAAAACTCATATTAAAAGTACACTTTGTAAACAAGGATATTACAAATTAGAGGATTATATCCAAGATAAGAATGTTTGGAAACATGCTGGTCCTGCTCCATAGGACAATCTAAAAGTCTAGACAAAATCAAACTTGTTCCTAATTTAATTTATATATATATTTTTAATTATGACATCTTATTCTAATTCATTTTTACAATCTGCGACTACAGTGGCTCACACACTTGTTAAAGTTCAACTACTTTTGCATTTTTTTTTTTTTTTTAAATAACTTGTAAATATGTGAGCACCATGTATCTATCACTTATTTGATTTACCTGTCATTGCTTAATTTTTAATTCTTTTTACCTTTTGTGGTAGACTAATTTTATTATGGGTGCATCGTGTTCACATATAATTTTTATTATGTATACAAGACCTTGTAAAACATTTTTAAAAGAGTAACGGTGGAGTTTCTTGCCCATTCTTCTCCATACGAAAACTACCTTTTCGAATGGGCGACTAGAATCATTTCTAATTAGTTTTTTTTTTGACGTTCAAAAGTGCCTTTAATGTGCCTATTTGAAATAAATGATTTGACTTTGACTTTGACTTTGAAAGAAATTTTAGTCTTCAAGGGCAGAAGACTTTGAAGGCATTTCAGCGAATGAAAGGAGAAATGCACCTTTCGGCTGACCTCATTGACC
Source organism: Oligia strigilis (assembly GCA_951800025.1). Classification (NCBI taxonomy): domain Eukaryota; kingdom Metazoa; phylum Arthropoda; class Insecta; order Lepidoptera; family Noctuidae; genus Oligia; species Oligia strigilis. The sequence goes on from OX637566.1 coordinate 6,637,017, forward strand.
TGAGCACGCCATGAAAGGTTGGAGTCAATAACTACACCCAGATCTTTAGCGGTTTCAGTGTAGTCAATGCGGACACCATCGAGATATAAAGGCATCAGAGATGTAACATCAGCCGCATTGCGAACGAATCTGCTGCCTATGATCATGGCCTGGGTTTTAGTTGGGTTAATTTGCAAACCAAATGACTTAGCCCAAACGCTGATGCGAGCCAGGTCATGATTCATTGCAGCAATTGCAGAAGTCGCGTTAGCTACAGTAAAATGTCGATAAAGCTGCAAGTCATCTGCGTAGAGATGGAAACTAGAGGAGATTACTCTGGTAACAAAGTTTATGAAAATTGAAAAAAGAAGAGGAGAGAGAACGCTACCCTGAGGAACACCCTCAGTGAGTCTACACCAATCAGAGAAGGACTCCTCCAGGCGAACACACTGAGAGCGTCCCCGAAGATAAGAACTGAACCAAGCTAAAGTGGAAGAAGAGAAATTGATAGATTTGAGGAAACCTAGTAAAATGTCGAAATCTACTGAGTTGAAGGCGCTACTAAAGTCAAGCAGTACAAGAACAGTAAGGGACTTATTCTCCATAGCCCAGCGGATGTCGTCAGTCACCTTCAAAAGTGCGGTTACAGTACTGTGACCCGAGCGAAAACCGGATTGAAAAGGGGATATTATCGAGTTTGACGTCAAGAAAAATGATAATTGTCTATGGACTATGTGCTCAAAAACTTTAGAGAGAAATGGGAGAATAGAAATAGGTCTAAAGTGGGTTAATAAAGTAGGGTTGTTAGTTTTAGGTAAAGGTATTATGTGAGCCTGTTTCCAAACTGTCGGAAAGGAGCAAGAGGAAAATGAGTGATTAAAGATGTGAGTGAGAACAGGAAGTAATGAGGAAAGGATAAGGGTTATCATTCTTGAGCACAACTTATCATTTCCGACTGCTGAAGAAGTAATCGCAAGTATAGACTTCTTAACGTCAACCTCAGTAACATCGGTAAGATTAAAGTGAGAATATTGTGGTAACGGCAAACTAGCAAGACTCTCTAGTGTCGCAGCCTTGACAGACGGATCAAGAGAAAAAGGAAGGAGAGAGAAATGCTTATTGAGATCATTAAGGTTCACATCCTTACACTGGTTGGCAGGTGACTTGCCTATGCCTACAGATTTGAGAAATTTCCATACATCGGAAGAACTGCGGTTGTTGAGTTGTTCGTGGAAATAGCGTCTCTTAGCATCCCGACACAGATGACTGCAGCGATTACGTAAAGATTTATAATAAGCGAGATTCAGCTCTGAAGGTCTGCGCTTATATCTGCTCTTAGCTTTATCCCTGCGAGCCATAAGCTCTTTAATTTGTAGCGTTATCCATGGTGCAGGGTTATGTCTAACTTTAACACGTCGGATAGGGGCATGCTGATCATATAAGTCGAGGACAGTTGCGTTAAAACATTTCACCTTATCGTCGATGTCATCGATCTCAACCAGAGGGGTCCAGTCAAGATCGTCGGCATCACGCTGCAATGCTTCCAGATCTATGCCCTTGTAGTTACGGAGATATAAAATCTGGGACTTACGCTTGGGAACACGGATACGATACGAAAGGTAAATGAGATCATGGTAAGAAAAAGTAGCCGTAAGTTGACCATGGTAAGAAACATTACTAGGAGAGGAGACAATCATAAGATCTAGAAACGAGGGTGAACAGTTAGGAAAATAGTGAGTTGCAGAGAGAGGCAAAACTTGAAGATTGAAAGAAGACAAGAGTGAAAGGAGTTTAAGGGAGCGAGTGTCATTTTTAATCAAGCAGGTATTAAAATCCCCCATTAAAATAACGTGCTCATACATGGGGCAAAGATCACTGAGTGTGGAGTCGAGAGAATTGAAGTAGTCTATGTGAAGATTAGGACTGTAGAGCACTGCAAGCAAAACTTTTGTGTGATGAACAGTAATTTCAAGAAACAAGTATTCAGCCGACTCGGAATACCGTGAAGGAGACGAATTGACCACCCTGTAGGGTAGGTCAGCACGCAGGTATATAGCAACACCTCCTCCACCTTTGCCGGTCCTATCGTTGCGGATCAAGACGAAGCCGGGGAGTGAGTACTGAGTAGAGAGGAGTGATGGCTTCAAAAAGGATTCCGATATTAAGAGCGCATCCAAATGAGCACTGCTAAAGGATGCCAGAAGGTCAGAATAGTGACAAGGAACACTCTGTGCATTTATGTGAGCTATATGAAGATTCATAGGGTCATTGGAGAAAAGAGAAGATATTTTATCATGTAAAGTAAGTGGTATGGAAGGGTCACTGTCCGCGCTAACAAAACTAGCTGAAGAAGAGCATGAGAAGAAGCTGTCGTTAAGATCAGCTACATCATCCATGAGCATAAATAATTAAATATAATATAAATATAAAAATAATATAAATATCTAAAATACAAGAGTAATACCTATTTAAAATAACGTAAATACTAAAAATTTAAGATTTTCCTTTGAGAAAAACCTCCCCCACTCGCTGGTATATTGGCAGGAAATTTACAATATTAATTAACTAACAAAGATACACAACTATGTTAAAACAATAATGTAGTAGAAATAGAAACAAAATTAAAAAAGAAAAGAAAAAGAAACATACGTTATCATCGAACTGTACGTAGAATGGAACGCGACGCAATGACAGCTGGATACGGGCAGTGACATGACATGACATTGACATCAATACATCATATTCATACGTCACATTGTCAAAACAAAGTTCTAAGACCGTAAACTAAACTTTTGTATACTTATACCGGCAATAATAAAAACAAAAAGTAAAATGATAAGCGGTGATACAAATAAAAATTACTAATTTAACTACCGGCCCAAGATGATTGTGACTCTGCAAAGCGGCCAAGTTGAGAAGTAGTGAACTAAATTGAGGACAATGGAGTGACCAAAACAATAACACCGAATGTGCTACTTGCGCAGACGCGTCTTCCTCGATCTCTTAGCAGGAGTAGCCAAGGTTGCGGCACTAGGAGATCCACGATCTTCAGATTGCGCAGAATCCTCGGTGTCGACTGAACAAGACGGGAATTTGGTTATTAGATCGTGAAGTTCGCCTGCCGTTTCGATCTTCCGGCGGGATTTGTCTGGGCATATAACAACAATCTTGCCTTCCATGGACCAGCAATTTGGCATACCGAAATGCTTACGAGCAACTGCAAACACACGATGCCGAACTTGTGTCAAGAACTCGGAGATGGTGATCCCGGTACCCTTGAGAGCTTTCTTGCTATCCCATACAAGTTGTCGATGCTCCATTTTGAAGAATCGTACTAGTATGGGTCGGGCCTTCTGCTGTGAGAATCCAAGTCTATGACAAACATGGATAATATTCTTGTTGCTACATACCTCCGTCAATTTAATTTGGTTGGATATGATGTTATGGACCACATCAAGTAACTTTTCATTATCCTTCTCCGGAACACCATGGAGCAGCAAGACCTTTCTTCGCATGATGGTTTCGTGCCTATCAAACCCAGCAGCTAGCAGCTCAATTTGAGTTTTTAACTTGGAGAGTGCTTGACAGACAAACAGCTTAAACTCGGAGAACTCACGTGCAATGGATACAAGGTCATGTGAAGCTGATGTGGTACCAGTGGTAGCTTGCTGCAATTTAGCTTCATATTCCTGCATTCGGGAGCCAAACAACTTCTCGAGGTCCTCCAAGCTGGCAGCTAGTTTAGTGTCCATGTTCAGTGTATAGTGAAAGTAAACCAGGTACAAGTGCTTCAGACTTGATAACAATATACAGCGAATGTGGGGGGGTCTAATGTAAAACAAACTGATTTATCTCATTAATAAATAATATATAACTATTTTAAAAATTTAATTTATCAAGAGCACACAAAAATGTATGTTACTCCTATGCCTACCCACAAAGGAAAAAAAAACCATATATATGATCGACTACAGTAAACAAAATCAGAAAAATATATAATATTCTTCAGGATGCTATGTAGGTAGTGTGTTGAAAACATAATACAACTAATTTGATACTCCTTATTCAAATTACACCTTCTATAGTACTGAAACGGACTAAAAACATGCTACGGGTATACATACAGAGTTTCCCTGTCCGCTACTGTTTAGTTTCGATTCTCTTCTGTTTCGCTTTCATCATTGTGCGCGAAGGTTTTAGAGCAATTGATTGCCGAGCACCATTCGCTGAATGGAATGAAGAAACTATCTCCATTTTCCATAGGATTTTAGTTATTGCGTCCATGTTTTGTTTACTGAGGCCACGTTCGTAGCTTCAAAATATTTCGATGCTTTTTTGTTTCTCTTCTGTTACTTCCTATTTTCAAGATTATATGGAAAGGTTTATTATTATGCTATTAGCTTCTACCCCCACCCACCCCGTCTTCAGCTTTGTTATTAGAATATATAAAATTATTAGAATATATAAATTTTTGACTTTGATTGTTCCCGTATGCACTTGTGCACCCAAGGAGAACTCCCGGTTGGTGTAGGACTATGGTCCGCGCGAAACTAGTTGGCCGCGCCTTAGGTGAGGACGGGGGTGAGGGCGGCGGGGTTGCCTATTGTTCACAACGCACGTACTGAGTAATGACAAAGTGTCCCCGCCCCTCCGTCCCACCGCTCACATACCTATATGGCGCGGCCAACTAGTTCCGCGCGGACTATAATTGTAGGATAGTCAATAAGTAACTACCTATCCAATGAAGCAATAGGAGTACTTAAAAAAAAAGTTGTCCAGACCGAATTTCGGCCTTGGCGACTAATCTCAGAGGAGACCACGGACTTACGACCGTGGTGCAGGTTCATTCTCTCTTCCCTCACTCTCATTGTCCGATGGGACGGCAATCCGACACGGCCGGAGAGAGATCCGGCGCAGAGCCAACGGCTTATGGTGTTTACCAAGGCACGGCGGTATAACACCGTCAACTTCTAAACTAAGAAATTCCCAATGGAAAAACCCAATAACACTTTGCCCGACCCGAGAATCGAACACAGAACCCCAAGCTCAGCCGTTACGTTTGCAACCAAAAGACTTATGAGGCAAAGGACGTCGGAACGGGGAGGGGGTGTACCTTCCTATATACAGTGGCACGTTTTGTACACCCCATGGGAAAAAAGCGTATCGAGAAAATTATATAAAGAAAACATTTTCCTTCTAATATTTCAGCAAAACTTTTCTCCCAGCATGAACATACTGTCAAAGAAGTTTTTATCTAAACGCCAATTATTTAAGGATCGACGTTCCGTGGAGAAATAGACACAATATGGCGACCGGATTACGAACGCGTCCTTATATTTTATGTTATTTAGTGTTGGGTGATTTTTAGTAGGTGTGGTTATTTTTTTTGAGGGGCCCGTGGCTAAATAATAACAGCCGCACAGGTCGATCGATCAGGTTAAGCTACGCTTGCTGCGGTTGGTCTGTGGATGGATGACCAACTTTATATACCGAGACCCCTCCGTGTCTCTGAAAGCACGTATTCGTGGATCTTTGACAGTCAGAAGCCAGAAAATCTGACAACCAGTCTTACCAAGTGGTATCGTATTACCCAGTAACTGGGTTATGGAGATCAGATAGGCAGTCGCTCCTAAAATACTGGTATTCAGCTGCATTCGGTTAGAATGATGATGATGGAAAAGCCTTGGCAGATGATGGTAGATTCTTTTCTATCACAATTATAATTTTCATTTTGTTGAAAATGAACATAATATTAATTATGGACGCTTGAAAGTCAAAATTTACTAAGCACCATTGGGCTATCTTTATAGGAGAACAGTTTAAAGTTTAACTATTAGTTTGAAGGCTCGTGGCTTTGTAATAACGTAGGTTAATCTTGGATGGGTGACCATTTTTACACATCTCTCTCCGTGCCTCGGAAAGCACGTCAAACTCAACAGTTTGACGTGTTTTCCGAGAATCAACGAATGACAGCCGGGATTGACGCGGTATCAGTTGCCGCCGCGACTGGCGGTCGTGTCATAGCGGCGCCAGTCGCAGGACGCCCCGCGCCGAAAGACGCACCGCCCAATGTCGTGGCTGAAGCCTTAGGAGCCAAACAAAAATTAAAAAAAAATCAGAAAGAACGCTAAGAGAAAACGAAGTAATATAGACAGACGATGCAATGCGACGACGCGGCAGATCAGGGGAAATAGAAATTTCAGGCGAACGAAGCTTGTGTTTGGTATAAAGATATTTAGAACAAGACAAGAAATGGTCCCAAAATGGCGGCCGAATTACGATCACGTCCTTACGGATATAATATTACTTAGTTGTAGACTTTGCTCGTACCGTATGACAGTTAGTATTTGCAACATAAGTTTTAGATGTTATGTAACAAGTTACTTACTTGTGCCTGGACATAGCCTGTAGGTACTACTTAGAATTTTAGAACTAAAAATAGTCAGCGTATAGTTCAATAATGGCTCTTAATGACAAGCGACATCGCGGCAGGTCTAGAGAGAGATGGCGGGATGAGCTGGACTCCTTCAACAAGAACTGGTCCTTAGCAGCTTTGAACAGAGAGAAGTGGAAAGAGAGTTGGGAAGTCTTTGTCCTGCATGTCCCACTGCAAAGGCCAGATAATTTCTTTTTAATAATAGAACCACGTACCGGAAGACGTAGCGTTGGAAGGCCTCCCACAAGGTGGACCGACGACCTTGTGAAGGCCGCAGGAACCCGTTGGATGCGAGAAGCACAGAACCGGTCGAAGTGGAAGTGCTTGGGGGAGGCCTATGTCCAGCAGTGGACGTCTTTTGGCTGAAATGATGATGATGATGAATAGTTTAATTTACTACCCCTATCATCATCATCGTCATAATGTTAGCCGAAAGACGTTTTAGACCGCTGGACATAGGCCTCCTCTATGCGTCGCCACATCGACCAGTTCTGTGCTTCTCACATCCAGCGGATTCCTGCGGTCTTCACAAGGTCATCGGTCCACCTTTCGGCGTTTTAACGCTACGCCTTTTATCCCTCTATTTTCTATTATTTTTAATTTATTCTGTATTTTTACGAGGCTTACTAATATCCGACCACTCATAATAATATCATGGATTTAAAAAAATCACAAACTGGGTTTGAATGCGTAAAACGGGGGACCTTTACATTTAGGGAGTATTGCAGGGGCGTATATTCAAATAAGGGGCGATCCTACGCTGATAAAAACAGGAAAAAAGAAAATTATTGCGGCGGAAGCCACATGCGCTCAGTAATTTTCGCGTAGATTGGATGTGTGAAATTGTATGAAAATAAATGTATTTTTAGAATATTGTGGGTCCTAAGAATAATTTTAATATTTTTGGTGTGGGATGCAACGTGTGTCGACACCCTTGCGCCATCCCATCTTCCTAGCACAGTGAGCTGTGCTGGGGCAGCTGCTGCAGGTGCGGAAAACCTCAAACGGCGCAAATACTCCAATCTCTTTGGAACGTATATGTTTGAGCTGTTTGGGGTTGAAACTCTAGAGCCATGGGGCCCGAATGCCCACGTAGTATTTCGAGACATCGCCAAGCGGTTGGTCGACTCTTCACGTGACCAGAGGGCTGGTCTATTTTTTGGCCAAAGAATCAGCATTGCCATACAACGTGGCTATGCTGCCAGTCTTTTGGGCACGTTTCCTGTTGACAGCGATGCGGATGAATTTTTTGATGCCCTTTGATTCTTTCCTTTCCTAAGAATAAATTTTAATAGAAGCCGATTTGGGTCCACGAGAAGTTACAACTTAGAAGTCTAACAACCAGTCTTGCCAAGGGATCGTATTACCCAGTAAAATTAAAATCGCATATTTACAGTCACTATTTCTAATGAGATGCTGCTGAACAGATTGTGAAATAAAATTATTTAGTTGTACCTAATATGTAGTATGAAACTTGTCGCCCTAAGCTAAGGCTGTATTTAAATTTAATAAGATATTTTTTAAATCTCATTTTAAGTGAACTATGTTCTTATGAGAAAATAAAGCTCTTTAAACCTAACTGGGTTGTGGAGGTCAGATAGGCAGTCTGTCCATGTAAAATACTGGTATTGAGCTGCATCCGGTTAGACTAGAAGCCGACCCCAACATAGTTGGGAAAAGGCTAGGCAGATGATGATGAGTTGCTCAAATAAAATTAAGATAAATTTATTAAATAAAATAAACGACCACGTATAAAAACAATAACTTACTCAATGAATAAATAAAATTAACCCAATAATAATGAAAATAAACACCGACCGATTAACGCAAAATTATAATTGGTAGCTATCCTATTAGCGTACAATTATTAAATTGGTAATATTATATCGCATACAAAGGGTTGGGGACACGCCCCGTGACAGCGGTTTAAGGTTGAAAAGATGGCCGAAGGAGATTTTTTTTGGAGGAATTTATTGTAACTGGAATAGGTAAGTTTTTTTAGAACTAATTAACAGTACAGGGTAACAGGAACATTGACACGCAAATTGTAGCCATGAATTCTGCACACACACACTCGCTTCGCTTGTGTGTGTGTGTGTGTGGGGGTGGGGGTGCGTGTGGGGGTGTGTGCGTGTGAGTATAATTTTGTGTGTTGCAATAGTTCTTCAGTGTCTGCATAATTTAGTGTCTTTATCCAATTTGTACCTACTTCTTTGATAACCAATACTGGAATCGCCATAATTCAAGCGATACTCAATAAAAAAAACGCATGACCGAACATAGCTGCAATTACAGCTAAAAAAATTGATTCGGCCGGAGTCTGTATTTATTTTTACACAACGGTTGTGTAAGTGCGCCACATTCACAAAATATATTGGTACAGAAGGCCAACTCCATGCAACGAACGAAAACATACTATTATGTCTCGGAGTCTACTCCCTAAGCTCGAAATCCGTAGTTTCGGCCGAAGTTACGGGCGTTTTGCACTGAACACAGTTTAGCACAGAATTGGTGCCCTGAGACAGTAAGGCAGGGTCGCGGCAGACCACGTAGATGGCGGGACGAGCCGGATAGATCTTGACAAAACTGGAAGAAGGACGCGCGGGGTCACGAAAGATGGAAATAGTGTATGGCCTTTGCCCAGGAGCGGGACAGCGAAGGTATGTAAAAAAAAAACTTTTATAGACATAATATTAGGTCGAGGCCCGAACTAATAATGTATGATTACACGATTTGACAGCTGTCCCTTCTCCCGATGTGTGGCCGGATTGACCCGTATCTTCGAAAACGGATTAGAGAGTAGACCCAAACGAATGCCAGTCGAAGGTGCGCTTGCACTCGCTGTAAGTGAAACGTGTCTATGTGTGCGTCCGTTTTCGCTCATTGTATGGAACTTTTGTACCTTATACATTTTGTGCCTCAGTAGTGCAACGAGTGAAGTTTGAACTTCGAACTAATGGCCTCTCCTTCGTACTGGCTGCTTTAAATATTCTTATACCGTGGCTTGATTTCTTTTCGAGACTAGAATTGTAAAATGCTTACTAAAAATGTCGGTTTCTCTTGAAATCCGTTTTGCTGCTCTAACAAAAGCGAAAGCAAACTAGCTTGTTTTTATTAAGTAAGTTATCACAAATTAACACAACGACATTATTCGACTTTGGATAATATTTATCCTAATAAAAAAAACAAAGTACAGACGCCAGCACATAAAGCTACTACAATCTGTCAAATTTCTTTAATTGATTTTCAACTTTATCGCTAAAGCATAAGGTTCAAAGTTGATTGGGAAAATTTTTCAGTTTCAGGTAGCTTGATGTGCTCGCATATAAAAGTAAAACTATAATAGTAGTAGTAGTATAATAAAAGTAAAACTGGTAATTTTTAAGGCAGTAGTGTGGCGGCATCTACATCGCCACATGCGAACTATGCAGCACACTGACGTCACACGAAATCCTGAATCGCGCAAGCAAAGTTTACCGCGCAACTAGAATACATACTACGTCCCGACATCAATCGTCGGGCAGTTGCCCACCAGACACAACACCCGTCTGGTCGGAGGATCCTCCCTTTTCTATGGAAGATACACCCACCCAGAACTTTACACCCTGTTTCTTACACTTCTACACGTGTCACGATTTCAATTAAATCGTATATGCATGTATAATAATAATTTCCCGTTCACTTCCAGCCTCATCTAATTCCGTGGTAAACTTTAATAATGCCCTTTGTTGCGAAACGGCGATCGGTTGTGTGTAACACCCCTAATTGGAGTCATGTAGTACTGAATGTACTGGCCTGCTCCGTTATTGTGCGGGCATCTCTTCCTAATGTCCTTATTTCTAATTGGAGCGTGGCCAGACTAAGATGCAGTTAATAAGCGGTAGTAATTATTAGCGAGAGAGGTTAAGCTTCCGTTGTCGCGGTTGGATTGTGGATGGGTGACCTCTCTTTCCTATCTCGTATGCAGAGTTCCTCTAGCTAATTTAATTTAACCCTGTATATGCCTGAATTTAAACCCCCAAGTCAGGGTTAATTGCGTTAAGTCACTACAGCAGCTACACCAAAATATTAATTAACCAGTACTAATGATAATAACTACACATTTAGTCTCCAAAACTAGATTCACTGTCAAAACTACCCACATTTGCACCACCAAAAGCAAAGTTCTGCAACATGTCCCCAAAAATAAACTCTTTTATAAATTAATTATTCGGAATGAGCTTTAGCCGTCGCGTCACACGGATGTAATTAGCTTGGCCGGACAGACGAACTTTTTCCGGCTTTTTACAAAGTTCTTTTAGTGGCTCGAAATGGTTCCGTGATTCTTTTGAAACTGTTGGCGTTACTTGATGTTTACATTCTTTTTGTAAAAGAATAGGATGTGTGTGTGTGTGTGTGTAGTTTTGTTCTTGACATAGTTCTTTATAATTTTGTAATGGTGGCCCAGTTGTAGGTAAAAAAAGAATAAAGTTTATTTGGACATAATTTATGTAACACAAGTTACAAATAGTTGGGTTTTAGAAGCTATACTATACATTATGATCTCATTTATATTATTTAGTCTTAAGTAATGGGCAAATTGCAATATTCTTCGTCTTTTTATTTTACTTTTTGTTATTATTCCTAAGTTTAAAAAGTATTTTGCCAATTTTTTTAAGTTATAGCCTTTCGTTTAGTTATTATTAAGTGTGATCACATATTTCTGAGATTGAGAGGCTTGTATTTTTTTTTTTAAGTCTTTCACCTATTAATTGCGTAGGTAAAAAAAAAAACACCCTAACATTGCACTTATAGAACCATTGTCTAAAAACCCAAATCACATTCATTCTCTTTTAATTTCCGCGAGGCTTTTACAGTCCCCAAAGGCTGTTAGTGTGAACTGGACTTTGGTACAAATGAATCGAATATTTAATGCATTGGGGCGAGATTTACTTAGGAATGTGCTTCGACTGTTTTAGAAAATTAACGTGGGTGTGAAAGAGTTGATTGGCAACTGTTTTTGGCATTTCGAACTTTGGTATAATTTTGTTGTAGATGAAATTATGTTTTAGTTATTATATCCATATTTATGTTACGTGGGGCTCCTGGCTAAATAATATCTGCCGCAAGGGTCGATCGAAAGTTAAGCTACGGTTGCCGAGGTCAGTCCATGGATGGGTGGCCATTCATTACAAATCGAGATCCTTCCGTGTCTCGGAAGGCACGTTAAGTCGTTAGACCAATTGGCTGTCATTTGTAGACCTATTTAGTTTTCACTAATTTGAACCTTATCGCGAATTTGTACTCAACAAATCATGTTGTTAAGCGATGTTAATCATTATCTGGCTGCCGTTAAGGTTGAAAGGCTAAAGAGTGTTAATAAGCAACACGTCTACAAAAACTAACAAACAGAGGGTTGAATGAACTGTGTTAGTTTCATGCAAACGAATACGTGTTTTGCGAATTTGATCTTTATTAGCTAGGTACTAGAATTGTCGATCTGATCAGGGTGTAGGGATTAGATTATTTTGATTTGGTACGCACACACACACACATAATCAGCCTACAATGTTCCCCCTGCTGGGACACAGGTCTCCTCTCGGTGAGAGGGAGTGGGCCGTAATCCACCACGCGGGCCCAGTGCGGTTTGGTACACGCTTTAGGCTAAATGCTAATTAGTTTACGTTTGACCTTCAAAATATTATACAAGGAGGGGCAAAAGTAATGTCATAATGTGAATTGGCTGCCAATTTTTTGGAAATGAAAAAAAATTGGGCTCTGTTTTCATGGAAAGTTTATTAAAGGTGTAAAACTTATGACATTAAGGCTGATTTTACCAAAGTCAATAAAATCAGTCATTAAATATCTTTTATCCGTGAATTAAAACTGACGTCTGACAGTTCTAGTACGGAATAACTGTCAAAACATCAAAAATTATGCTCAGGATAAGATTATTCTAGGTAGTTTGGTGGAATTCGCCCTAAGTCGATAAATTTATATCGGTCAAACGACCACCTCCACATACGATGCACATTATTGCACGTTTTACGGCATTTTAAATTGTTGTTCGCAAAACATCCTCCAAATTGTTGATTTCTTCTTCAATGTTAGCTTTCAAGACTTGCAAGGTTTGTGGTTTGTTGTGGTAAACGCGAGATTACAAAAAGCCACAAAGAAAGAAGTCGAAGATCTGGCCGAATTGTTCAAATCGCCAAAACGGGAGATCACACGGCCCCGAAATCGGTGTTTCAAAATCTCGCATCGTTGCATCAGCTGTGTGACTGTGTGTATTGCTCCATTGCATTGTCAACTAAGTCTCTACCTGTTTCCAACGTTTATGTCTCAAATCCGTAGACAGAGTAAACTAAAGACTGCTGCATATCTTCTTTTTCATTCGCACAAGAAAAAGAGAAATATATTAACGTCACTAGCAAAGAAAAGAGACAGAGTAAGAATATTTCTGTCCCTTACTGCGTGTCGGCTAAGCACATCAATGTGCACAACAAGTTTGACGTTTATGAATGAAATAATAAAAACTACACCGCGATTAAACGAAAAATAAGATCTTTTTCGTGCATAATTCAATAATAGTACATTTGCGCAACTGTGAAAATGGTAAGGTGCAGTGTAATAAGCTGTAAAAAATATGATAGTATGATGAAGATTGCCGGAATTTTTTGCCCCTTTCGGTGACACGTACACCATGAGTCTATAGATTACTCTGTCTACGCTCAAATCACAATGACTATAAGATGACATTCGCAAAAATTACTGCATATTCACTGTTTACATTATGACACTACTTTCACCCCATATTTTCTAAAATTCTACTAATACTCAACAACTCAACAGTAGGTAACGTTGCCACTTCAAAAGCTTAGAAAGCATTAAAAATCTCTCCCTTACCCAAAATCCTTTCCAAAATCTGTTTATTTCTCGGCGCAGCCCTTCTTCAAGAAATGTTTAAGACAAAGAGACAATTATTCCCTTGATAAGACTGAGGCAAAAAATAATTGAGGCGAGTTTCAGCTGAAGTAGGCGCGATTATGAAATGAGACCCACCTAGTTAAGAGTGGAGTGACGAGTGGTTTTTTGTATTTACTTATTAAAAAGGAACTGCTAGTGACACTGAAAGATAATATAATTATAATTTAAACTTTATAGTCTACTAGCAGCACAGAGGGGCCCGTGGCTAAATAATAACAGCCGCACAGGTCAATCGATCAGTTAAAGCTACGCTTACCACGGTTGGTCTGTGGATGGGTGTTCAACTTTACAAACCGTGACCCCTCCGCGCCTCGGAAAGCACGTTAAGCCGTTGGACCCGGCTGTCATTCGTGGATCTTTGACAGTCGTTACAGGGAGTCAGAAGCCCGAAAATCTGACAACCAGTCTTACCAAGGGGACCTGACCCCTCCGTGCCTCGGAAAGCACGTTAAGCTGTTGGTCCAAAATCATATAAGCATGTACCTACTCATATTATGGTAACCGTTAGCGTATTAATGTTCATACACAGTGTATAGTTACCAAAATTACACAGAGCTATTATTGCAACATAATAATAAAATTCTTATTATTATTCCCTAATAAAATTCTAGGGTTAATCTATAAAAAAATCACCTTGAAAAGTTAGGTGAAGTGAACTTGAAGTTACCTGTCATTCCACTTGATGATATGAATTGACACTATTGTAAATTCACTTCAAGCTCACTTCACTTTAGTTTCCACGGTGAGATTTCAACAGTATAGATCAGCTGCTAATTAATCTCAAAGTAGTTACCTAAGATACCTAAGTAACAATATCTTAACATTGACATTTCTGATTAAGTTCGGTTCATGTTCAAGAACCGTTGCATCCGGCCACTGTTTTCTTTTATTTTAAATGAAAATAGGGTTCCTTGTGGATGTTACCAGGGTTATCAGACCAAAATGCATTGAAAAAAAGCATACCTATTATTAGTGGCGACGTGCATATATTGTTTTTTCAGTTAACGTATGTTGTCCCCACTGCTGGGCAACGCTCTTTTTTTTTTCAGGATGGGAAATCATCAAATGACCCCTCCCACTCTGGGTGGAGCGGAAGGGAGTGTCAGACTCTTACTGACTAAAACCCACCCATGTTCCTTCCTGAGATCTTTATGTTCCGGGCTAGCGGTAACCCTTTCGGACAATCCCGTTGACCCGGCAGGCTTCAGCCTTAAGGGGCTCCTTCTTTGTTGCTGACATCTCTTTGAGGCGCGCGTGGAACACGTAGGTACGGGCAACGGTCTCCCCCATATTTTTCCACTTATCTTTATGCTGTGCCTTCTTTGTCTAATCGGTTAGGAACGAGTCCAAATCGTCACGCCAGCGTTTCATAGGCCTGCCTCGGTGACGACGCCCGTCTTCAGGCACCCACTGTGTGAAGATCCTGGCCCATCTGTCTGCATGCATCCTATAGGTATGACCCGCCCAGTCACACTTCAACCTTGCCGAGTTATCGCCAACACCGGCGATTCCTGCCTTGGAGCGTATTGTGGTGTTGCGAAATTTGTTGGTGAGCATCGCACCATCGCTCTTTGGCAAACCTTGAGTTGGGTGCATATTGCAAAAATATTACGCAAAGAACTTCACAGTAAGGTAATTGCTACATTAACTTGCCTTTTACATCTATTTCAATAAGGCCGAGACTTTGACGATCAAATCCATCGACAGGCAAAAAAATTGTTGACTTCGAAATGTGGTACTGGCGCCACCTAATAAGGATACCATGGACAGCTCACAGCATAAAATGTTACGAACCTTAAACAACTCAAAATCAGAGAAAGTACAAAAACTGTCTTCAAACTGCCTGGAACGTCTCGAGAAATACTTCAGCCACATTGCCCATAGAGGTAACAACAACAGAAAGTCTAAATGGTGACAGGGGAAATAGAGGGCAAAAGACCTCGAGGCCGAAGTCCAAACGGGTGGACATATAGAAATATATCCGAGCAAAAAGAAAAAAGAGAAGTTCATTTTCGCCATACATGACACCGAGTCAAAAGCTCAGACTGCAGCCAAGAAGCAAGGCATCCTAAATAAGGTGAGGCGATAGTTCAATCAGGATAGTTTTTAAGTCTGTACAAAGCACGGGTCCGTTCCTGTATGGAATATTGCAGCCACTTGTGGGATGGCTCAGCAAAATACCAGCTTGCTGCACTTGACTCGTTGGAATGCAGGCTAATAGGCGACGAGACGTTGGTAGCTACGCTTCACAGCCTAGCTCATCGGCGTAATGTTGCTTGCCTGTCGGTCTTCTTCGGAGAGTGTGCGCAGGAGCTCCACGACCTGATCCCACCATCGCCCTTTTACCACCGGACAACCAGACGTACTGCAGCGTATCATACGCACTTGGTTGATATCCCCACGAGTCGTACTCAGCGCTTCTCCTCCACTTTTATTATGCGCACAGCCAAAGTGTGGAACTCTCTGCATCTGTGTTCCCTCCCATATTTAACCCATCTGTCTTCAAAGCAAGAGTGAACAGACATCTTTTGGGCACCCTCGTTCCATCATAGACCTCATCTATCGCTTTCCACCAGACGTGATCGGGGTCAAGGGCAGGCCCATTTAGTAATAAAAAAAAACATAATACGAAAATAGATATAATACCTACTAGTAGTAATCATTGGCTAATAAGGTAGGTAATTAACTTTCGTTTATCGTTTTATAATAATTATAAGAGGTGAGAATAAACGAAAGTTAATTAAGAGTCTAATTATTAGACTCTACTAAATTACTACACAAATTAAGGGCTGTTAACTTTTAATTAGCTTATTAAACCACTCTTTAGTTAGTGGTCACAAAATAATGTTGTTGCTAAGAGGACCTTGCCTAACACATTTTTGTTGATTTTTTTCGTTGGAAAATATGAAATAATGTGAGTGGTTTTAATTTCATCGTGTTTTCTAATAATAAGGACAAACTCACATCTATCTATGCGATGATAGTCTATGTAAGCAATATCATAATCTGCAGATCTATTCAGGTGGACGTAAGTTGGAGTACCAGACAATAGGCTAGTTGACAAAAAGAAAAAAAAATTATGAATATTGTTGTGTAGAGTTTAATAATAATTATAATGTTTGCAGATAACACTATAAAATTACAGATTTCTCGAAAAAAAATATTTGAAGACAGTTGAGCCGCCATGAAGCATATCCCGTTTTGACAATCAAAATGAAATTGCGTTATAAAACTGAAAAATAAAATATTTTGATTAATTGAGAAGTATGGAAGAAAAATACCGTTTTGCGCCGACCCCAAATAAATTGCGTTATGGGCTGGATAATGATGATTATTTTGATAAAAAAAATATATTTATACAGGGTTATTGGTAAAACACCAGCAACCTCTTAAGAGGTCATTGCACTCATCATTATGAACAACTTTTACTATGGGACCAAACCTGAAATCGCGAAAAAAAAATCAGCTGTTCCCTACATTTATGTTCGTATAATTCGTCGAAATGTAGGGAACAGCTGATTTTTTTTTTTTTTTTTTTTTACCAATAACCCTGTATATTGAGGAAAATAAACTAAATGGTGCATTAATAATTGGTTTATCTATCTATCATGTCAACTAAAGAAATTTCCTACAGAACCCTACAGTAAAGATCATAGGGTCGTCCTTTGACTCGTCAAAACTTACAATAGACTATTGTCACCCGCGTGCTAAGCGGAGCGTGTTGTATACAAAAATGTGGATAAAAAATAAAAGAAAAGAGTGAGGTTTGATAGACGCAACGATAATTCCCAGATGATATAGTTTAGCTTACTTAGTTCGCACTTTGATAATTAGAGTGTGCAGTATACGCAAGAATTTCAGATTTTACGTGACCAATTTTGCGAGCTCATCTAGTCTTTAAAAATATGATTGACTTGTAAAAATTTTTGTAAAAAATCTACTGACAGAAATACAATCATTTATTGTGCCCTCAAAATCAAAATATTTTATTTTACATAAGCAAATAGCATAAGCAAATAGGCACATGGGCACTTTTGAAACGTCAGAAGCTGGGTGCACGGTTACAATTCGTCTCTTCCTATGGAGAAGAGACGGCAAGAAACTCTACGGTTACTCTTTTGAAAATAATTGGCTTTTGGGCAGAAACTATAGAACGCCACCAACAAGTCAACGTTGAGTAACGTAAGTACCTACTTTAAAAATATACAAAACTGCAATCTGTCTCTCCAATTGAAAATACATTTGATTCTACACAAATGAAACCAAATTGATCATAATGTCTAAAACGTTAAGCAATTATGTAGTATTTTTTATCTGAACGTATTTCGTATACTACATGACTAAGCGTGCCGGGAAAAGGAGACAACCCGATGCGAGCCTGCACGTAAGAAAGAGACGACAACACTTTATTGGAAGTTCATGTTGGCAGCGCATAAGCGTAAAGTGTAAGTAATTCACAGCTGTTTATTTTTTACGGCAATTAAGTGTGCGTTGACCTTTATTTTTTTTTAAGTTCAATGTTTAGTCATTTATTTGTGACATTATAGCTGTTACTACTGACTCACTAATTACATTAATTAATCATTTGAGAGGAAAAGCTAATTTGTATGTTAGGACGTCATAACATACAGATTCGCTAACAATAAAATGCTGCGACCATCATTCCATTGACCGAGCGTTTATGTGCATTATTTTTCATGAATATTTGGCCGGCCCAGGGGATCTCCTCTCTAAGCACGAAATTCGTAGTTTCGGCCGAAGTAAAGCGCTTTTCCTATTCCGTATTACCTTCGTACAGACATCAAGCTACTGCAATCTGTCAAATTTCTTTAATAGATTTTCAACTTTATCGCTACAGCATAGGGTTCAAGGTACAGTCAACAGCAAAAGTAGATGATCAAAATCAGAAATTCAATCCTAATTAACGGAGTTCGTATCAGAACTGTGTGGCAGAGCTGTTGCTGTTGTAGTTGTTGTTGTTGAGCTGTGTGCAGAGACTGTGTGGCTGTGTGGCAGAGTTCTGACGCGAACTCCGTTCATTAGTATTGAATTTCTGATTTTGATCATCTACTTTGGCTATTGACTGTACCTAGATTGGGAAAATTTGACAGCAGTGCGATTCTGTAACCATCTCACCGTGAAAACTTAGGTGAAGTGAGCGTGGAGTGAGCTGTCATTCCATCTGATGCTAGGAATTGACACTATTGACAGCTCACTTTAAGCTCACTTCACATATGTTATCACGTTGAGATTTTTATAGAATGGCTTACAGTATCACACACTTACTTGCTGACATGGTAATAACACAACAATAAATATAAAATTATTGCCACTACATTAAACACAAAAGTATCTTTAAAAACTCATTCATTCGGAATTCAGCTGCAATACCCTATTCATTCATTTATGACTCAAAATGAATGAATAATGAACGAATTTAAAATGACCACTTTTCAATAATTTCCGATAAAATTTTACGTAAAGTGAGCTCACTTGATATGACAACACTAGCAGCGCCCCGCGGTTTCACCCGCGTAAATGCCGATCCCGTGGGAATATCGGGATAAAAAGTAGTATGTTAATCCAGGGTGTCAGCTACCTCCATACAAAATTTTATCAAAATTGGTCCAGCCGTTTGAGCGTGAAGAAGTAACAAACATTTAAACACACACACACTCACAAACTTTCGCCTTTATAATATAAGTAGGTTTTTTTTAGTGGACAGAAAATAGATACTTTTTCCCAAAAGCAATTGTAAACTGTGATTTATAATTTTAAAATATGGTTGAATAGTACATTTGCCTACAATAAGGCTTATCAGTTAGGTACTTACACGTATTTTGGAAAATGTAGAAGCTTTTATATAAATGATTCATTTTGTAAGGGGATTGTCCAGTGATAGAGCGATGCGATGCCAGAAAAACCGGCCAAACTTAAAAACTCAAAGCATTTATTTTAATAAACCATTTACAGGCACTTTTGAATTTTCAAGAAGTCGGTCAGTCAGAAAATATGAAGCTAGTTGCCCATTCCAAAGCGTAGGTACCTATGGAGAAGAACGGGCAAGAAACTCCATGGCCAAAATGTGTCTGACCGCGCACAATGAAGATTCCGTGGTTGGGAAGAATTTATCCCAAGAACAAAGAGTACTTAACATTTCAGTTGAAAAAAATGTTCTCCCATACATCGATATTATGTACAGACGGAACATCAAGCTAAAAAAATACAAAAAAAAAAAAATCTTTAATCGATTTTCAACTTTATTGCTAAAATATAAGGTTCAAAGTTGATTTGGAAAATTTGACAGTTTCGGGTAGCTTTATGTGCTGGCGTTATGTCGTCATAGTCAAAACTGCAAATGTTAGTTTGTGATCGCAAAAACAAAATGTGATAAAACTATCACGATATTCGGACTAAGGGTTCCGTTGTTTCTTTTGAGGTACGGAACCCTAAAAATAGTGTCTATAGAAAAAAGAGACAATTATGTGAAGCACACAACAAAGAGGCAGAAGAAAGATCAAAATAAGCCTTCTCTCAAGATAGAGAAGAAAACAGGGACTGGATTTAAAAATTATACAGAAAATCCATCTAAAAGTTTGCGAATTTTCAGTTTTAACAAGACAGTATAATCAGCCTACAACGTTCTCACTGCTGGGACACCGGCCTCACAGTAGGAAGGAGTGGCCCATAAGCCACCACGCGGCACAGTGCGGGTAGGTGGATGTCGCAGGTCTTCACGATGTTCTCCTGCACCGTTTTGAGAACAGCGGATATGAAACAAGACTAAGGACTGATTTTTCAATCGACAGATAATTTTTATTCGTGGAATAAAATTGACGTTTGACAGATGTTGTATGGAAGAACTGTCAAAAATTCAAAAGTATTCCTCGGATAAAATTATCAGCCCTTATATACAAATAATTTAAATAACGATCGTTTTAAATAAACGATTCCTATACCGTTACGGCGATAACGTTACAGCTCTAAAGTTAAGTCATTTGCCCCACAATCCTAGCAATAAAAATCCGTTAAAGTTAATTAAAACTAACGTTATCCTGTCTTCGCGGTAGGTGTGCCAACAGCGTTCCTGTGCCAAGCCTCAGCCGCTGTATCTAGCACTCAATTAATTACAGCTTAATCTGCTAGATATAAGCTTTGAACTGATGTTTTTAAATCCTTTCCTGAATAAGGATCATACATACCTACATACATAATCAGCCTATAATGTTCCCACTGTTGGGACACAGGCCTCCTCACGGTAAGAGGGAGTGGACCATAATCCACCACGCGGGCCCAGTGCGGGTTGGCAGATGTCACATGTCTTCGAAATTTTGGTTCTAGGACATGCCGGTTTCCTCACGATGTTTTCCTTCACCGTTTTGAGAGCAGTGGTGATGAAATAATTTACACAAAGTAAAGAGCCTGTCTGGGTCGAACCTACGACCTACAACTCGTAAGTCGCTTTTGAATAAAGATCAGAGTAACATAAATATTCTACCTTTAAGGATCTCTATCCATACATCTATACTAATAAATAACATAAAAATAAAATTCATTTATTTCAAGACAACTGATTGATCCATAATTCCATACAGTCCGATTTATAATTAAAATATTTAAGTAAAATAAAATTAAGAATTAAAGATTACATGTTGAGATGAGAATTTCAGTGAATTATTTCGTTAAGAAGCTAAAATGAAGCGCTTGAAGGCATTTTGGTGATGTTTTATGCCATCGCTTTAAATCTTTCGCTTCGCTCCTAGTGTAGGTCACCTTTTTAACACTGCATTCCACCAACTATTAGTCATCTAAAAGTATGTTAAATAAGTAGGGACCTACTACAGGTAGTTCTAAATAAGGTGCCTTTAAGTTACGCATAAAGTAATGTAAAGTTTTAAGATTGGACGCATTCTTTTGTTACTTACTCATACTACCTAATATAAAAATTCAATGACGTCACAGCTATTTAAATGTGTAAGGAATTAGTGTTAAGTTCACTTCAAACCACAAACAATTCAAAAGCGAATTCATTTGTTTTAAAAATAAATCGTTGCTGATTTCAGAACGATAAACGAATGATATTTGAATTTCGAAGTGATGTTTAAGGTTATACAGACAAGCTCATGAGTAAATAATCTAAGTAAACAGTCGCATATGTCGATCGAAGGTACAACTACGCCTGCCATGGTTGTTTCGTGGATGGGTGACCACCCATTACATATCGACATACCTCGTAGTTACGTTAAGCCGGTGGTCCCGGCTCTCATTCGAAGATCTTTGACAGTCGTTACGGGAAGTCAGAAGTCGGTTTAATTTTTTTAAATTACTTTTATGGTTTTAGTTTTTTGCCACCGACTTCCGAAATTAAAGTTATTTCATAATTTTGAGTTAATTTATTTTTGAAGTCGGTTTAATTTTTTATTTCGTAATTTTTAGTTTTTGCACTAGAATTTGACCAAGGTTTTGAGATGTTTTCCCTTTGACACTACACCCGTAGCCCGTAGCTCGTATCAATAAGCCAGGCCGTCAACTTACACGTTTAAGTCCATATCTTGAAAATTACTGAATCGATTTTGATGAAACTTACACTGTTCCCTAAGTTGAAGTAAATGTAAGCCAATAAAAAAAATGGTCACGATCCGAGGAGAAATGCGTGGACAAACATACATAAATAGATACGCCTATAAAATTTGATACATTTGTTTAGAAGCCCTAATAGATTGTCATGTGTGAATATGATGCCATTCCAATAATATTACATATTATTTATATATTATATACTTACTTACTTTCTTTTACTTACTTACTTACTTTATTTATTTTCATATATACGTGTCGAATTGATAACCTACTTTTTTTTGAAGTCGGTAAAAACGACTCCTCAACTATTGAAAAGTTTGAAGGACTTGTTAACAAAAACAGAATGCTTCCAATAGAAATGCTGCCTCTATTGAAAGCACTATATCCCACAACAAATTGTCAACTAACACACAAGTTTACGAAAACACTTGCCGTGAGGGGTCGTTCATACAATAAGAAAAATAAAAGTCGTACTGCTTTTATTTTTGTGGAAATCTTGGGAATGGTCCTTCGGAGAAAGGTAAGGTTGTGACGTAAGAATTGTGTAGGTATTGTACGGGTATAGTCAAGGTCTACACATCTCTCCGAAGCAGTTAGAGTGTTGGCCCAGTGATAACGACCGCGACTTACGAGTTGTAGGTCGTAGGTTCCATTCCAGACAGGCGCTTTACTTTGTGTAAATCATTTCATCACCACTGCTCTCAAAACGGTAAAGGAAAACATCGTGAAGAAACTGGCATACATCCTAGAACCAAAAATTTTAAGACATGTGACATATACCTGATCCCGCGTGGTGTATTACGGCCCATTCCCTCACACAGAGAGGAGGCCTGTGTCCCAGCAGTGGGAACATTATAGGCTGATTATGTAGTTCAAGTTTAACCACATATGTATGTTACCAATTCGGTTGCATTTTATGTTTGATATAACAGAACTCCGTGATTTATAAACCAATTTGAAAGAAAAACTTTTAATTGAAAGGGTGTACTAATAAGGTGGACGCATTATATTTGGTCAAGTCCGGGTGAGTAGTTTTTGAGTTAACTTCATTAACACGTATTTTTTCCACTTAGCGCTGATTTTCCAATAGTAAGATTACTTTATTTGTGATAATATTAATGGTGTATAAAAGAGTATTCTATTTATTAGTTATTTATCCTCCTACTGGAACGCCATACAGCAATTACACCAACGCGGCAAAAATTTACTTCATGTGCTGCTTTCCATCCATCCTGTACGCAGTGGACATCGAACACGCATCTATCTAAATATAAATTACCATTTAACCATGAGTCTAGGGTGTAAAGTTCACTCATACTCTATAGAAAAGGGAGGATCCTCCGACCGGGTGTTGCGTTGTGTCTGGCGGGCCGTTGAAGCTAGTTACGCGGTAAACTCTGCTTGCGAGATGCAGGATTTTGCGTGACGTCAGTATGACGCGTTGTTCGCATGTGGCGTTGTAGATACCGCTACAATCCCTTCAATAAAACAGTATTATAAAATCCTATTCTAGTGTGTACAAGGCACAAGTGTCCCAAAATCCGGGTAAGTGCAAAGTTTTCGCACAAAAGTAGGTACGCCAGTAAATAATATTAGAGTTTTCCTGTATATATATCGGTTCGTTTTCTTTTTCGTTAGTGTTTTGTTTTGAGTGTTGTGACAATAGCAGATTAGTTTGTATGGAAATGGAATGCTAATTCGGGTCTTGAGTGAAAGTGTGACTGATATAATTATTACTTTAAATGCTAAGGCGAAGGTGGCGTGACGATCTAATATCATTCGCAGGGCCAACATGGCCGGAGATCGCACAAGACAGGGAGGTTTGGAAGAAAAAAGGGGAGGCCTTTGCCCAGCAGTGGGACACAAACAAGGCCAACAAAAAAAAAAAAATGCTAAGGAAGAGAATACGAATGAAACAATGGAATAGACGTGTAAGGCTCCTATAAACAGGCGCGACATGCGATATAATCGTGCACGACACAAAGGCACCGCTTGTTGCGCGACTTGCGGTGGCTTTGTGTCGCGCCTGTTTGAAGGAGCCTTGGAAATTGCTTGGTAATTCGTATGAGTGGTTGTAAAATAATAAATAGGTAACTGTTCAACGTTGGTATTCGAAAAGCATGAATTTATTTCTTTTCTGTGTCCTTACCATAAATAAGTGCTTAGTTTTGATGAGATAGTGGCGATCATCAGCATTAAAAAAAATATCAATAAAAAATAAAAAAAAATTACAAAGAAAAAACAACTGACTTGTAACTACGGTGTCGTTGGGTTTGCATTTTCGTTGTTTGCCACCGACTTCCGAAACCAAAGTTATTTTTCACTTTGTAGTGAATTGGAAGTCGGTTTTTTTTTTTTACGTTTTTTTCACTTTATGTTGTACTTACCCCACACAAACTCGTATAATACTACTTGCTATGTAAATCAATCAATCAAGCAAAGTTAATAAAAATTTTAAGGCACTACCCCTGAGCATACCCTATCCATTAAAAAAAGATTTTTTGGAAATCGATTTACAATTGCCGGAGATATCCCGTAACCAACATACAAAAAAACTGGCCAAGTGCGAGTCGGAATCGCACACGAAGGGTTCCGTACCACAAGGCAAAAACGCCGAAAAAAAAACACGTTTGTTGTATGGGAGCCCCCCTTAAATATTTATTTTATTTTGTTTTTAGTATTTGTTGTTATAGCGGCAACAGAAATACATCATCTGTGAAAATTTCAACTGTCTAGCTACCGCGGTTCTTGAGATACAGCCTGGCGACAGACAGACGGCAAAAACGCCGAAAAAAACACGTTTTTTTGTATGGGAGCCCCCCTTAAATATTTATTTTATTTTGTTTTTAGTATTTGTTGTTATAGCGGCAACAGAAATACATCATCTGTGAAAATTTAAACTGTCTAGCTACCGCGGTTCTTGAGATACAGCCTGGCGACAGACAGACGGCAAAAACGCCGAAAAAATCACGTTTTTTTGTATGGGAGCCCCCCTTAAATATTTATTTTATTTTGTTTTTAGTATTTGTTGTTATAGCGGCAACAGAAATACATCATCTGTGAAAATTTCAACTGTCTAGCTACCGCGGTTCTTGAGATACAGCCTGGTGACAGACAGACGGACGGACGGACGGACAGCGAAGTCTTAGTAATAGGGTTCCGTTTTAACCCTTTGGGTACGGAACCCTAAAAAAACAGTCGAATAGAGAACCTCCTCCTTTTTTGAAGTCAGTTAAAAATGACTACAAAACAGGTTCAAAACATAATTTACAAACAAGACGACATATCCATTTAATTTCTATCAAAACCTAACTTTCTAATCTCTACCAAACTCAAGCACTCACCTACCGTTTCTAAAGAACACGAAACTAGATAAATAGAGGTACCGCAAGCTCATTAATCACCATAATATCACCGTGATATCGCCCTAATGTCTTTGTATCACCGCTCAATGTTTACGGGGCGTGTATTGAATGTTAATTCATCACCATTGATTCGGTTTTATTATCGGATTTATATGAATTGAATTAAGGCTGTGCTGTGATTACGTTAGGGAGTGTGCACGCTTGAATTCAGTTTTTTTTTGGTATAAAATCAGTATTTTATACCAATTTTTGTATCTGGTAACACCATCGTGTTACCAGGTATACAAATTGGTGGGAATTTCCATTACTCAATGTTTTTGTAGTGATCATTATTCAGTACAAGTGAATGAGGATAAAAATTCTATTACTTACGTACAAACTTCCAGTAGGTACAGACATAGTAATATGACAATTAGAATAATATAAACCTTGTAGTTTTAAATGACAACTGGTTTACATAAGCGAATAAAAAGACTCGTTAGCGTTACGCCACGAAAAATATTAAATAAATATAAAATGTAGGTAGTTAATTAAATACGAGGCTTTTGGCAACTTTTTTTTTGTTTGTTTGTTGTTTGTTTTAAAAAAAACGTTGCCCCACACTAGGAATTTCTCCTGTATTGTGGGTGCGTTTACAAACATTCAAACTCACATACACAAACAGCCAGACCCGGAACAACTATTTGTAGGTCATACAAATATTTGTTCCGTGCGGGAATCGAACCCGCGACACGCAGCGCAGCAGTCAATCGCTTAACCACTGCGCCAACCGTGCCGTCCGTTCCGTAACTTTGTATTACATAATTAGCCTATAATGTTCTCACTGCTGGGAAACAGGCCTCCTCTCTGTGAGAGGGAGTGGGCAATAATCCACCACGCGGGCCCAGTGTAGGTTGGTAGATGTCACATGTCTTCGAATTTTTGGTTCTAGGACATGCCGGTTTCCTCACGATGTTTTCCTTCACCGTTTTGAGAGCAGTGGTGATGATATAATTTACACAAAGTAAAGCGCCTGTCTGGGTTTGAACCTACGACCTACCACTCGTAAGTCGCGGCCGTCACCACTTGGCCATCACTGCTCACACTTTGAATTAGGGTGTGTATATTTTTTTTGTTTTGTTTGTGCAGAATAAATATTGTGTCTTTCATTTATTTATTTTTTTTATTTATAGATAGTACAGTGTTTATACAGGTTCATGTTTGTTTTGAACCATTAAACCAGAAATGGTTCTAAAATCACCTATTAGTTAAATCGATTGAACTTCAACCCCAATACTTGTTCGTACAAGTACTTCTTCTAGTAGGTAGAGTAACACTAAAACAAGTTCATAAATTACGACAGTCCGCACCATTTTAAGCCTGTTTGAAACTGAAAAAGTGTCCAAAAAGTTGTATTATCTCTTCTTTGGAGATAGTTGAAAGTTTTATGACTTTTTAAATCAGATAACGTTCGCTTATTCAACTTAACTTTTTTTGAAGTCTAAATTATCTGTGACAATACGTCACAGATAATTTAGACTTTAGAATAAAGTTATTTTATGAATTTAGTTTTAAGGGGATTTTCGACCCTTTTTATTTAATATCTTCTTCTTAGAAGACACTTATATCTATCAAAACTTTTCTGGTGCCTTAATTTTTCTATTAAAATAATTAGTTTTAATAATTTTGCAGGTTAGTTTAACCAGCCTATAATGTTACCATTGCTGGGATACAGGCCTCCTCTCCTTGAGGTCCCAGTGTGCCTAGGTAAGAATAGTAGCAGGTATTTATTTCATTTTATTTACTAAACTTTTTGCACATACACACATCATAGAAAACTATAAAGGCAGACTATTTTAAATTCTAATATATACGGTTAAAGAAAGAAAAAAAAAATTATTTGGACTCAGTTCGTGAAACACAAAATAATGCCGTGTTGTTTGTGATGTATGTAAGTAGGTAGGTATATCTAATCAAAATGAAGAAAAACTAATTTATGTAGTTTAGACTCAACATAAGGCTTGAAAGAGTGTAAATGCTTCTTAACAATGGCGTGACAAAAAATCCGATGTGTTGTTTCCATAATTACCTATGACCACTATGTAGTAAAGTGCATCTGATTACCTATATTTAATTAAGTTAATCTTTTGAAGTGGCCGTAATTAAATTAGGGACGTACTTATCGATTGTAAAACGATTACCTATTCGAATGTTTATACGAGTAGTCATATAATTGGAATAATTTAGTTTTTTTGGGTTGGAATTGAACGTACTTGGAAATCATTGGGTAATTTAATTAGGGATACCTACATTTATTTTATGTCTTGTTTATTTTGTGGGAAGTACAAACGCCAGCACATCAAGCTACCCGAAACTGTAAAATTTTCCCAATCAACTATGAATCTAATGCTTTAGCGATAAAGTTGAAAATCTATTAAAGAAATTTGACAGATTGTAGTAGCTTGATGTACTGGCATCTGCACATACTATCTACCCACGTAGACTTACATTTCAGTCACACAAAAATGTTATGTTTATAGTTCTATACATTAAAAGTCCCACATCGTCATCAGCCGAAAGTCGTCCATTGCTGGACGTGGACATATGCCTCCCGCAAGCACCGCCAATTCGATTGGTTCTGTGCTCCCCGTATCCAGCGGATTCCTGCGGCCTTCACAAGGTTATCTGTCCACCTTGCGGGAAGCCTTCCAACGCTACGTCTTCCGGAACACGGAAGAGAGTTCCATATACTTGTCACAAATTGAGATTTTGGGTAAATTCTACGAATTTCCTCTTGCGAAAACTCAAACTCAAACTCAAATCATTTATTTCAATTAAACCAAGTACAGGCACTTTTGAATTGTCAAAATTAAATAGTCTGTCAGTTAGTCAGAAAGTTGAACCTAGTTGCCCATTCCAAAGCGTAGATCTTTATGGAGAAGAACGGGCAAGAAACTCCATGGACACTCTTTTAAATCAAGATATTACAAAATCCTGGGTACATTATTCTTGTTGCTTCTATATGTGAGAACAATGTAAAAAAGACAGAAATGAAGAAACAATTCAAGAAATAAAATTAAAAATAAGCCCGTTCACGAACATGACGCGTGGATCAGCACCATCCAGCTCAACCATTTTGTAGGGAACCGAATGATCCAACACACGCGCCACCATCGGTGAGACATTTCAAACACAATAACACTTTGCACCTGGGGAACGAACCCAGGATCACACTCAGCTTGCAACAACTAGACTACTCATCACTAAGGGGCCGTCTCCACGAGCGAGAGAATCGCGGCGATATTATCGTCGTGACACGTATTTCTATACACTCTCTTAGAACGTGTCTCCACACGGCGATATCATCGCGGCGAAAATTTGATGGCGCGGCGAGAGTATCGCCGCGATTCTCTCGCCCGTGGCGACGGCCCCCTAAGTACTGTGATGCTTGAGGGGCTTCACATTTAATAAAAGAGTTTATACGTTTTAACTCTATATTGTTTAAATAATCTTACTCAACATTAATATTATAAAAATTACTGCTTTTATATTTAACCGTCATATTATATCTCTCTGACATAACGTCTTTTCCTTTTTTATCTACACCCAATAAACAATATTAGTAGCCAGTGCTACTTTGAGGTTGGCATACATAACAAGCCTCTACATCAGCTACATCCCCATTGAATAAAAGTATTAGCATAGCTTCATCACTATGCAAGGCTTTTATTCACAAGATTAAAAAAAATTAGACGTCTTCCTACTTATTACTAGTCCTATAAGGAAAAAACTACCTAACGCCCGAAGTTAACACTGTGAGGTCCAGCTTTTTCTAAAAGCAGGGCTCAAGTCAGGACAAACGAAACATTTAACTAACACTTCCTCAAGTGCCAGGTGAGTCTACATTTAAGAGTGCTAAAATGCATCAATACAAACTAACGTTGTCATGCCTGAACCTCGTCATAACAAAACGAGCGAAAAAGATGCGACTTGGCCTCCTTCGATAACAAATGATGTGAAAGTTCACATCGGCCTGGATGAGGCTTACCGTGTTAACTGAACTTAACTTCAGATCCTTTTACCCCATCGGACGGTATCAGCCAGAGGGAGCGAAAAGTTATGAGGCCAGTGTTCAAAAATCTAATAAGTGGCTGAACTCCATTATATTCAAAAGATACTCCGCGTTTATAATAACTATACCATTTACAAAAAACTGTGGGTGCTCCAACCCAAGCTGAACCAGTTGTGTCAACTCAACACAATTTGCAAAGGCTATGCCCCGTTAGCAAAGTTGGTTTCAACTTAAGCTGATCACTCCCCCCTCTAGAGAGTGACAACAGTTTTTATACAACCCTCTTCCTCCTATAACGCGCATTACTATTTTCTGGAGTTCACTCACACTAAACATGGCCTATGTAATTTAGAAAATGAAGACGAAGTTTTTTCAATCCCTCAAGCCTCATGGAGCCGTGAGACCTTAAGCCTCACGCTCCCAGCTGCGTCCGAAGTATCTTCCCAGCATATGAAACACACATACAAACACATGTTAATTATATGTAACATATTATCAACTAAAATAATGTATCAACAATCATGATGAACATCCAATTGACATATTTATAATGACAAGACAAAATAAGTATCAATAAAAAAAAACAATAAACATTTTCATCAATTTCTAATAACATGAAAAGTTTTTAATCCTAATTTAAAAAGTTTTTATCTTTATCCTTCCATTTCCATTTAAAATATTTACGTTCTAGAAATAAAATATTCTTAAACAAATGATAATTATTTTCATCCGACTGCGTCAGAACTAAGGAAGGTTATGTTTTTGGCAAATGTTTTTATGGATTTACAACCAATAAAAAAAAATTTTAGAATTGAACATTTAGTTCTAGCTTTCCTACTACATTGGAAACCTTTCTTCTTGCGTACTTTTCTTATATTGATCTTTGTACAACGAGATTTATTTTTATTAGACTTTGGGATAACTACGCGATGAATGTTTGGGAATGTTTTAATATGAATAATGACCAGATTAATACAATTATCTTCCGCGTCCGCATCTGTAGAAGAACTAAAAGAGCTTTTAAAATGCACAGAAATGTCTTTCACCTCTACGTCTTCATCTCCACTTACATCCAATATTAAATCACCTTCAAGTAACCCAACTTCATTATTCAACTTAGTATTTTCAACTGACCGTACGAAGATTTGAGCATTATCCTTTACAGTTGAAAATTGGTCATTCTCCTTTGTTTCATAAACATTTAATGAAAAATTATTTTCATCAATTTGATCATCAACGATGTTATTTATTTTGGTTTCCTCATCATGATCATTTTGCTCATCCATAGGCTCTGAAACATAGCTACATACATTAACTATAACTGGAATGGACTGACCCGATTCCTCGTTCTCTTCCTCGTGTTCATTCTCGAACACTTCCATCAGCACCTCAGCCTCTGCGGGGCTGCAAACTTGGCTGCTGCGCTCGTCTTCATCTTCTTCAACATCTGCTTCTACACTACATAACACAGAAGCATCATCATCAACATTTAAAACATTATTTTGTCCGCATTCTTCTGACGGAACCTTTAACATCTCCTCTTTCCTCGCTTTATAAAATGCTTCGTGACATCTGCACGGAAATGGATAATCCTCACGAAAGGTATCGCATATCTCATCAAATGACATATCCTCGCGGTATATCATCTTATAATAAACTAGAGCTGCTTCTTGGAGATAAGCCTGCATTATCAATGCCCAATCACTTTTACGCCATCCATGATATGTGGCAATCGCTCTGTATTGTTCAAAAAATTTTTCCAGGCACATATTAGATCCTGAGAAAAGCGCATACATCTTGCTTTCTTTATAAAAATAATATTTCAACCACTTAGCTTTTATTTTTCCGGCGACGATTCTGCGCCTGTTCTATACTCACTCCCTTTATTTTGGTTTGCAACTCGTTGGCGTGCGAGAGGTTGTCTCTCTGTTTTGCGACTTCTGCGCTATATTTCTGCGCTATACTTTTTTAAAAATTCGCAGAAACAAAATTCCGTACGTGGTGGGCGTAGTTTTATTATTCTTTTTGCGACTCCACCACATGTGAAGCTTGAGAGGCTTCACATTTAATAAAAGAGTTTATACGTTTTAACTCTATATTGTTTAAATAATCTTACTCGATTCGGGTAGTGACCGCCGAAGGGGACAGACGTGTCGTGTCCAGCCTCTGCTTATACTTGACGCAACGTGCGTAGCACATGGCTCTAACTAAACAGGCATAACGGTGTTTCGCGTGTTGTTTTGTGGGTGCAAATTAAAACGCCTTAAAACGGTGGTAAAGTGGCATACGTGTGTTCCTGATATACAAGTCCGAGACCTAGGTCGTCCAGCCGAGGACCTTGGTTACGTCGAGAGACCTTAGCGGGCCAATTTGGTGAGATCTTTCCGTATATTTATTTTCAGGGATCTCCATTAGAAGCTTTATCCGGCCGCGCTTTGTTTTCTTAATTTGGACTGTTGAAGCCACGCGCGAATTTAACATCATTATAAGCTAAAAATAGGCTTTAGGGAAATGTATTAATATTACATCTAGGAGCGAGGGATAAACTAGTACACTCCATTATTCTAGCCTAAAATACGGTATCGCTCTAGAATTTGTATTCCACGCTTTTCTTCATTTAACATTGTACTAAATTACCAAAACTGCCTTGAACAAGCTAAATATTTCCTAGACTGTAAGTCAAGTTTTGTACACGTGCGCGACTCGAAGTGGAAAAAGGTTAAGCTAAGTAACAAAAAATAGCAATGCTCATAAATCTGAGGCGCCCCCTGTCAGCTTTATTGTTTCTCAAAAAGCCACACGGCACATGTTCGCTGAGAAAGTCTTGCAATACCATATAAACAAAAGGCTTTTTTTTGTCTTTAAAAATGGGCATAATTGTGCGTATGACAAAAGACGGCAATTGCCTATTTAGGGCTATAGCCCATCAAATAAATAATGTAATGGGTTTAACTTTCGATCACGTGTCTGTCCGCAAGGACCTCGCCTCATATGTAGGTACGGGAACATCGAAATGACGACAGAATTCGCCTAGCACTTTTAAATAATATACAAGAATTTTTCCCTAACAGCAATCTCTCCCAGGAACAAAGGATAACAAAATACATAACCATGCAGTTTAACAAGACCTTCTGGGGAGGAGAGGACATCTTAATCGCCGCGTCCGAGTTCTATCTTGTAAATCTGCACGTGCACACGGATACAAGACACACACTAGTGTATTCACCTACCGGCGAACCAGTACCCGGCAACATACACATCCGCTACAAGGACCAGCACTATGATAGCTGGGTCATGACTGAAGACGAGCATTACAACAGCAACCCGATAGATCTTATGCAAAAATCAAACAACGTCAAAATAACACAGCATAATAAGCCTATAACTAACCAGTACAACGCACGGGATAAGCAAGGTCAACCCATAATACCCCAGTCTCAAACGAACAGCCCTCAATTAGCTAGCGTTGGAACACAGTATTCAGAACAACAAACATCAATGTATACACAGGTATCAGATGTAGTCGCAGATGCTACTGGGTTCACAATACTTAGAAACCAGCCGACTACCGCAATAAAATATACTTGCTCAGAATTGCGTATTGCAACCTGGAACGTCCGTGGGGCCTCAAAACCGACCAAAAAAAAAATTGACGCTGAACTCTCAATTAGGGGCATTCATGCAGCCTGCATACAAGAAACAGGTATGAACTCTGGAACATACAACTCTACACACTACGAATGGCACCTCTATGGAACCTCAGGTAAAACACACCGGGGACTTGCAATTCTAATCAGAAACGATGCCCAAATTGAACTAGTCAACAGAAAAAAGGATACAGACGCGATGTCAGCTACTCTTAAAGTTAACAGGGGAAACGACAAGCCTGCTCAACTGTATATAATCAACTCTCACATCAACAGTTGTACATCTATAGCAAACAGATCCTTCACAGGCTTATTAAACTTGATCAGACAAAAACCAAGGAAATGTACCTTAATAATTCTTGGCGACTTCAACGCTCATATTGGTCGACATGATACAAAAAGTTTCCAACGCAAAGGACTGATCCACCAAAACCTACACCATGACTTTTCTAACTACAACGGGGAAATGTTAATGGATATAGCCAACAGGGAAAAACTGCAAATAGAAACTACAAAAGCGAGATCATCATGCAGGATAACATGGTCAAAGGGCACTCAGAAATCCCAATTGGATCACATTATAACGCCACATGCAACAGAGAAACTCTTCGAACTTATTAAAGGCGAATGGGCCGCTAGGGGACTTTCACTTCCGACCATAAAATAATCTGGGGTCGGCTAAGAACAAACCGAACTTCAAACAAAAAAGAAAACACCAAACACATTAATGCACAAGGACAACAGCAAGCCGCGAAGGAAACAACAATTGCGGCCAAGGACTTCAACTATAAACAGTGCTATTATCAATCCCTCAATAGTAAATTCACGAAAACAAAATACCAAGATTGAATAACAAAAAAAAACTAAAAGATATAGGAATCAACTCAACGGACAAAAACATCGAAATACCCTGGAATACCATAACGGAAGTATTAAAAGCGGCTGCCCAGGAAACTCTGATTCTTCAGCCAGTTCTCTCCAGGGAGCATCGAGTAGCTCTTGCTAAACTACAAAAAGCCAAATTCCTACAAAGAAGGCAACCTGATAACCCAAATAGGCACAACCTAGTAAAATAATGTCAGGCAACACTTCAAAAGGTCAAATATCAGGAAGAGCAAAAAGCATGCAGGGCCTGTCTAAATGGACTGGGGAAAAACCACCCTGCAAAACGCATGCAGATGCTATACTTTTTTTACAGTAGAAACAAACTTCAAGCAAAACGTCGAAAAAGATCCACTTATATACCGATGACCAAATGGGAGCAAATACTAAAAAAAATCCGAGGGCCATCTTATACCAACAGTTAATATAAAAAATCCGATAACCGAAGTACAGTGTGACGGTCCCATTGCGGATGACATAATGGGAATCATTAATAAAATGCGGAACGGGACAGCCCCCGGAACTGACCAAGTGGTAATCGAGCTGTACAAAGCAATGCCAGAAATATTACAAGAAGCCGTCACCAAACACATGAACAAAGCTTGGACACAGAACGAAGCACCCGACGCGTGGCTGGAGACCGTACAAATACCAATTCCAAAAAATAGTAACCCTAAAAATGCGAATGAATATCGCCGCATATCGGTTTGCAACACGGGTTACAGGATTTACGCCTCCTACGTACTTAAAAAACTAGACGAGACAATATCGGAACTGGGAAGCTATCAAGCGGCCTTTTTAAACAATAGATCAACAGACGACCATATGTTTACACTTAAAAGGGTCTTAGACGAAGAATTGCGGGCAGGTAAAAGAACTTATGTGCTTGCCCTCGACATAGAAAAGGCCTTTGACAATGTCGACCTTAATGCACTGAGGGATATCCTATTACAACGAACCAACAAATCGCTAACCAACAGGATAATCAAGGTATGCTTGAATGAACGAACATGCATCAAATGGTGTTGACAGCAAAGCAGTTGGATTATCAAAGGCAAGGGAGTCAAACAAAGTTGCCCTCTGTCCCCTCGCCTGTTTACACTGGTCATCGACGAAGTCCTTAGAACCCTCGAAGAGGAAACCCAATTAATAAAACTCGACCAGGATCGCGAAATCTCACTCCCCCTAGTACTATCATTTGCGGACGACCTTATCTTCATTTCAGATGACCTAGAAAGGTTAGAAGGTATCCTATACCATATTAAACCCCTACTAGACAGTGTAGGCCTCCAAATAAATGAAACAAAAACAAAAATACTAATTAGGGACCCCATAACTACACAGATAACGACACACGTGACCCTTAATGGAATAAGTATACCGACATGTGACGAAATTAAATATCTAGGTACATACATAACATCTACATTAAGCAGAAAAAGCACTATAAAAAACATTGCGAACAGGCCATGAAAAACGCCAAATCATTACTACCATTCATAAATAACTCAAATATGGACTGGAAATTAGCCAGACTCATGTACCGAATGGTGATCGTACCGTGTATGATACATGGTCTGAAAGTATCGGCACTTACCAAAGCTAATAGGTCAAGACTCAGAAGATATGAGCGAGTTATCATGAGAGACTTGATTAACCACTCTAGGAATAAACCAAGACAAAAGAAAATGCATGAAATCTTAGACGGAAAAACAGTAACCAAACGCATCAAGAACCACCGGATGTGCTACCTCGCACATGTCTACAGGCGCCGCAAACCACATCTACTGCACGCAGCAATGCAGTACAAGGCCAAATCCAAGAAGGTCGGCCGACCTATTTACACATGGAACGACAATTTAAAACAGGACATGAAGTACTTCGACAAGGGTACCAATTTTTGGATGGATACAGCGGAAGATAGAAGAAAAATCAAGATCGCTGCTAGCGAGAGTTACAAAAAACTGGAAACGGATAGTAGCGAAACTTCCGAAGAAGACATTGGAAACAGCAACATTTAACACAACACAGCTGAGCAATGACATACAAAAGAACCGAGAAAGCAGAAGAAGCTCGCCAAAAGACGCACCGAGGAAGCTCGACCTGAACCAACCAAGCGGCAAGGTCGATAAAAGATGCCCATCCATAGATAATAATTACCCATCTCTCCACTAGTCCAATGCTTACTCTAGGATGCATATCCGGTAGGCTCTTAAATCCTTACCTATCCTACGGGCACGTCTTCCCTACCATTAACGCGCCCCCCGGTCTATTCCTTGATATGCAATGGTCGCTGTAGCACCATGAACATGAGGCTACAGGAGCTAGTGCGAATCTTGGGGTTCATTCGATTAATCGAGTCTGGTTTAACCACGCTGGGATCGGTGCAATTCATTCATTCATTATACGTTTTAACTCTATATTGTTTAAATAATCTTACTCAACATTAATATTATAAAAATTACTGCTTTTATATTTAACCGTCATATTATATCTCTCTGACATAACGTCTTTTCCTTTTTTATCTACACCCAATAAACAATATTAGTAGCCAGTGCACAGTGTGTTATTTTGCCTTAGTTGCGGCCATCCTTATTTTTTGAGGCTTTTAGAAAGACAATAACCAAACAAAACTTCTATTAAAACCCCCGTGGTTTTATGTGTCATAGTTTTCAAAATATTTCGAAAATCGAGAAAAATCCATAGAAACCATAGAAACGTGTTTTAGGCTCTCATAATGGACATTTTACAATGAATGTTTCATGGCACGCTAGCCATTAACTTAATGCATCATTACATCAATTTAAACTTAAAAAAATGCGATCTCCTAGGCGTCAATTTTATTTTTTCTATGATTTCATAATAATTTATTTTATGGTCATTCTTATCATGGTCGCATTTTATTTTTGTGTGTAAATGTTTAGTACAATACTAAGTATTACCACAAAAAAAATAAGAAGCAACGAACACAGGAACTCGGAGATATTCATTTTTAAAGTTTTAATTTAGGGTTGTCAACTAATGTAGGCGCCTTTAACAAACGACCAATTTCGCTCGGAATAAATTGGCTTCTTCAATTATTATAATTTCCTATTACTATTTCTGAAGCATTATCCTTGGCCTATTCATGTCATAACTAACACGATTTTATTAGATTCACCTGTAACTAACAAATCATGAAACAAATCTGGTTTATTATTCTTTTTTGTTTTGTAAGTGCACAAGCACTTACATCAAAATGAATCTTCGATGAAGGATATCATGTGGAATTGGGAAGGGGTCCGCCCTCGTTAGATAGAATGTCAAAACCCAAATCCGGTGAATCAAGGAACAAGTTTTGGCGTTACGACCGTGAGCATCACACCCGAAAATTAGATCGCAAAACAACAGTGTTCGACTTGTTTCACCGCGCGCTAGAGTCTTCCGACCCATTCCTATCGCTGATGTTCATTGGCAACCGACATACAAAGAATAAACGTCCCGTTCTTCCCGGCAAGGTTCTGTCACTCTTAAAACCGACAATGGAGAATGTGATCGGAAAAAGGTGAGCTAAAATACCTAAAGTTCGAAAAAGAACAGAGACAAAGTGGAGACGACTTACGAAAAAAAATTTTTTATGTCCCGGGTTTCAACACATTACCTAATTACAACTAAAATTAATAAAGTAAAACAACTATCGAATTCATTTCCTGTTTCTGTTTTGAATATTAACGACAGGATTGCGAGTAGGTACAACATTTGAGCACGGACTAAAATATAAAACAACTGTTTGAATAAAATTCCATAAATTGTTGAATAAAATAAAAAAATAATTAAATTCAAATATTTCGAAAACGGTGCGTCCTAGGCAAAAAATAACCAAAATTTAACCCCCCCTGTGTTACCCCCGTGCAAGCAGTATCCCAACATGAATTAAGGAAAAAAAATTTTTCGCCCGACAAAAAAATTGAAAAAAATTCTCAAAGGTTTTTTTTTTTTCAATATTTCGCGGGTTTTTACATCAGTGGTCCTCATGGTTTTCGACTAGAGCAACAATGTCATATCAGAAAAGATTTTCATCCGAGCCACCATTTTGGAATTATAGAGCGTTTTATATAAAATAAAATTCGGAGGCCCATAATTCGGAAACGGTGCGTCGTAGGACCATGCTTCTTAGAACCTAAATAGTTTCTATGGTCAAGGTTAATCCGAAACTGCAATAAAATTGGGACGTTTCTGAAAAAAAAATACGAAAAGTTTTTTAAACTACACTCCAACCGGACCCAGTTAACAATAGAAAACGTATCTACTGGTTTTTGAGAATATTCTCCTTGTTTTTGAAGTCGGTTAAAAAGGAAAATGATTTCAATTAGTGTACTCTATTAATAACATTAATATTAAATGTACTTAAGTGATGTCCCGAAACTCCGACATTAGTCCCGAAAAAATATTTTAGTCGTAAGGAAGTCTCCGACTTTCGTCTATGTTCCTCGAACTTTAGGCAAATTAGCTCTACCTATTCCGATCACTGGTTATTACCCATGATCCACTACCGCAAAGTTTTGCTGATATTCCTAATACTGAATTGGTAACAGACGCTTCTGATGATAATATACTCGTATTAACATCAGAAGAAGTTTTGACAAACTCTGATGATGACTGCTAGGTTAGCTCACGTATCGTTGTAGTCTTAGAG
This sequence comes from Oligia strigilis, assembly GCA_951800025.1. Classification (NCBI taxonomy): domain Eukaryota; kingdom Metazoa; phylum Arthropoda; class Insecta; order Lepidoptera; family Noctuidae; genus Oligia; species Oligia strigilis. The sequence continues at coordinate 6,675,598 of OX637566.1, forward strand.
CATTGAGAACATTGTAGTAATTGTTTTCAGACAACAGCAACCCAGAAAGAGACACAGAAAGACACCAGAAAGAGTTTACTCACAGTTAGCTAAATACTTGGGAAATATCTGGCACTTTTATTTATTTTTTATTCTATTTCAATTGCGACAACCCTATTTCCATAGAAATTTCAAAAATATTTTGAAACGCTCTATCTTCGTATTCCTGCTATTGACGTATGTCATATTTTAGGGTATTATTGACAATAACATTACGCATATATTTAAATGAAAATAAAATGCGACCGTGATAAGAAAACATTAAAAAAAAATGTTTTGTGTTAATCGGTAAAAGTAAAAAATCTCCTAATATATCAAAGGTACAATGCCCCTTTTTTTAATCTAAATATATATTATGCTGTTACTTTATTTAAAGGACTAACTAAATATGTATTACAACAATTTTCGAAACTAAAAATTAATTTTGTTTTTCTCACTTTTAAATGAAACCTTAATAACTTTATAATTATACAAAAAAATACTATAGGTATTTCTGCCAAACCTTTATCGTTACTACAGCTATCGAATAAAAACATAAAATTGACATGACCGCAACTAAGGCAAAATAACAGACTGTGCAGTGCTACTTTGAGGTTGGCATACATAACAAGCCTCTACAGTACGCATATCATATTATAATCAGCCTAGAATGTTCCCACTGCTGGAACACAGGCCTCCTCTCTGTGAGAGGGAGTGGGCCGTGGTCCACCACGCGGGCCCAGTGCGGGTTGGTAGATGTCACATGTCTTCGAATTTTTGGTTCTAGGACCTGCTGGTTTTATCACGATGTTTTCCTTCACCGTTTTGGGAGCAGTGGTGATGAAATAATTTACACAAAGTAAAGTGCCTGTCTAGGTTCGAACCTACGACCTACAACTCGTAAGTCGCGGCCGATACCACTAAAGCTACACTCAAGCTACACTCTAAGACACTAAGTAAGTATTGCGCCTAAACTTACAGTTCCTAATTTAGTGTTATGATAATTATTATATCTCATTACAACAAAACCCCTAAATAAAAACAGATAAAAAAAAAAAAACTCATTACCACATAAATAAACTTATATCTACGTTTGCCGTGGTATGGAGGGGCTTGTGATTCAGAAATAACAGGCGCACGGGTCGACCGATCAGGTTAAGCTACGCTTGCCGCGGTTGGTCTGTGGATGGGTGACCATCTTTACATACCAAGACCCCTCCGTGCCTCGAAAAGCACGTTAAGTTGTTGGTCCTGGCTGTCATTCGTGGATCTTTGACAGTCGTTACGGGTAGTCAGAAGCCCGAAAGTCTGACAACCAGTCTTACCAAGAGGTATCGTATTACTCAACGCAAGCGTAGCTTAACCTGATCGATCAACCTGTGCGGATGTTACTATTTAGCCACGGACCCCTCAGGCAGTCACTAGGTCTCCTAGCCTTATTCAAATCTTACAAAAGACTTAATAGACTATAAAGAGTTTACGTCACATACGGAACCAAAGTTTACGAGTAAAATGTTTTTATTACGCTGTTACCAATTTATTACGACAATATTTTTATGATAACTCCATTGTAAGCCCGGTTGTAATCCGACTTTTATACCCCTAATGAAATAATACTTGTTCGGAAATAGAATAGAATAGAATTTTTCTTTATTAAAATAACTCAGACTCAAAATCAAACAATATTGTTAGTAAAACTTATGACTAGGTATGTTAATAAGCACAGACACTAAACAAAAATTTACGAAATAACGGTGGTCACCGTTGCGACATCCCATGAGAGACAGCACAACAGTGACCCACGTAAACACAGTCCAGGCTACTCGCAACCATGTTTAAGACACTGTTGGAGCTGCCCCACACCCTGCGCACCAGGGAAGCGCACCTTTTACGCATTGTTGAAATGAACTACTTCTAAAAAAAAAATATTTATTGATTTTTTTTACACACCTTTTATAAATGGTAGTCGAGATTCGTCTTAACAAAAAAGGAAAATTAAATGATGCTGGGAAATTTTGTCAACGTACGTTGACTATGGGCAAATAGCAAAAATATTTAAAAGCTAAAAAAAATAAGTACCTACGTACGAATCAATTTTAAGCGTTAAAAGGTGCAGCCAAAACCAGCGGGGTAATTGCGTAACACACTATCAGTAGTAATGGGTTTCATTTTGACAGTTCAACAACATTCATTGCTTTGTTCGTTATTGACACAGACACATATTTCGAAAATATGAAGCAATGGATTAGCTATATCCTTCGAAATGATTCAGATTGAGATTGATACACTGAAATAAATAAGCAGTAAATAAACATGAAAAACATTAATCTGAACTGCTTTAAACAATTCCAAATGAGCCTAAAGTTCAAAACAGTATTTTTTACTGATCCGAAAACAGTTAAAGCTTGAGTCAAAATTTTACCGTCATGACAGTAAACTTTAACGTTTTATGTAGCTAAAAGGTCACAAAATTTAACTGTTTTATTCAATGGTGTTATCGTTCAACCCATTGAAATTTACTTACATTACAATAATGGTGGTTTTCCTTTTTTTTTTGTTGTGTTTTTTTCAGTAAATAGTATGTTCAATCATTAAAAGTTACTGTTTTGTCTTTTACTGTTTTACGAACCAAAAAAATGATAAAGTAATAATAAAGTCAATAAGTCTTAATGAATGTAGTAAGAAATTATTTTTTTCAGTGTAGTGTATTACGTAATAAGGGTGTTGAATTCAACCCTGAAACTATGAATGGCAAAAGAAGCAGCCGCATTCCCAGTTAATCATTCATCAAATCCAGTTTCATGGTACAATTTAATAATAAAAACACTATTTTCGTTACAACGGTCCTATTCTTAGGTGAAGTGAGCGCGGAGAGAGCTGTCAATAGTGTCAATTCCTAGCAAAAACAAACTCATTTCACCTAAGTTTTCACGGTGAGATTTTTATAGAATCGACCGGCTGTTTTCTAATAACTAAGAATTAATTATTATTATTAATTATTAATATTAATTATTATTATTAATTATTATTATTAATTATTATTATTAATTATTATTATTATTTATTATTTTTAATTATTTCGGGGCATAAATCGTTTTATCTCAAACTTGGACAGTACCAGTACAGATAGAATCTGCTCAATAATTCCAGTTCCCATGGCAACCAGTATTCCGGTAATAAACAAGGTATTATAAATAAACTTGATTAGGTACCTACTGTGTCATATACATACATGGTGTTCCTAACCAAAGAAAAAAACTTACTCTAAATAAATATTTTTCTCGAATATAAAATACATAGTTTTTTAATTATCCTTTATTAAAAAGAACCAGGTTCATAATAATTAATTACACACTAGCCTAAATGACTAATAAGCTTTTTTAATCTTTTACGTGATAATTATTTTAAAACTTAGAATAGTGTTGATTGTACTTTACATAAGTTCGTTCCACTTTCTTAGAGTACGTTATGATGACAAAGACATACTTAGTGATATTATTTCTACGATTTCATATCTTGGTCGAATTAATGAAATTTCAATGTTATAGGTAACCGTTCCAAGGATTAAGGTCGCCGCTTCCCTGTTTAACATAAAATAATGTTTGACTAAAAGCCTCATAAATCATCAATCTATGTCGGTTTTTTATTGTTTTTCCTGTATTTGGCAATTACCAATTTTTGTCCATTGAAAAATAATGCAAAGTACTGGATGAGCATGCAAAAATTTACATAAAACCTTCGATTAATGAAATGTTTTACCTACACTTTTTTTTAAATTACATCTAAATATACTTATATAAAATTCAAAGTCCTGACTGGCTGACTGATATTATCAACGCACAGCCTAAACCGCTGGTCCTAGAGACCTGAAATTTGGAGGGTGTGTTCTTTGTGAAGAGTAGGTATCCACTAAGAAAGGGTTTTTCGAAATTCCACCCCTAAGAAGGTGAAATTTCACGCGAACGAAGTCGTGGGGGCTAACAATATAAACATCACTGCCGCAAGTTATTAAAATAATAAAAGACAACACACAATACATAGGTCTAACTTTTTTTTTTGTATATCGTGTTCTTTCCCTGCGTCATATTTACCGCAAAAAAACGTATTTTCTTTCTTTTTTCTTCTTTCATTTCAGAAAAAATCTTCTTTAATTTCAGAATAATATTACTTTAAAAAAAATCCAAAATACATTGCCCGACCACCCTGTATATCACCGAAACCGATTCATTTAAGTGTCGGGACACACCTGTCGCTCCCGACCAATGGGCCACCACCCCATAGACACCACATAAATATTGTTCCGACCTTATCTGATACATCCGTAGACAGAGTAAACTATAGACTGCTGCATATCTTCTTTTTCATTCGCACAGGAAAAAGAGAAATATATTAACGTCACTAGCAAAGAAAAGAGACAGAGTAAGAATATTTCTGTCCCTTACTGCGTGTCGGCTAAGCACATCAATGTGCACAACAAGTTTGACGTATAAAAATGAAATAATAAAAACTACACCGCGATTAAAGATCTTTTTCGTGCATAATTCAATAATAGTACAGTCAACAAAGGAGTTAAGTATACAGGAGCGTCGGATATTGTTGAAGTTTACTAAGAAACCGATGGATATTCTCGAATAAAATTTTAGTTTATTAATAGAAAACAAACAGCTCATTTATTAAATTAAATTTCAGTCCAGGGGGCCTAAAAAGGCCACTTTGGCAGAATCATAAACGTATTTTGCTTTTTTTCGTTGCAAGAGATTGGGATTGGATTTCGATTGGTATTTAAGCACAGACAAAAAAAAATAACTGAAAAATCCTTCACCAATGGGATTTGATACGATTAACTTAACATTTAACTGTCTATTATGATTTATAATGATTTGATGAATTCCTTTTATGATTCTGCAAAAGTGGCCTTTTTAAAGGAACAGAACATCCATCGGTTTCTTAGTAAACTTCAACTATATCCGACGCTCCTGTATACTTAACTCCTTTGTTGACTGTACATTTGCGCAACTGTGAAAATAGTAAGGTGCAGTGTAGTAAGCTGTAAAAATGATAGAATGATGAAGATTGCCGGATTTTTTTGTCCCTTTCGGTGACACGGATACCATGAGTCTATAGATTACTCTGTCTACGGATACATCCTATGCTATCGGAAGAGACTTTGTCAAATTATTATCGGTTAAAAACCGGTTTTAAAAAAAACTCGGTGTTCCGTTTTGTTTGGTCGTTTCGGACTTGGAAATAAATTGATTGTTAGTTTAATTAATTAATAGTGGTACTTTTGTTTGTCATTTAATTTAACGTTTACGTAATTATTATAATTATGCTGCATGTGAATGTGGTTTTAATGGTATTTCATTAAATTTAAAGCTCACTAAACATATAAATCTCCGGTAAAAATATCGGTGGTAGGAAAGCCTTTACCTTTTTAGGGTTCCGTACCCAAAGAGTAAAAACGGGACCCTACTACTAAGACTCCACTGTCCGTCTGTCACCAGGCTGTATCTCATGAACCGTGATAGCTAGACAGTTGAAATGTTTACAGATGATGTATTTCTGTTACAGCTATAACAACAAATAAGTACTAAAAAAACAGAATAAAATAAATATTTATGGGGGTCTCCCATACAACAAACGTGTTTTTTTTTCAGCGTTTTTGCCTTGTGGTACGGAACCCTTCGTGTACGAGTCCGAGTCGCGCTTGGCCAGTTTTTATTTTATGGTTTCGTACCCAAAGGCTGCTAATGGGACCTTATTGCTATTGTCTGTCTTTGGGCTGTATCTCATGCACCTTAATAGGTAGACAGTTGTAATTTTCAGTGTGTAGGTATATCTATTGCTGCTATAACAACAAATAATAAAAATAAAATAAAGTTAACAATGAAAGGGGATCTATACAAGAAACGTGTTTTTTTCGGCATTTTTTGTCTAGTGGTACGAAACCGACTCGCACTTGGCCGCTTTTGTTTTTATTTTCTGGGGGATACCTTCAAAAGGCGCACGGGCTTTGGGGATAAGAGTGTGAGATTTTTAATTCACTAAAACCATACGGCTGGTGAACATTTGCACATGGAAGGGGGCATCGTTACCTCTCAAAAGATCTATTCGAAGCCTCCTCTGTCCAACGCCTGTTAGGGCACAGCCTTAGGGAGACAGTAAAGGGATCTCCCCGAAATATAACTGTGCCAAAAAGCCTATATCTAATGATCCGAAAACTTTTAGAAACAGCGAGAATATTGTGAGCCAGCGAGAAGATCACCTTCTGAATCATCATCTGCCTAGCTCTTTCCCAACAATTTTTGTGGTCGGCTTCCAGTCTTACCGGATGCAACTGAATACCAATATTTTACGTAGAGCGACTGTCTGTCTGACTTCCACAACCCAGTTACGGGGTAGCACAATACCCCTTGGTACGACTGGTTGTCTCACTCTCGGGCTTCTGTCAACCCTCTTCTGTCCTCCTTCCTCTTCCTCTTTCCTCTTCTGTCAACAATCTTTGACAGTTGTTAACTGTCAAAGATGAAATGAGAGACGGGACCACAAGCTCAATGTGCTTTCCGAGGCACGGAGGGGTCTCGGTATGTAAACATAGTCAATTTGATCGACCTGTGCGGCTGTAATTATTTAGCTACAGGCACCTAAACCTTACCTACTTGTACAAATCTACTTATATACAGAAATAAAATCATTTACCATTGTCATTATATAAAGAAAGAGACAAAATAAGGCAATTTTTTAAACAGCTTTTTGCTGTAACATACGTAGAAACAGTTAAACAGAACAATAATCGGATTCCAACAAAGTATTTGAGTTTAAATCATCTACATGTTCAAACTCATCAGAAATTCATTGGAGAATAAAAGCGACTGCGAAACATGGTTAAATAAGGCGGTGTACAAAGAAAACGAAAGATTTTCTGCTGGAACAATAATACACAACGCTAAAAGGAGCACGAGTGAGGGAAAGATGAGGTGGGTTTTTGGATGTGGCACAGTGGCGAAGGTTCCATACAGCTCGATTCCTACCGGCTATTTTTTTTTTTGGGGGATGTGAAATCATCTTCTCTGCCTTTTCCCAATTATGTTGGGGTCGGCTTCCAGTCTAACCGGATGCAGCTGAATACCAATGTTTTGCATGGAGCGACTGCCTATCTGACCTCCAAAACTCAGTTACTGGGTAATACATTTTGACGAGTTATGCGAGCATAAATGTAGGGAACAACTGATTTTTTTTCGCGATTTCAGCTTCGGTCCCATAGTAAAAGTTGCTCATAATGATGAGTACACTAACCCCTTAAGAGGTTTTTCCCATTTAACGTTACACCTTGTAGACTTGTTCATATCCATCATAATAATTTTAGCTACAACTTTTGTTTATATATGCTGGCCTAATAAAACAAATGCCATAACATATCCATTTATACTCCATACTCCCAGACTGTCAGACATTTGCAAAACGCGGCAGTCTCTGTAAAGTGAACGAGTCCTTTGAGTCAGGATCACCTTAGACGTCCTGTGTGAAACGAACTGGGAATACTCGCAGTATTCAACTTACAACATGAGTATTATAAAACTATTTCCTATCCTTCTTTTGTAAACTTTTTGGTCTAGTGGTTGCAAATAAAGGAGCAAACGTATCTAAGGACCTTTTCTTAATCTATCCAGATTAAAAAAAAAAATAAAAAAAGTAAGTAAGTTAGAAAGTTTTAAAGGTCAAACACGTTCCTATCCAGGAACGTGTTTGACCTTCAAAACTTTCGTACAAAAACATCCTCTATAAAAAAGAAGCAACCGTTTGAAAATAAGCACTTTCAAATTGTTACAAAATGATGAACGATTTATAAAAAATAAAGATAAATAAAGGGGGACCCCCTTTATTTATCTTTATTTTTTACAAATCGTAATTAATGGATAACCTCTAACCTTGTAGCGGTATATACAACGCCACATGAAAACAACATACTGACGTCACGCAAAATCCTGCATCGCGCAAGCAGTTTACCGCGCAACTAGCATAGATACAACGGCCCGACATGAATCATCGGGCAGTTGCCCGACAGACACAACACTCGTCTGGTCAGAGGGTCCTCCCTTTTCTATAGAGGTTGAGTGAACTTTACACCCTGTTCCTCGTACAGTCAACAGCAAAAGTAGATGATCGAAATCAGAAATTCAATACTAATGAACGGAGTTCGCGTCAGAACTGTGTGGCGTCGGAGTGATTCAAAAGTATTCTACGTAGTAAGTATTCTAAGTAGTAGTACTTCGACGCCACACAGCTCTGACGCGAACTCCGTTCATTAGTATTGAATTTCTGATTTTGATCATCTACTTTTGCTGTTGACTGTACAAGACTTCACCTCAAATATCGGGGTTGTTGACCACCACTGTTATCACAAAATCTCCATAATACTTAAGAACTCTTGACAAAGAAAAACGATTACTTCTAAAAACCAATCTATTCTTTTAAAGATCAACAAGGTCTTATTTCTTTCAATTTCTCGGAAAAGGCACAAACTCTTCATAAGCACTGTGCTCAGATTCCCAGCATCAACTATCAGTCGAGCGAATATCACATTTCTTTGTGAACTTACAACGTATACACTAATGCTTCCTTAGCTTTAGGAGCGACATCGTCTTTTCATATTTTATTGTAGGAAAAACGGAAAATGCTAGTTTTACAAAAGAACTCTGGTTGTAATGGAGAAAGAAAATTCATTTTGAAAAAGAAGATTTTCTTTTCGTAATATTTATTGTTGGTCACTAGGAAATTGTACGCGATTAGTTCCTTATTACTAACATTGCTACGAGCTATAAAAGAAAAAGTCCATCATCCCGTTAAAAAATACTGCTTATCCAAAGTCAAACTCAATTTTATTTATTTTGAAGTGAAAACTTCTTTAGCGGCGTTGTACACTTTTTTTGTAATGGGTAAAAAATTTTAAACTCGCGTCAGAACACGTGACCTGATCGAAAATTCGTAAGACGGATGGAGAGTGCTACGGCGTAGGTCAAACTGTGCTACGGCGTAGCTCACACTATGCTACGGCGTAGTTCACCATACCAGCATACCAGCGAATATGGCTGTTTTTTGAATAAAATATTTCGTTTGACATTTTGAAGCTTTTTTTAGATTCTATAATTAGACTCAAACTATTTTAAAAAGATATTTAGTTAAGAGCGTTTACGCCGTGCGGCATTTTATACAAACTTTCAAGCCCTTATTTTTCGAAATGAAGGAACCGATTTTAATGAAACTTCATACGCATAAGCAGGATACAAAGGTCTAAAAATACTAACTTTTTAGACTTTTGTATCCTGCCTAACTCGCGCCACTGTTACCGTAAGCGACACCACGCGTGTTTTGTTTATAAGACGATTAAAAAAAATACCCGCTTCGGATGTGTTCGGCTGTCCTCGGGATGTACTCGGTTTTAATGTATATCCGATATGTCAGTGAGTGATGGCAAAGTATTCTTTTTGTGTTTTGTTTTCACTTCTGTCGGCACTCCCGGAGTGCCACTGTTTTTTTTTTATTTGAAATGGGTTTGCTCTACTCTAGTCTAGGTCAGAGGTGACAGAGACAAAGTCGACGATGGAGTGAGCTTACCCAAAATTATTTAAATAAATTAATATTTAAATATTATGCATTTATTTCAAGTAGGACAATCTAAGGCACTTTTGAAAGTCAACATTTACAGGAAAACAGTAAGTATTGATTCTAATTCCAGAAGACTGGGTTGTGTATTTCAATCAGAATATTTTTCTAACAACACAGTAGGTAACTTGTTTTGTATTAAAACTTGTTACAGATTCATTTGCAGCTTTTTTAACAGGTTAACGTTAACTGCAAAATCATCGTCATCATCGCTTTCAAGTCCTCATTCCAATTTATTTACAGAGGTCGGTGCAACATGTCTTTTTCTTCCATACTTCTCTATTTTTCGTCATCTTGGTAGTCATCCCTTTCTAGCCATATCTTTCACACAGGCCACCCATCTTTCTTTGGTCTTCCCTTCTCCTACTCATAAAGCCAACCACATTAATTCTCAACAATAACTAAAAGACAATTTTTATTAAATGCAATACAAAAATGACGGTAGATTTATACTTACTTTGTAGTTATGTGGCAGCTCAATATCAACCTGTATAAGAGAATGCACAGTCAGTTAGCTTGCACTGATTCCATTGTTGAAGAGATTTCGACCAAGTGTATTCCAGTCTGTGACTACAGTAACTCACACACTCGTTAAAATTCTAGGAAAATCATCTACTTTTACAATATTTGTAAATATGTGAGCACCATGTATCTATCACATAATTGATTTACCTGTCATTGCTTCATTTTTTTAATTTTTTTTTTGTATGTTTGTTCATCGCATACTCCGCTAATTGTCGACGGATTTTCAAAATTCTTTTTTTGTTCGAAAGTAGATAGTTCTGAGGTGGTCCCATTGTCACCAAGTTAGGATCTGATGATGGGATCTTAGAGAAATCGAGGGCAACCCTCAAATTTTATAGGCTCACTTATTGTTTTTCGCATATTTTATGAAGTATCTTGTGTATTTGTGTATGGTTGTCACCATCTCACGTAGCTGGGCTGATGATGGAAGGTACAACTCCTTAACAGTAAGAAGTTACTCGAACAGGCGTCCTTGCCTGTTCGAGTGTGTTTTAGTAAATTGTTTTGATGTTTGATAGGGCATTTGCCACATTTGGTCTCATGATCATCAAGTCATGACCTGATGCTGCAGTCAGGATAGTCTGCAGAGTACCTAACTCCTCGACAACTAACAGCAGATATATCGTGTTTAGGCTCATTGAAAAGGGCTCGATGTGTGGATAAACGTACTGTTACTGAGGAACACCGAAGACCTGATGCTGAAGCCAGGAGCATCAGAAAAAGTACAAACCTTGAAATTACAGCACCGTAGTCGTGTTTGGGTTCATTTTAAACAGGACTAAATTTTAAGTTCAATGCAATGTTGACATAAGTCTGGCCTTATGCTGCAGCCAGGATTATTAGCTAGGAGAGTGGAATACTAGGAGAACTCCTCAACAATCAACGTCCCTGCATCGGGAAAAGCAATATTTTGTAAAAGGTGATCAGCAGTTGACATTAGGCTATTGTAACTTAGATAAATTACAAACTGACCCACTAAAAAGTAAAAAATAAAAACTTTTTTACAAAAAAAACAACCGACTTCCAAAAAACACTATAAAGTGAAAAATAACTTTAATTTCGGAAGTCGGTAGCAAAAAACAAAAATAAAAAAAATAAATTAAAGTTATTTTTCACTTTATAGTGTTTTTTGGAAGTCGGTTGTTTTTTTTGTAAAAAAGTTTTATTCTAGGTGCATCATCTTCGCATATAATTACATTATGTACACAAGACCTTGTAAAACATTTTAAAAGAGTAACGGTGGAGTTTCTTGCCCATTCTTCTCCATAAGAAAACTACCTTTTGGAATGGGCGACTAGAATCAATTCTATTTAGTTGTAATTTTTGACGTTTAAAAGTGCCTTATGTGCCTATTTGAAATAAATGATTTGACTTTAACTTTTACTTTCCATATCTAGAGCTTTGTCGAGACGATTGAGCACCAAAGGTTCGTATGGAGAAGAATGAGCAAGAAACTCCATAGTTATTGTTTTTTATCAAAAATGCAAGGACAAAATCAAAATCCAAAATACATCTGAATCATATCAAATGCTTCAGATGTATAAAGTCATCATTGCTCGAGAAGGCCCTTTGAACGGCATATTTCCCATGATACTGCAATATCTGTACGCCAATCAATCAATCAATCAATCAAATAGCTGGAGTTGATTGATTGACAGGAATATCTAGCAGTGGGCTGCGGTAGACGTATAGTCTACAGGCTTGAAATAATTTGGCGAGACTTTTCAAATCACGAGTGAACAGGTGTCTTCTAGCCAAATATGTACTACTAGCTGCGTCCCGCGGTTTCACCCGCATAAGTTTCGATCCCGTAGGACTATCGGGATAAAAAGTAGCCTATAAGTTAATCCAGGGTGTCAGCTACCTCCACACAAAATTTTATAAAAATTGGTCCAGCCGTTTGAGCGTGAAGAAGTAACAAACATATAAACTTTCGCCTTTATAATATTAGTGTGATTACCATCGTCGACCACATTATCACTTAAACGTCAGATGAGATGAGATAGGTCAAACGCGAACCTATAATGTTGTATTATGGAGCAGTGGTGGATCAGTGGTAATGGCTGTGACTTACGAGTTGTAGGTCGTAGGTTCGAACCCAGACAGGTGCTTTACTACAAAGTAAAGCGCCTGTCTGGGTTGAGTGAGCAGCTGCTCTCAAAACGGAGAAGGAAAACATCTTGAGAAAACTGATATGTGCTAGAACCAAAAACATAGAAGACGTGATGTCTACCAACCCGCACTGGGCCCACGTGGTAGATTAGGTACGGCTCACTCGCTCGCAATGAGAGGAGGGCTATGTCCCAGCATTATAGGCTGATTATGTATGCAGCGGTGCTATTCTGTAAAAATCTCACCGTGAAAACTTAGGTGTAGTGAGCTGTCAATAGTGTCAATTCCTAGCAAAAACAAACTCACTTCACCTACGTTTTCACGGTGAGATTTTTACAGGAACGACCGGCAGGTCCGTTTATTTTGGCAATCCTTGATTGAGGCATAACTCCTTTGGCTCTGAATATTGATTACTTTTTAGTTTTTTGTATTTTACTGCAAGCCTGTTAAGTTTAATATACATTACTGCTAAGTAAAGTAAAGTAAGTTTATTTCACAAAACACTTAATAATATTTTCCAAAAAAAATTGGCAGTATTTAATTTATAATAAATGGATGTAGCCACTGCAACCGAACTAGGCAAAGCCTGTATTCCGGTTTTCAGTACATATTATATTTACTGCTGTTGCTGTAATAGTAAAAAACTGGCCAAGTGCGAGTCGGACTCGCACACGAAGGGTTCCGTACCACAAGGCAAAAACACCGAAAAAAACACGTTTATTGTATGGGAGCCCCCCTTAAATATTTATTTTATTTTGTTTTTAGGATTTGTTGTTATAGCGGAGAAATACATAATTTGTGAAAATTTTAACTGTCTAACTATCGCGGTTCTTGAGATACAGCCTGGTGACAGACAGACGGACGGACGGACAGAGAGCGAAGTTTTAGTAATAGGGTCCCGTTTTGACCCTTTGGGTACAGAACCCTAAAAAGATCTTCTACCGTCTTCTTTTCTATTTTCGTCGCTATAATTTAGTATGTATGTATTTATGTATCTATAATTTTGGATATGTATATGTCTGTGTATCTATTTTAGTGTATTCTATACATAATATTTGCACCAACGACAACCCCATTTTATGTCCTGGAAAATCACTGTCCATTCCAAGGTTGCCTGGAAGAGATCGCAGAAAGCGATATGGCCGCCCATTGTATGTTTTGTAATGTTTGATATTTCTCTCCTGTTATGTATTTTTGTGGTGTACAATAAAGTATATAAGGTCCCATTAAAATAGATGGACAAACTTTTAGAAATCATTCAGATCACCAAAATAAGGACGATGGTAAAAAAATATATAAGAAAAACGCATAGATACTTACAAGAAACATAATCAGCTAACGAAAATACACTAATGTGCCGGCAATTTATTATTTTAGGTCAAAATAAAATCACTTTAATCAGTGTTTTTTTTTTTGCTTGGATATCTTTAGATAAACGTACTGAGCGCTGTGTTAAAATTTGTTCATCTATTTTAATGGGACCCTGTATGTGTATAAATAAATAAATAAGACTCAAGAACGTATAGTTGCTATTAGTCCTATAAAATATGCTTATATTAAACACCTCTACATAACATGAGGTGGAATATGAAACAAGATAATCTTCAGTTCCGTTATTAACTCGTATCCTATATAATATATGTTAACAATTCTCCATGCATGTAGTTACAGCAAGGTCTTCAGTGGATATGCGGTTTAAGTTTATAAGCGTAGCGAATTTATTCGCAGATATTTCGTTGTAAGCCTGTATTGAACTTCAAAAAAAGTTCTTATTTGTTACTAGCAACGCCCGCGGTTTTACCCGCATAAGTGTTGATCCCGTAGGAATATCGGGATAAAAACTATCCTATGTCCTTTCCCGGGACTCAAACTATCTCTATACCAAATTTCATTTAAATCGATTCAGCGGTTTAATCGTGAAGAGGTAACATACACACTTTCGCATTTATACTATTAGTAAGTATCCAGTTCCATCTGGAATAACTACTCCTTTTTGCTCTCCATCTGGAACTCCTTTTGACCGAAGTTCTTAGATAGATATCTAAGAACTTCGGTCAAAAGCAGTTCCAGTTTTAATATTTTGGAAGCTCTCTATGGGGCAATGTCATTAGTTGTCAAATTGTAACTGTCATCAACTCAGCCTATCGCACTTTGTTGATCAGCATAGTCCTCTCCCAAGTTGCGCTACAAATAACGAGGTATTCCACTCAGAGCACTGATTTGAACCCCACTTGGACGAACCGCACCTGAGCACTTCCACTAACCGCACTGAAATAAAATTTTGTAACTTGCGGTTCGGTGGAACAATTTATTTGTACCCCGCTTTCCGCATCCCATTCACCCACTTTTTAAGATCGTAAGTCCTTCTGGTGGGGGGTGTCTCCTGCTAAGTTTACCGATTAACGATCTCCACTCTAGGAGTTACCTCCTCCAACGGCCGTCGGTCCTTTAGAGACATGGCCGACCAACTTTGTAAGTTCTGACTTCGAACTCAACCGGCACCCTAATGCATCCCATTTTCAATCCCAATTTGAATGATTTCGGAAGACATTGCTAACACTAGCTAATCCTTCATAAGTTCGAAAAATGTATCTGCTTAACAACGTATCTAAATAACGTAATGTATGTTGTTGTTGGAGGGTTCCGTGGCTAAATAATAACAGCCGCACAGGTCGATCGATCAGGTTAAGCTACGCTTGCCGCGGTTGGTCTGTAGATGGGTGACCATCTTAACATACCGAGACCCCTCCGTGCCTCGGATAGCATGTTAAGCCATTGGTCCCGGCCGTTATTCGTGGATCTTTGACAGTCGTTACAGGTAGTCAGAAGCCCGAAAGTCTGACAACCAGTCATATAAAGGGGTATCGTATTACCCAGTAACTGGGTTGTGGAGGTCAGATAGGCAGTCGCTTCATGTAAAATACTGGTCTTCAGCTGCATCCGGTTGGGCTGGAAGCCGACCTTAACATAGCTGGGAAAGGCTAGGCAGATGATGATGATGATGAATGTTGTTGAACTGTCAAAGCGAAAGCCATTGCTACTGTTAGTGTGTTACGCTATTACCCCGCTGAATCTAATTGGAATTCGAACACAAACCAACCGCTTCGTCTTCTAACTTGTGCCAACACAAACGTAGTAACAGAACTATTGCAAGTCAAGCCGTTAACTGCCCCACATGGGTTTCTCAGCGCTAGGAATTTGAATTTTATCACACAGACATGTGCAAAGTGTACCAGACAGGGTTATAGTTCGTTGTTGAGCTTATTATTTTTGAGCTGGTCGGTTTATTTCGTTTTGGAGTGTTTTTTGTTTTGTAATGTTGAGAGTTTTGCCCACTCTTATTAAAATAACTAGCTGCGCCCCGCGGTTCCACCCGCGTAAATGTCGATCCCGTGGGAATATCGGGATAAAATGTGACCTATATGTTAATCCAGGGTGTCAGCTACCTCCATACCAAATTTTATCAAAATTGGTTCAGCCGTTTGAGCGTGAAGAAGTAACAAACATATAAACACACCCCCACTCACACACTTACAAACTTTCGCCTTTATAATAATAGTGTGATAGTGTGATTTTCTATGGCAAACACGCAAGTCAGACGGCCTTGACAAGTGGTCACCACCGTCAACGGACTGAAAGAAAGGACGTAAGCCGTTGGTCCTGGCTGTCATTTGTGAATCTTTGACAGTCGTTACGGGTCGTCAGAAGCCCGAAAGTCTGACAACCAGTCTTACCAAGGGGTTTCGTATTACCCAGTAACAGGGTTGTGGAGGTCAGATAGGCAGTCGCTCCATGTAAAATACTGGTACTCAGCTGCAACTGACTGGAAGCCGACCCCAACATAGTTGGGAAAAGGCTAGGCAGATGATGATGACCTGTAGTCCCACGTATACTTCGTGCCTATATTACTCTCTTTCACCAGTTAAATTAAATACTGCAATTTTAACAGATAGCTTTTTTTTTTTTTTTTTTTTAAACGTTGCCCCTCACTAGGAATTTCTCCTGTATTGTGGGTGCGTTTACAAACATTTAAACTCACATACACAAACAGCCAGACCCGGAACAACTACTTGTAGGTCATACAAATATTTGCTCCGTGCGGGAATCGAACCCGCGACACGCAGCGCAGCAATCAATCGCTTAACCACTGCGCCAAACGTGCCGTCGTGCCGCTTTGTAGCTATCTCTTGTTTCTTGTGAATAAAAAATATCTTAAGATTATGAAATGAAATGAAATGATTTATTTTGTAAGTAGGTTTGTACAAACACTTTTACACGTCAATCATGGTTTTTTTTTTTAAACTAGATGAAGTCGGCGTTTCCTATCTGACTACTCTGAGAAGAAAGGCCGAAACAAACTCAGAGGTCACAGTCTCTTTTAAAGTCCAGACATAATCTTGGTCAGGTTATATGAAGACCATGTAGATCGATGTCTGAGGTTGTCTTTTGAGGAAAGAACCACACAGATTGAGAGGACCTGTCCAGTCAGTGCACGCATTTGTCAAAAATCGTGCAGCTCAACTCAAGACTTAAGGAGCTCAACGATTCGATGGTCACCATAGAGTGTCAGAAGGATTCGAAACGTTATCTACTGCAATCAAATGAGCTGATTATGAACTGCAAAATGTATATTTAATATCCTGAGATAGGCCTTTCGGCCTCGTATAGGACTTTCTGTTTCATTTTCCTTTTGTTACTTTTTTTTTTTTTTTATTACTGAATGGGCCCGCTCTTGACCCCGATCACGCCTGATGGTAAGCGATAGATGAGGTCTATGATGGAACAAGGGTGCCCAGAAGATGCCTGTTCACTCTTGCTTTGAAGGCAGACGGGTTAAATGTGGGCGGGAACACAGATGCCGGCAGAGAGTTCCACACTTTGGCTGTGCGCATAATAAAAGTTTTTTTTTAATAACTTGGATTTTTATTTTACTGTGTTCGCGGTTCGCGTCAGAACTCTGCCACACAGCCACACAGTCTCTGCACATAGCTCAACAACAACAACTACAACAGCAACAGCTCTGCCACACAGTTCTGACACGAACTCCGTTAATTAGTATTGAATTTCTAATTTTGATCATCTACTTTTGCTGTTGACTGTACAGGAAGATCACAAACTAAACTAAGTTTGTGATCTTCCTGTACAGTCAACAGCAAAAGTAGATGATCAAAATTAGAAATTCAATAGGAGTCAAAACTGATCACGAATATATGGCAGCTGTACTAGTAGTAAATGTTTGGTATAATTTACAAACACATACCTACATTTGAATCACTTCGACGCCACACAGTTCTGACGCGAACTCCGTTCATTAGTATTGAATTTCTGATTTTGATCATCTACTTTTGCTGTTGACTGTACGAGTCGCAATAAATACTTTTTCTTTCTTTCTTTCTTATCTCTTTATAACCTACCCCTTTCCCTAGAACTAGAAAACCATAGATTTCCATTAAACCTGTGGCGTCCTTCCCGTTACGCCGCTAATTGCCGAACGCCGCGCCGTGCCGCCGAGGCGACGGCGGAGACACCCGAACATGAATCGTGCGCGATCGGTTTTCCCCGGTTCACCAGTTGATTCTCTAACCCGACGCCGGGAGGCTGCGCGCGCGTTGCTAGCCACCGTTATAATAAAACCTTATAGTTCGCGTGTTAATCGATGTACCTATCTTGTGCTGTGACTTTTTCCTATTCTTCTTGTACTCTGTGCTTGTGTGCTTGTGAACATTATAATAACTTTTAATCGCTATTCATTCGTTTCCTTTCTCGCTGCTTAACTTGCCCGCTATAAACTTCCTATAAACCCTTAAACGGATCTACAGACCAACCCTCTGAAGTATTCCTTTTAATCAAGTATTTTTATTCACAAGGGAAAACGGGATGGTCTTTTAAAGCCGAGACTACAAAAGCTTTAAATAAATTAAAACTTCACAAGAAAAGTTGAGTTAACTGCCTTTTATTTTACCTTTAGACTTGAAAACTATATACGTATTCATTTTTAACTAGTACAAAAAATATTATGTCACAGGATTTACATGGTAATACAAAATTTCTACCGTCTGTCTAGAACATTGAGTCACTAGTATTTGGAGAACTCAAAAAGTATTATGGTACAGACCCCAGCACATTAAGCTACCCGAAACTGTAAAATTTTCCCAATCAACTTTGAACCCTAGTATTTAGCAATAAAGTTGAGAATCTACTAAATAAATTTGACAGGTTGTAGTAGCTTGATGTGCTGGCCAATCTATACTTATCTTGACATGTGCAAAACATCATTCATTTTTCGTGCGAGTCATTGGATGTAAGCTGGTGTCGTATTATATTATGTTTATTTCTGACTAGTTTCTGCCCGCGACTTCTTTCGCGTGAAATTTCTTGTTTTGACATAAATTACGTCACATGTTCTATGACACTCTGCAATACTGTAGCTTCCCATTAGCAACATATTTTTCGGAATCGTATGAGTAGTTCCTAAGATTAGTATATAATATTATTATGTAGATTGGCTACTGCAACGGTCATGTTTTATGCAGTGCTAAAAACCTACCGACGAAAAAAGTACAGTTAGTTTGATTGTGATAACAGATTAAAAATACAATAATATTACGTGTGGTCGTGCACAATTCCCCAAAAATAGATCGCAGGCCATTCGAATAAGGAAAACCGAAATTAACCGCCTATTTGCACAACCATCTTCAAGATACCTAATGCTCCAATCAAAAACGCGCGACGCGACTCTAGTAGTACAATATCCATAAAGTTTTCATAGAAATTATTCTACTAGAGTCGCGGTGCTCTGTTACGTCGTGCCTGTGTGCGGAAGCCTTCGCAACGTCTTTCAGCATAAGTACTCCATTTACTTCATCCTCTGTGGTCCAAGCCGTATTTGCATCTACATCTCGTGGGACTTTCCACAGTCTACGTCTTACAATTTCTGAATTAAAAGAAAATGTAATGCAAAGTGTCACAGACACTCTTGATCCTAGCTTATTTTTTACTCTGGACTACAGTTTTTGAATAAGCAATTTTTGTGATGAGGGATAAAATGTAATGTGTAAACACGAGATTCGGATCTTGTAATAGTCTTTTTTGGCTACATACATAATGTAGGTACACATGGTGTAACGGGCTTGTGGCTAAGTAATAAAAGTCGCACGGGTCGATCGATCAGGTTAAGCTACGCTTGCTGCGGTTGGTCCGTGGATAGGTGATATCTTTACATACCAAGACCCTCCGTGCTTCGGAAAGCACGTTTAGCCGTTGGTCCCGGCTGTCATTCGTGGATCTTTGACAGTCTTTACTGTGGTTGTGGAGGTTAGATGGGCAGTCGCTCCATGTAAAATACTGGTATTCAGCTGCGTCTGGTTAGACTGGACCCCAACATAGTTGGGAAAAGGCTAGGCAGATTATGACAAAATGTAGGTAATTTTTAGTCTTTTATCCATACTAATATTATAAATTCGAAAGTAACTCTGTCTGTCTGTCATTCTGTCTGCTATTAGCTAGGGAAACTTTGCAGACATGACGGGTGTCGATGTGTGAACACGATTAAATAAAAATATGTTTTTGGTAGTTTTTTTAGGGGTCAACGACCGTTGCTGCTGCGTAACAACACTACTGAATTGGTTCTACGTTTGATGGACATCAGGAGATAAAACTCGCCAAGTGCGAGTCGGACTCGCACACGAATGGTTCCGTACCACAAGGCAAAAACGCCGAATAAAAACACATTTGTTGTATGGGAGCCCTCTGTAAATATTTATTTTGTTCTGTTTTTAGTATGTTATAGCGGCAACAGAAATACATCATCTGTGAAAATTTCAACTGTCTAACTATCACGGTTCATGAGATACAGCCTGGTGACACACGGACAGACGGACAGCGGAGTCTTAGTAATAGGGTCCCGTTTTACCCTTTAGGTACGGAACCCTAAAAAGTGTATAACATTGCAGTTAATTGATAATTCACTATACAGGTTCAAATTAAAATAGCTAGCAAAACTCTGTAGACGTGATGGGTATCGATAACTTAATAAAAAAAAAAAACAAAACAACACGCAAAGAAAAAGAAGTGAGACATTCCAAAAATCAGCTAGATATTTAAAAAAATCTAATTCTTTGCTGTACCTATAGATCTTGAGGAAAACTTCTGTGATAGACGGTCAAGAATGTGGTCCTATAAAGATAACGTTTTTCCTTTTCAGGTCGGGACCATATAAATTGCCGCATTTCTAGTGACCGACCGAAACACGTCTTTCAGTCGAAATGGAAACCATAATTGAACTTTCGGCTCCTCTTCTAGTTTCGGCCGAAACCAAAACTTATAAGGTTATGAAAAAGATAGTTAAATAAGGGCTGATTTTTCAATCAATTTGATTAAGGTATGATTTTGCAATGTAACAGTTTTGGTCGGGCCGAAGATTCGGCCACTTTTTGGCCGAAACCGAAACTCCGGCCGAAACCAGATTTTCTGGCCGAAACTGGCCGAAATGATCGGTCACACTACTCCTCCCACACCGTCTTTAATCTTCAGAGCCGCGACACCCGAAAACAACAACAATACTTAAGTCTTAAATTCTTAACTCCATCGAAACTGTCGCCAACACATCAAATATTAAAATAACCAGGTGAGAAAGATTCACAATCTGTAGGTACATCTTTTATCCAACTGCGGCGTCCAATGATTTCTCAAGGGACCCAAGATGGTGGCCATTTGACCACGATTCGCGTTAAATTCTTAATAAAAGGTAAAAAACTTGCCTCCACCTTTTTCTTTCCTTCTATTTTTAACTAGTTTATCTTGCCTCTGGGGTAAATTATTTGATTTATTCAATAATTAAGTTGTATCTTCTTTTTACTGCTGTTGTTAACAGGTATAAAAAGGCGGTCGGGTTTTGCATAATTAGTCAGGCTAGAATAAGAAATAGTGCTGAAATTGTTGAGGCCGTCGGACTAAGATTTGTCACTTGTTTATCGTTGAGATTTCTTGGCTCATTGCCAGGGTACCTACTAAAGTTACTAGTCTTGAAAAGAGTGGTATTTTTTTTTTTACTTTTCATAATTTTTTTCTTTGTTTTAATTGTATCCATACTAATACACTTAGTAAAAATGAAATTGTGATACCTAAATTTAGATGGCTACCGTAGGCGCGGGCCTGCGGACGGAGAGTAATGGGTAGCTCAACGTCCGATCAGGACCAGGCCCGTGCCGGACGGCGCGTACGAGTTCCACGTGCGCCTCAAAGAGATGTCAGCATCACTAACATGAGCTACATAAGTAGCTGCCTTGAAAAAACGGGCACGCACTGAGAGACGGAAATAGTATAGCTTTATCCTTTTCTGTTACTTATAATAACTCAATACTTTATCCCTTTCTTGTGCAAATGAAATGGAGCTACCCGCCGTCTATACTTTTCTTTGTCTAAGTTGCCGGGTCAGCAAGTTATAAATTAAAGTCACTTTTCGTGTCTGTCTGTTTGACAGGTTTTTCTTTTAAACTACGCAACGAATTTTGATGAGGTTTTCCCATCATTTATTTAAAGAATTGATTGCGAAACGTTTTTATGAAATTAGACTAACATGTAGCAAGGAAATCTCAATGATTTGTCAAGTCTTAAAAACTGTGCAAAGCAGGGGCGGGTTGCTAGTAAAGTTAACAACTAAAAAGAAACTCCGATGCCACATAACCTAAAACATTCAAAACGGTTGCACGGTTGGCGCGATTGACTGCTGCGCTGCGTGCCGCGGGTTCGATTCCCGCACGGAACAAATATTTGTATGACCTACAGATAGTTGTTCCGGGTCTGGCTGTTTGTGTATGTGAGTTTAAATGTTTGTAAACGCACCCACAATACAGGAGAAATTCCTAGTGTGGGGCAATGTTTTTTAAACAAAAGAAAAGAAAGAAAAGCCCATTTAATTTTTCTTGAAATCCTTGCACAAAAATCAGGTGCTCCAATTAAGTGTAATGACAGTGCAATTTAAAATAGCACCCGACTAATCCTTCATTCCTTTTACTTTTTTAATTAGTGCCACAATACAAAGAGGCCCCAATTCAGGTCACAGCAATTAACGTATTTGGTTTTATTTCGTGCCAGTGCCAAATTTTGAAAAAAAAAGAACGTATCTTGAATTCCCGCCAACATTCTCCAGTGTTAGATTAACTGATGTTAAAAGTTTGCAACCCCTGGCTGTATGCCAGTTTGTTTTAGCCTGACTGATTTATATAGATGTCGAAGTGATGTTGTTTATAAGGGAGGGAGGTGATGCTGAAGGGAGGAACTTCTTACAGGAAATGTATTTTAAGTTTCCTTCTACCATGATTAGTTATTTTTGGAACCTGCCCTTTGTTGTTAGTTTACTTTTTGGCGTAGAATTGGCTAAACGTATTTTTTTTGTGAACATTGTAAAAGGCGGGATAAGTGACAGCATTTTTTGGTCCATTCTTCAGAGGTGACCAATATTTTTAAGCAGCACCTTTGGCTTGGTTGCCGTCTGTTCTAAGGATATTCCAGGATACATTTTAGTGCGGCTGTTACCAAAGTCCACATTAATTCAACCGACATCTATACACTTTAAACTGGAACGCAGAAAGGGGTGTCGAAATAATGATAGTGCTTCCCTAGACAAAGTGTATGACTATTCATTTCGCTCTATGAATGAATAGAAAATGGCGCTTTGAATGAATATTAACGGGTTCTATTTCGTACTGGCATTTATGCAGTATCTAAAAGCGACAGTTGGAATTTTTGTAAATGAACACACAAATGTGTTGGTACCATAATTATAATATTTTGCATAGATGTTATATTAATATTTTATTTTACAATATATTTTGCAAGTGGCTTCGCTCGCTTGGGTATCGGTAATTTGTGTGGTAGTATGGAAAAACAAGACAGAATAGAAAACCTTCATCAAATCAAAGCATCTGAGTTTTGTTTGCTGTAACAGGGATATCACGGGTTGAAGTGTTTTTATTAATTCAATAAACATGATGTTGTTTAATGTTTCATAATAATATTAGCAGGGCCCTCGGTTTCACCCGCATAAGTTTCGATTCCGTGGGACCATCGGAATAAAAAGTATCCTATGTTTTAAACCTGGTTATAAACTATATTATGTGCTAAATTTTATCAAAATCCGTGTTGTAGTTTTTGTGTGAAAGAGTAACAAACATCCATTCATACTCACAAACTTTCGCGTTTATAATATTATAGTAGGCTGGTGGTGGTGGTGGTGGTGGCTGGCTGGTGTGGTGGCGCTGGTGAAGGCGCCAAACAAGTAGCCGAATTCTGGGCCGAGTACATTTAGATTGCTATCGACACGCAAAGAAGAAGAGATTAGTAGGATTATTCATCTTTTACTGGGACACCAAAGCGCGACTATGGTTGCACTGCCAGGAAAATGTATACAGCTTTGTGGTTGTCCATTTGGTTGCGCAACCAACCATATGCACCAGTGTAAAATTGCGCACAGTAAAGTTAGCAGATTGGGAAAAGAGGAGTCTTTTGTGAAGGAGTGAACCATAATCCACCATGTGGGTCCAGTGTGATGTCACATGTCTTTGGACTTTGGTTCTAAAACATGCAGGTTTTGAGAGCATTGGTTATGAAATAAATTAAACAAAGTAACATACAAATCGTAAGTCGCGTGGTCGTTACAAATGGTGCACCATTGCTCACACTTAAAAAAGTATCTAGCATAAAAGTTCTGTGCTGTATTTGAACAGTACTCACGCCCCTCTTTTTAACAAAAAATGTAACTCATGCATACAACATTTTCTTCTGCACCTACAAAAAGACGCGCACAATATGAAGATCACAAAACAAACATCGGAAAATCTAGTTTACAAATGAAAACAGAAATACAAAATAAGCAAGATATGTTTATCTTGACACGGGTTGAAGCAAACTCTTGAATCTATTGTGTTCCATGCTCTTTGCTATGCTTATTTCTAAAGATAGGGAATGTAAAAATAAAAGGAATAAATGTAGCAGTATTTTTATCGCTCTGTTATTATGTGTGAGATGAGAATGAGAGATCTGGTAATAATGTGGTAGTGTTTTTTTATGGAATTTATTTTTATTTTATTTTATAGGGCCAAAAAACAGTTACACGTTACAGTTTTGGTAAATAACAAACTAGGGCAATAGAGGTAAACATGTAACCCACACCAATGTCCGCGGAATAACTATAACTATTATGGAGAAAGAAACAAAACAAAACCACGCATACATTGTTGTATAAAATTATTTTATACATCAATGCACGTATCTACTGGAGGCGGTTAAGGTTAGGAAGAATTCACAATCATTGTGCAAGCAATTGAATAGCCATTCTTTTGAATTTTGTTTGAGATAGTGAAAATATATCAAGATCGAAGAAGTGTGTGTTATATATTTCTAAGAGACGACGGAGGGGCGCCCTTGCGCCAGCATTGGTTTTGCACTTTACAGTGTGGAACAGCCGGGGCACGCGCGCCTCTCGCCGTAGTACAGTTCTGGGTACAATATAACAAAGTTTATTGGTAATATCAGAGCAGTCAAAGTTGTTGTTACATATGCCATGCAGCATCATAGCCATGTTTATGTTATGCTTACACACACACTCGTTGAATCAACATTGAATGAATTTAAATAAAAATGAAAAAACATTATTTTGAACGTTAGGCTCAGAACTCTATAAAGCAGTTCAGATTAATGTTTTTTCATTTTTATTTACTGCTTAAAGGAGAGGGAAGCGAGAGGGTCTTTTTAGGGAGAGGTCCATTTTCACAAGCAAGGGATGCTATAAATAACTAGTTATCCAAAACGTCACAGGTGCTGTAACTACCGCAGTTCGCAAGATATCTACAGGGGCTACCGGTAAGGATTAATTATTAACTCGATGGTTTCCTCACGGTCTTACCCTGCCGTTTGCAGAATATAAAATATAGATTTTGTAGTTCCAACGGCTGCTAGTTTACTGTGTAAGAGTAATATTTTGGTGGACACTGACTTTTGATATTCTGGTGAATCTACCACAGTTTAGGTTTTTCTAAAAATATGGAAATATTGTTGCATTAATTTAATTATTATATACACTACTTATATACACTACCATTACCAGTTTCCCTATTAATCATACCATTGAACCCTATTTCCTATACCATATTGTACACGAAAAGATACAGATCTATTGTACAGTCATCAATATTATCGTCAAGAATAAAGTTCTACCGCGGAAGTGCGGTGACATAGAATAAAAAAACTCTATAGAAGCGCATTACTTTCGTACATTTGAACCATCGCACTCTACAGGCACACCGAAATTTTTTGTGTTGTAATGCGATGCGGCCGTAAGAATATGTGGATTATGAAGTCCGATATGGCTTTCTTGGCTTTGGCAACAATTCTATCACAATTACTTCCCCTCTGATTTTGCAACACTGTCAAAACTGACATTAATATTTATTTCCGTCACTATAAGGTTGTTGTTGCGTTGCTGTCACTAATAATATTGTCAAAATCACAGTGATTTTTCTTTATTGGCGTTGAAATAAGGTCGCTGTTAGGTTGATCTTGTCAGTAGTAAAATTGTCAATGAAGATGTCAAACTCCTGTCAAATATTTGGCCACATTGATTGAGATCCATGTCGGGGTGCTTTGCTTGAAGATGATCCCCTAATTTTATTCAGGTATTCTTTTCTTCTCTTTGCTTCGGCAGTGCCAACGATCTTTTTATTAATGCAATAGCTGCGCCTCGCGGTTTCAACCGCATAAGTCTCGATCCCGCAGGAATATCGGGATAAAAGGTATTCTTTATCCTAATGCAAGTGATGGTCTACCAAAGTGCCATATTTCACCAAATTCCGTTCAGCCGTTTAAGTGTGAAAGCATAACAAACATACATAAAATCAAATATTTTCTCTTATGCTCGGTTCCTATATACATAAATGAATCGCTTTGCTTACCAATGGTAAACTGGGAACATAATTAATAGATTCATAAGCTAATTTCCTCTCTGATGGCTAAGGAAGGGTCTATAGAGGTATGAGGAACAGGGTGTAAAGTTCACTCGACCTCCATAGAAAAGGGAGGATCCTCCGACCAGACGGGTATTGTGTCTAGCGGGCAACTGCCCGATGATTCATGTCAGTCGTTGTATCAATGCTAGTTGCGCAGTAAACTCTGCTTGCGAGTTGTAGGATTTGAGTGACATCAGTATGACGCGTTGTTCGCTTGTGGCGTTGTAGATACCGCTACCAGGTCTACTATGCAAAGCTATGAGGTATTTCCTTCATTATTGGTAAAGATACAAAGATTAACGGTCCATAAATTATAGGAATCAGCCATTATTATTATTAATGTAGATAAGTAAAAACTGCCGAATATCTATTCTTTTGCCACCCAGAATAAGTCTGCAATCCTTTACTCTATCACTTCTATAGTTTTTTATTCTATGACAGTACCTACTAATATGTATTTGTAGATAAAAAGCGTGTATGCGGTACGTACCGCTACTGATCGTAATTACGTTACATCATTACGCATTTGATGCGGTCGCGGCAAGGTTTTTTTAGTTTACTGTATGGGTGTAAGAAAGTACGGAGTCTCATAAAAAGTTGGAGATTTTAAATGAAATCACAGAAACATAATATTGAGCACTGGCTTAAAATGTATTGTCTTCAACAGCGATAAAATGGTCATATTTCTACAGTAAAAACCACATCACAAAAAAAACAGAATAACATACAAAATAATACGTAATAATAAATGCAATTATTTAATTAATTTTTTTTTTCGGATGGGAAATCATAAAATGACCCCTCCCGCTCTGGGTGAAGCGGAAGGGAGTGTCAGACTCTTACTGACTAAAACCCACCCATGTCCCTTCCTTAGCCCTTTATGTTCCGGGCCAGCGTTAACCCTTTCGGACAATCCCGCTGAATACAGCATGTCTTAACGCACTATTTCTTTATCAGTTTTTTTTTTTATTGTTCAAATGCAAAAGGTTGTAGTTAAGTCCCCTCTGAAATATCAAATACTGTAGCCCAATGGTAACGGGAGCGACTTACGTGTTGTAGATCGTAGGTTCGAACCCAGACCGGCTTTAGGTTGTATAAATTGTTTCATCACCGCTGCTCTCAAAACGGTGAAGGAAAATATCGAGAGGAAGCCGGCGGCGTGTCCCAGAACCAAAAATTCGAAGACATGTCATATTGGATTTTACAGTGCCATTTTAGATCTTCCCAGACTATTTTCTTCGGAACCTGAGCTGTACAAAGACATACTTTTACCAACGGTTTCCAAGTATTTTTTCCTTGAGAGAAAAAAACGGACGAAAGTCCGGTCCGTTTTTGTTGTGAGCAACAAAAACAGCGATCGGACTTTCGCCCGTCCGTACTCGGCCACCACAACAGAGTTATTACCGCCAAGATATCCACAATTGAATTAAGATAGTGTCATTAACTTGGAATAGCCGACAGAAAATATCACGACCACAAAAACCGGTGAGAAGTTCGTGTTTGAACGAATTCTTTACATTTTATTTTGGACTAGCTGTGCCCGCGACTTTGAGTAAGTTTTTAGGAATGTATTTAAGTATTTTTTATTTATTCCACAAAGTACTATTACAGTAAAATAGAGGTGTTGTACTAGGACTTGTGGGAGTCAGGAATCCAAACTAGGATACCCTGTGCTATGGACTCCTGGCCCCCTCGCCGAGATTGGAATTTTCACAAATAATTTCATAAATAATTGCACGTAAGACACATGTCTTACGTGCAATTATTTGTGAAAATTCCATTCAGTCGTTTAGAGCTTCTCTAGGTGTAGATTTATATTTAGGCCTATTTAGGTCTCAATAGATCTTGTGACTAGCTCAGGTCGGCCAGTCCCACTGAGTGAGATATATGTATGTACAGACGCCATCACATCAAGCTACTGCAATCTGTCAAATTTATTTAATAGATTTTCAACTTTATCAATAAAGCATAAGGTTCAAAGTTGAATGGGAAAATTTGACAGTTTCGGGTAGCTTGTTGTGCTGACCTCTGTACAGAAACACTGTGAAAACTTCCAACGATCTTGTTAAAAGAACCATTAACAGTTATACAACTTTAATCCCTTCTCCCCATTACCCAATTATCCCTTTCCAGGATCAAAAACGTCTAAAATATTCAGATTTGGAAAAACAATTTCGATAAGAGCAAACAAACTATCCGGAATCGAGTCAGTAAGCGGAAAATAGTCGATTATCCTCCCGAGTTCGGGACTTTGAACAAAATCAATTATACACTGACGTTAGGGGGCTAAAGGGATATGTTTGGTATCGAATCCGTATCGAATGTCGAATCGAGTGAATTTTAAAGAGTTGGAATATAGGCTTTGAATTTGAAAGAATTCGGCATGCTGTTCTGTTTTGCTATCGTTTAGCATCGTTGGTTATGTGAAGGCTGAGATTTGATGTCGGCTTTAAGGATTTTTTGACTCCGCTTTTTTAGGGTTCCTTGCTAAAATGGTGAAAAAAAACCCTTAAGGTGCCACTAGTCGATATTTTTTCCATACAAACTTCGGGAGAGTATTACTCCACTGTTTGATATTGTGCATCCAAAGTTAAACATGATTTTGTCTTATTATTAATGTTGTCTGTACGGAATCAGAATAGTAAAATAGGAAGCCATTAAAAAGTTATGAGCCAACAAAGATTCGTTTTTCTTGCTATTTTTAACGTAACTTTGGGTGTAAATAAGTAATAAAAGAGCTGTAAAATCTTCAAATCCAAATCCGTACCGACAAAGCTCAGTTATTGAAGAGTTCAATAAACTTTATTTGTAATTGATTCATGCAGTGGTTTTTTCATAAAACTCGATTTTCCGAAGCACTTTGACTGACGTCTAACTGCTCATTACTTATAGTAGCTCTGTCGGACACGAAGCCAGGTGAGACAGCGTGTTTTTGGCCATGACCACCAGTGAGTTCGAGCTCGCGAATAGTTTACTCTTAAGGTGTGATTTTGTCTGTCATAGTTGTTTATTTCAGGAACCACTAATGCTATCGACTTGAATTGTGGAATATCTATATACATATAATAAAACAGTAGAAAAACTTTGTCTGTACATTGAAAATATTTAAAAAAAAAAAATTGGGGGGGTTTAGAAACAGTAATAGGGTACGAATCCGAAAAAAAAATTCTGTCTGTTTGTCTGTTTGTCTGTTTGTTTGTACACGCTAATCTTCAGAACTACTGGAAGGATTTGAATGATTTTTGTTTTGTTGTATAGGTATTATGTCTGGGCAACATATAGGCTATAATTTATCTTGGAAACTTGAACACCTGATGCAGAACCGCAACAGACCAGCTAAACTATAAGAGATACAAAAATGGTACCATAGCAAAAATTGTTCCACGTGATGAGCATTTTCTGCCGAGAGAATAAATTTGAAGATCTGGAACACCTGATGTGGAACTCCAAGAGCCCAGCTACACCATAACATATATAGGAATGACGTCTCAGCAAAAGTTGTTCGGTCTGATGGGCATTTCCTGTTGACTTATAAAAAAACTGGCCAACACGAAGGGTTCCGTACCACAAGGCAAAAACGCCGAAAAAAACACGTTTGTTGTATGGGAGCCCCCCTTAAATATTTATTTTATTTTGTTTTTAGTATTTGTTGTTATAGCGGCAACAGAAATACATCATCTGTGAAAATTTCAACTGTCTAGCTACCGCGGTTCTTGAGATACAGCCTGGCGACAGACAGACGGCAAAAACGCCGAAAAAAACACGTTTTTTTGTATGGGAGCCCCCCTTAAATATTTATTTTATTTTGTTTTTAGTATTTGTTGTTATAGTGGCAACAGAAATACATCATCTGTGAAAATTTCAACTGTCTAGCTACCGCGGTTCTTGAGATACAGCCTGGTGACAAACAGACGGCAAAAACGCCGAAAAAAACACGTTTTTTTGTATGGGAGCCCCCCTTAAATATTTATTTTATTTTGTTTTTAGTATTTGTTGTTATAGCGGCAACAGAAATACATCATCTGTGAAAATTTCAACTGTCTAGCTACCGCGGTTCTTGAGATACAGCCTGGCGACAGACAGACGGCAAAAACGCCGAAAAAAACACGTTTTTTTGTATGGGACCCCCCTTAAATATTTATTTTATTTTGTTTTTAGTATTTGTTGTTATAGTGGCAACAGAAATACATCATCTGTGAAAATTTCAACTGTCTAGCTACCGCGGTTCTTGAGATACAGCCTGGTGACAGACAGACGGACGGACGGACAGCGAAGTCTTAGTAATAGGGTTCCGTTTTTACCCTTTGGGTACGGAACCCTAAAAATCGAAGATCAGAAACATCTGATGTGGAAATTAAAGCTATCACTAATTTCACTGTATAAAATAACATATTATGCTGGGATTATAAAATAACTTAAGCTGGGAGTACCTCCACGCGGTGAAGGCGGTAACACTTGGACTGATTTTCGATGACGATGGTATATCATTGAAAATTTGACTCTACTGGCCAAAACTCCCATTTATTTTTTTATTTTATCGAATAAATATGCCTTCGGGCTTATGTTATTTGAGTGTTTAATTTCCTTTTCCATTTATCTTCGTGACACGGTAGCCTACCCGGTAACGCAGAGGAGCAGTCACTTAGATTTTAATTGATCAGGTATCTTCTTCACAATAAAACTATAACCATGCCTAGAAAGAGGTCAAATCTTTCCCAATGTTCCAAAGGGGCTAAAAGATTGAGGATCATAAGATCCCAAGAATCTACCGGAGAGCGTCAGGAGAGACTTGATGCTGTTCGAGAACATCAGGCTGCAACTCGATCCATGGAAACCTCTGCGGCGACTGACCGCTGATTGTGAACGACATGCATTGCCTCGAGAATCGGAAACGTTTACCGATACAGAATCACGCTTGAGTTTTCAGCGTATTCGCTCATCTACTAACAGGTCTTTTGAAACGAGTGATGAACGTGATGCGCGACTAACTACTGATAGAGATTATCTTACATTGTCCCGAACACGCACACAACAAAATTTTCATAATCAGAGAGAATTCTGATCGACTTCGACATCTCTGAACAGAATGTCGATATCATCTGAAGAATCGGATGTGTCTCAAGATATAGCCGTAGGGCATGGCGACCTTCCTTGGGTTGATAAGGAACGGAGTGCATTTACGTATACTCCTTTGATTGACTACACCACATATTCCGCCATCGGAGGTGTGGTTCAAAATTGTACTTTTTGTGAAGCTGTTAAAATGGCAAAAAGAAACAAACGGTATGTGTTGCTCAGGTGGGAAAGTACATATTGAAATATTTCAAAATCCTCCAGAAATATTAAGATCACTGGTGACCATCCACAGTCAAAACATTTCTTGGACAACATCCGTTCGTACAATAATGCCTTTCAAATGACATATTTTGGTGCGAAGCAGATTTCAGAAGATCCATTTATGCCAACATTCAAAGTGCAAGGCCAAGTTTACCAGTTTATTGGTTCATTATTGCCTGAAAATGACGTCTCGAATCGTCTCGCTCACCCCGGTGTTTTCCAGTCCCCGGGCTCTTAGAATTCGACATCAGACGTTTCAGATCTTCGATTTTGACAACTACGTTGTCATGTCGTTGTCAGCGACAACGTATCGCTGGCATAAGCAACAGCATCCGCGTACGAAGTCGCGGGCAGAAGCTAGTTTATAAATAAAGCTTGTCCATCTATATTGCAAGATTATACACTGACGTTAGGGGGCTAAATGGGTATGTTTGGTATCGAATCCGTATCGAATGTCTGTCTAATCGAGTGAAATTTAAAGAATTTGAATAGTGGCTTTGATTTCGGAAGAATTTGGAAGGCTGTTTTGGTTAAGGGGAAGCAGAGGTAGATAAGGTTCAAAATTTAAAGATTTTTCAGACTTTAGACTCGTATTATCTATCCGTTTGCTTTTTTATAAAATCCTTGTGCTTAGGTACAGTCACGAGCAAAAGTATGTATACACTTGGCTTTATTCAAAGACGATTTTCTCCTTAAATTTTGAATGAAATTTTATGTTATTACGAACAAAGTATTTTCGAACCCATAGGTCTGTGTAAAGTGTAGTATTTCAACGTTGCATTCGTTAATTCACGAAAAAATCGCAATTGTAAGTTGCCAAGTGTTGACATATTAGTGCTTGTGACTGTACTTCATTCTAGGTTTTTTCGTACAATTATGTCACAGACCAAATAGGTACCATTATTTTCCAAACGCCTTTTACAAATACATAGTTTAGAAATCAATGAGAAGTTAACCTTAACAAAATAAGATGGTTAGTATTCAATTGTAGCGCTTAGTAAAATGGGTGCCCGTTCCGTTCATAAATGAATTTTTCTAAGTTATTTATTTAATAAGTGCAAATGTACAGACGCCAGCATATCAAGCTACTACAATCTGTCAAATTTCTTAAAGAGATTTTCAATTTTATCGCTAAAGCATATGGTTCAAAGTTGATTGGGAGAATTTGCCAGTTTCGGGTAGCTTGATGTGCTGGCGTCTGTACCATCGCGGATTCATACTGGCGGTGCACCCTTTTTTCAACCTTATTACTAAGGGCATAAAGGTGAAAAGTCGTCGACTACCATTGTCCGCGGTTGTACTACATAGGCCGATTTAAGTCAAACTTTGGGTAATGCAGAGACAAACATTGGTAGGTTTACAAAAATCAAATTATCTTTTATTTTATGAATTTAAAAACCTAACAGATCACACTACAAACAGATCTTAAACGTTCAAACAACTTAAAGACACATTATCTCATCACACTACTGAAACATTCATCTCAATCTCAACGTACCCACCTACATGATTGTATTCCACAGATAACACTATGCTCCGCCATCCAAGCTTACTCTGCGGTTTCCGGCACAAATAATACAACCCACACACTTCCCGAGGACGGAGCAATTAAATAATACATCAACGAACTTGAGGTGTGTATTGTATTAATAACGTAATTTCATGACTATTATCAGCAAAGCATAACATTATACCCGAGGGGCTATTTTCGTTACTTTAAGAACGTTCTAAGTCTCAATCTGTCAAAAATACTTCTGATTTCCCTGAATTTTTGACAAGTTTTTACCCGACTGCGCGACGCAAAGGAGTGGTAATGTGTTCATCAGCCTATGTATGTTTGTATGTTTGTATGTTCCTTTGAAGCACTATACAGACCAAACGCCTGGGCCGATTTTTATGATTCACACGTCAATCGATTCCTCTTAGTCCGGCGAGTGTCACTAAAGACATGACGTTAGTGAAAATTCAATATGGCGATTATTATGTACAGTGTCGATCAAAAGTCCTTAAGCAAATTCGCAAAGTTATAGTTTGAAGTTTAGTTAGTGACTTACGACCTTCTTTTAATGAGTAATTTGACACACACACCCGCATATTACTCGAATAATCACGCTATTGAATATAGTTCCGTGTCATGTTCGTCTTGTTCACATAGTTCGTAAAACTTTATGATTATACCCACAGAAATCTTAATAAATAAATTAATTATAAGGTGGACAGATGCACCATTCACCGCGAAAGAATGTTGTGGTTCTTTGTTGGTTGATAATAATTTGATATTGTGGGTTAGTGAAGTGTGTTTAATCTATTAGAGGTGTTATTCATTTTGAAACGCAAGCAAATTTAAATATTGAGATGAAAGCGGATATTATCGCGCTGCGTAAAAGTGGACTTAATATTATACCACAAATATTTGATGAAACCGGACTGACTGTGAGTATTATGATTTAATTCTTTTATCGAACATTTATTTAATTAATGTATAACTGCTGATCCTTGTAGTTATTTTATTAAACGTTTTATATTTACCATAGGGTCTAAATAGAAGAAAAAATATATATTTCCAAGAGTTTATTTATTTACTTTTGGAATGATGAATATAACATTAAGTATAAATTATAATCTTATCTTTTGAACTAAGTATTTTCAAAATATTTTTTTTTCAAAATAGTAGTTAATAATATTTTATCATTTTGCTAGTAGCCTTACAATATTCCTTTTTTGTTTTAGAGAAATTACCTACCTACTGTGAGTAGGAAGGTCAAAAGGTCGGAGGGTCCTTGCCAGTCGAACGCGATCGACAGTGGAAGGCCCCAGCTGGTCAGTGAATAAGAAAGAAATGTTGTTTTAACCAACCAGTTACCAGATGAAGTTGCATTGCAAGGAAATATGCAGAAATATGTTTAAATATTATAGGATCCATACGCCAGCGTTTACTTGATAGCATGGATAATAATGGGGGTTATACAACGTATTAAGTTATAAATTACAAATTGATTTTAGTAATATTAAAATAATATTGTGTCTTAACCGTATTAAGGATTATTTTGAGGTTTATAGTTTCAATCTTCTTTTCATAATGAAAATGAATACTTAAGCTATAACCGCAATATATATATATAGAACAATATTATTTTATTAAAGATACTTACAATATTTTAAGTCTAATGGTAGTAGTTCACATGCTTTACTTCAATAAATTGTTCTTTATGAGAAAATAAACTGTTTTAAAAGTTTATTTATAAAATTATAACGAATAAAATTTTGGAAATCACTTAAAAATCTTTTTTTTTTATCCCATATTTCAATAAAAATATAATAATACAAATAAAATAAATATTACATTATTATTCTCGTGTATTAATTAATCGAATAATAATAAAAAAAGATAAGAATATTGTTGAAAAGATAAATTAAGGTTTCATCTCGAGATTCGAACCTAGGCCAACTTGTTTAATAATCCAATACGCAACGCTATCCGCTAGCGGTACTTGTTATGAAGATGTGAATTTTAGCAATCGTATGAACCAACCAAGGTCATACGTAATTACGCCGCGCGTGTGAAAAAGCGACGGTATAATTATTTTTTGTTTCGTTCGACGTTAGCCAGTGTACACACACAGATGTAGGTACGGGCCTGCGCGGCGCGGGCGCGTGTTCACAGAAATTTCAACTTTATTGTGCCTATGCAAATTTGTTGTAGACCGTATGTATGTATGTCTTCAAAAAATTTTTTTTTCTCAAAACCTATCGAGTGGGGTATCAAAATAAGGTCCCGCCTGCTTCCAACTTATATTTAATTTAAAATGGGCTTGTTTTTAGCTTTTCAGTTCTTTTAACTTATTTTTTTTACCGCAGTCGGGTTTTTATTTTTTTTAATAACTTTTTTTATTGACATTTTTGTTTGTCGCAGAGATGAGACTGCGGCTAGATTTTGAACGTTTTAAATAACTGTAATATATTGTGATGTGGGTACACGAATAATAAATCAGTCTCGCATAAACTGTCTTTGTATTTGCATCGATATTCTACAGTGGCGACGAGTAATTATAAAATATCAAGATGCCGATCGGGAAAATACACGTCTTTGATCTGGATGGAGGTGAAAACTGGCCAGCATATGTGCGTTTAGTGGAACAATTTATTTTGTTAAACGACATAAAAGAAAACCTACGCGTGGCCACGCTAGTGACGCATGTCGGAGCGCCGACCTACCGATTGATGTGTGACCTGTGTGCTCCAGAAAATCCAGAGGATAAAACTTTCACCACGTTAGTGGAGCTTGTGAAAAATCACCAGGAACCCAAAAGATCAGAAATAGCAGAGCGCCACGTGTTTCGCCAGCGGCGGCAAGGAGAAGGCGAAAATATCAAAGTGTTCTTACAAAATTTGAAACACTTGGCTACCTATTGCAATTTTGAGAACCAGTTGGAAGTGAACATTCGAGATCAATTCGTGTCGGGTCTTCGAAGCGAAGAGATACGGTCTCGCTTGTTTACGGAGACCACTCTCGATTACAAGAAGGCAGTGGAGCTGGCGCTGGCGCTGGAGGCGGCCGAGCAGCACGCGGCGAAGGCCGTGACGCGCGCGCCGGCCGCGCCGTGGGCAGCAGCTGAGCTAGCGGGACTCCAGGCAGACGCGGGCGAGCGGGTGCACCGGGTGAGCGAGGCCGGGCGGGCCAGCGCCGCCGGTCGTGAAACTGTCTTTGTATTTGCATCGATATTCTACAATAACGAGAATTGATCTTCTGTTCTCCACGAAGGAGTAAGCAGAAGTGTACCTATCAGCATAGCAGGTAAAGTCTTAGAAATTAATAATTAAACAAAGTGACTCGCTGTGTATGGCATTTGTGGACTACGAGAAAGCCTTCGACTACATCGAAGTATGGTCAGTTCTGGCCTCTCTGCAACGATGTCGAAATGACTGGCGCTACATCGAAGTGTTGAGATATCTGTATGACGCTGCCACGATGACTTGCCACATTTCCCAGGTTTGGGACACTTAAATAAATATATCTATGAACTTGAGGTGTGTATGGTATTGTATTATTAACATAATGTCATGACTATTACTAATAGTTAAGCATGATATTTTACCTGTTTTCCGCAGAGGAGTAGGATATTTATAGTAGGTACCAGGGAATGTTGTATGGGAAATTAGGTTTCTCCTAGTGACCACCAGGTGGCGCTAACTCACACTAAGGCCACTGATCACCGCCTGTTCGCCGAGTGTTTCCGAATGGACTTCGGATGCGCAGTGGCTCCACACATACCGTGTGTCTTTTCACTTGAACTAAATCGTCTGAACGTGTACATGTGCCGATAAACTTTTTCTAATAAGAAATGGTCCTTCTGTGATTTGGTGCTACAATCCCCTCAAGATACGAACAATAACATTAACCAGCACCTGTGGAAAAAATGTGTAGTGAAGTTTTGCAGCATTCAGGACGACTGGACGCGACGCGAGCCCATAGGAGTGCGAGGCAACAGACGGGAGTTAGCTGTACCTAAGCTTTTTTGAATTCTCAGCCTGTATGTCGTACACATTTCTCTTGGGAAAGTTTTTCAGTTTGATAGTATGTATCGCACATTTAAATGTGACCACATATTATTGATTTCTGATACCATAATCAGCTTATAATGTTCCCACTGCTGGGACACAGGCCTCCTCTCGGTGAGAGGGAGTGGGCCGTAATCTACCACGCGGGCCCAGTGCGGGTTGGCAGATGTCACATGTCTTCGATTTTTTGGTTCTAGGACATGCCGGTTTCCTCACGATGTTTTCCTTCACCGGTATAATTATATTGTAGTACCCCCAAATTATGCGTGGTATGCTGTAAGTCCCATTTATAGGGGCTGAACTTAATGTCTTTTCACACACACCTAGACTCCGGTTTGCTAAAGAAAAAACTGAACAAAACTTGACCCGACTCAAAAACCCGGAACGTAGGGTTCCGGGTTTTTGAGTCGGGCTGAGCGGTTAAATATCTAAATGGCAGGTACCAATCACGCCTGTGAAGTTTCACCAAGTAAACAACTACGATAACATTGTATTTAACCATTTACTTTTTCTAGGAACACGCTTTCTTTTTCAAAAAAGAAAGAGAAAAATCTTTTCATTTAACACTATTCTTAATTGGCCGTATAAAAAACAATAAATTCACTTAAAAAAAAAAAAACAATCTAACAACTAGTTTAACCGCAGCAGTATCGAGTTCCATTCGAAAATCGAATACCTACGATACTCGATAACCCTTGAAACGATGCAAGGCACTGTCGGCCAAAATAACCTGACCCTCTAATCTAATCAAAAATCTTTTCAGAGCCCCGTTTAAGAAAACAATTGCGAACCGTTGAAGTTTAATTTACATTGGTGGCCTGATAGAGCAAAAACAGTTCATTTGGCACCTGAAATTCAGCCAGCTCTTTTTATATTGTGCTCAGTTTTTCGGGCAGTAAGTGTAATAGTTTTTTTTAGCTCGAATAAAGGCTCGAATGCTGAATTGAATATCAGATCGCTCGAGTGTTTAGTCGATATTGAATCAAGCATTTACTTTTTTTTAAAGTGAAGATTCGTTATGGCGCTTTTGGTAGCAATTTGATTTTTTTTTTTTCTGAGGACTTATAGGTGTAGTTTCAAGTTGTTTGATAATGAAAGATGCTTCTGAGACTTACAACGCAAATACTACGATAGGAGCTATTTTATTTAAGGAAAGTTTCAAAATAATAGTCAGGAACGTAGATTGTGTCGTGATTTAGGTATTAATTTCTGTTTAAGTTTTTATTATTTATTGCTGCTTGCGTATAATAGTTTTCAATGTTTTTTTTTGTATATAGAGGTATGAGGAACAGGGTGTAAAGTTCACTAATTCTCCATATAAAAGGGAGGACGACGATTGATGTCGTTGTGTTTAGGTAATAATGCTAGTCGCGCGGTAAACTTTGCTTGCGCGATGCAGGATTTTTCGTGACGTCAGTGTTATGCGTAGTTCGCATGTGGCGTCATAGATGCCGCCACAGGTATATTTGCGTGTGCTAGCTGGCATATATGGCAAATAATTTAATGTTCCGTGTTTCGTAATATAAATTACTTACGATTATATAAAATCAAGTTCTTCTTCCCAGCTGAAGCACTAGGAATTGGTGAAGGGGGGGCATTTTGAGGGACTGCCTTATTTAATTTTGACGTTCAAAAAGTGCTGATTTTTAGCCTAGCATGAATAAATGACGTTTGTTTGTCATTTGAAGGCAAATTAGGGGCAGCGCGACGCCGCGAGGCTGCACGAGCCTTCTAGCGACTAGTCAAGAGAGGAAAGTCACTTGGCCGCTGCCGGCCGCTGCTCTTTCAGTATGGATTGACCCTTACAGGCTGGTATTACAGTCGGAAATGATAAATTTGTTTGTCAATTTGTTTTTAATTAATAAGAGGGAAACCACTTAAAAATATTAAACTAAGTCAAGGATAATTATGTAAATTCCCCAGAACTTGACAAGACCAAATAAAAAATAAATGCTCCACCCTGTAGATCCCTTACCCGTCAGTAATATAACAAAACCAGTCCCACTATTTCAACGTAAAGCGGTGAAAGGGTTACATTTCATATTTGTGCGCCCGCTACAAACATTATGTTTATTCAACCCTCCCTTTGCTATGATGTTGGAAATAAAATGGAACTACTTGGTACATATTTGAACAACGATAGTGATTTCCACATCTTATCAATACTGTTCGTTGGATTGCAATGAGATCGCATCGCATCGCTGTAGCTTTAGTTCAAATTTTTTTTTGTTTGGAAATACATACTGCTAAGTAAGAAAAGTGTTCTTATTTTTGTAGGGTTCCGTACCCAAAGGCTTAAAACGGATCCCTATTACTAAGACTTCGCTTTCTGTCCGTCCGTCCGTCCGTCTGTCTGTCACCAGGCTGTATTTCAAGAACCGCGGTAGCTAGACAGTTGAAATTTTCACAAATTATGTATTTTTGTTGCCGCTATAACAACAAATACTAAAAAGAAAATAAAATACATATTTAAGGGGGGCTCCCATACAACAAACGCGTTTTTTTGCCCTTTTTTGCTCGATATCAATAATGGCAACAGGTAGGCTCTTGAAATATTCACAAAATACTCAGTTGTATTTTTACTTTATTAATAAATAATAAAATTAAAATAAATATTTAAGGGGGTCTCCCATACAACAAACGTGTTTTTTTCGGCGTTTTTTGCCTTGTGGTACGGAACCCTTCGTGTGCGAGTTCGACTCGCACTTGGCCAGTTTTTTTATTAACCGTTAGTGTTCCACTGCTGGGCAAATGCCTCCCTACTCTCTTTCCACCCCTCTCTGTCCAGAGCTGTTGAGGACCAATCTTTGTGAAAGGAGTCTAGCTCATCCCGCCATCTCCCTTTGGGCCTGCCGCGATGTCGTTTGCCATTAAGCCACCCACTGGGTAGCTCACCGTCCGATCAGGACCAGGCCCGTGCCGGACGGCGCGTACGTGTTCCACGCGCGCCTCAAAGAGATGTCAGCATCGAGGAGGGGCCCCATAGGGCCGAAGCCTGCCGGGTCAGCGGGATTGTCCGAAAGGGTTACCGCTGGCCCGGAACATAAAGGGCTAAGGAAGGAACACGGGTGGGTTTTAGTCAGTAAGAGTCTGACACTCCCTTCCGCTCCACCCAGAGCGGGAGGGGTCATTTGATGATTTCCCATCCGAAAAAAAAAAAAAAAAAAGCCACCCACTGGGTCGTCAATTTGGCCCATTGATCATCAAAACATATAAACATACAATATCGTTCAGTGCTCTGAGTTGAATACCTCGTCATATTGCATGTTTATATTTAAATTAGAAGCGCCCCGCGGTTTCACCCCCATAACTTTTGATCCCGTGGGAATATCGGGATAAAAAACTATCCTATGTCCTTTCCCGGGACTCTAACACACTTTCGCATTTATAATATTACTAGCAGCGGCCCGCGGTTTCACCCGAACAAGTGTCGATTCCGTGGGAATATCGGGATAAAAACTATCCTATATCCTTCCCCGGGATGAAATCTATCTCTCCGCTAAATTTTATCGAAATCCGTTGAGTAGGTAGTTTAGGCGTGAAAAGTTACATATTTTTCCGTTCCTTTCATCTTGTTCTGTTTAAATGTGTGTACAGAAAGCGTCACTATGTCCTAACCCCTCAAGTTTTAAAATGTTACACTGCTACAACATTGAATTCCTTACGAATAATCTAAAGAATACTTCAAAAAGAGTCCATTGTGTTGACTCGGATTCGAACCATCGCATCACCGAACGTCGTCATACTCATACCGGCAGTTTGACGAACTAGCCAGCGAGCCCATATGAATTGCGATGAAATTGTTATCTACTATCGGCTGAGTCATTATATCTTTAGGTCCCTGTCTAATCGAAAGATGTTATAATTTGCGGGTATCCATTAATTTTACTTACTTACGTTGTCTTTATAAAATTAATCCATACCTTCAAGTTAGAACTTTGTATACGTTCACTTAAAACTGCAAAGAGTAAACGACTACTATATAACAATTATTTTTTTAAATGATTTCTGATTTTATGAGAACTAAAATAGTTGTTCTGTTTGTTGTAAAATAAGATCATAGTTTTGTTAAATAATAGCAATAATAAATATTATTAAATGATTAATAAAGTATTTTATTTTTCTTGATTTTTTAATTCTTTATAAATAATTACTACTTAAAACAAAATAGAAAAATATATATCCAAATAATATAATGAACAAAAAGCACATTTCGTGCCTATATAGGATTTGAACTTCCAATCTTATGCACGGTAAGCGGTCTTGAAACCTCCAGTCTATTTAGACGATGAATAAGTTGTCGTAAATGTTAACCCTATTATTGTTGCTTGTCGTCGCAAAAGTATTGTTTTATTGAAAAAAACAATAATAAAAACAGAATTAAAAAAAAAAAACTTACTTAAACTTATTTATTCACTAAAACAATACATTATTTAAAATAAAATGTTTTTGCAAAATACAAAAACCAACTTGGGCCTATCACGGATTTGAACGCACATGTCTTTTGGTGGGGTAACTACTTAACGGAGCTGTGTGTACATAAATGTTTAAATCTTAACTTATATCCTAATCCTAACTAATATTATAAATGAGAAAGTAAGTTTGTTTGTTTGAAATTTTGCATAATATACGTTGTCAGGTGTACACAAACGGACATAGGTACCTTTCAATGTTTGAATAGCATACACTAATAACAGTTTTTTCCTAATTATTTTACAGCCAGTTTCCAGCCTAACCAGATGTAGCTGAGTACCAGTATTTTACATGGAGTGACGGCCTATCTGACCTTCACAACCCACTTACTGGGTAACACCATACCCTTTGGTAAGACTGGTTGTCAGACTTTTAGGCTTCTGATTACACGTAACGACTAATCAAAGATCTACGAATGCCGGGGATTAAGGGCTTAATGTGCTTTCCTAGGCGCGGAAGGTAATATATAATGGACGGTCACCTATCCGTGAACCGACCGCGCCAAATGTAGCTTTATCTTGGATCGACCCGTGTGGCTGTTAGCATTTAGCCACGAGCTCCACCAAAGTGCACACCAATTTGTGTTCTAGAGAGTCACATAGCTCATTTATTTGGTTGCGAAAATCAGATGACAGTATTCTATTCACTTACCAACATGAAAGATGACATGTCGGAGATATCATTAGTACGGGAGCTGACTTGACAACGAGGCGGAAACGCTGTGACGACAGCGACCATTCGGAACGCCAGCGCCATCTGGTGGCGCTTGACAGAGTCTAGCCTGAGTTCGTGGGGGGGTCGACGCTCAACGACAGCTCGACAGAACGATGTGAAGCTCTCTTGGACATTGGACATCGTACAAACAACATGTGCTCAGAAACCGTCTCGCGTTCCGTATCTGGTTGTATCGTGTACCTACAGTGTGATTTGTTTTGCATGAAATTATAATCTGATTTGAACTGCAAACCGTTTTTCTATTGCGCAATAACCAACACATACCCACAGTAACCCACACTAGTTAAAATATGGCTGATAATAACGAAACGCACTACCTACTACCTTACAACCTTCTCCGTCATACATGAAAACACACATCCTAATAATTTGCCATCTCCATGTTCATTCCCACATCCTTGCCCACGACCTTTTCTATCTAAAATATTAACGTTGGGCTCATATGAAAAACGTTTGAGGCGGCGGCGGCGGGCAGAGCCGCGGGCACAGTATAGCCTCCATTCGTGGTTTCATTAATTAATCATCGGCTGTAATTCATGAGAGCCGAGTGGACTTCGTACTTCATAATTTTGTTATTGAAAGTTGATATTCTTGCCTAGTTTTGGGAGGAAAAATTAGTACTTTTTTAAATAAGTTATATTAAATGTGGTTCCCACAAGGTGGACCGACGACCTTGTGAAGGCCGCAGGAACCCGTTGGATGCGAGAAGCACAGAACCGGTCGAAGTGGAAGTGCTTGGGGGAGGCCTATGTCCAGCAGTGGACGTCTTTTGGCTGAAATAATAATTATAATAATAAATGTAATAATTAAGGGGCTTACAGGACCTAAACGCAAAAAACGCAAGTTGTAGTAACAATAAAAGTATATGATCGGCTACAGTAAACAAAATCAGAAAAATATATGATATTCTTCAGGATATATTGGAGGTAGATAGTGTATTGAAAACATTTAATACAACTAATTTGATACGATAGAAAAAAACCATGAAGATACCTCTAAAAACTTTCTTTTTTCAATAAAAACCATACTAATATACTTTTTGGTTGGTCCCGGCTGTCATTCGTGGATCTATGACAGTCGTTACGGGTAGTCAAAAGCCCGAAAGTCGGATAACCAACCAAGGTCTAACCAAGGGGTATCGTATTACCCAGTAACTGGGTTGTGGAGGTCTGATAGGCAGTCGCTCCATGTAAAATACTAGTATTCAGCTGCATCCGGTTAAACTGGAAGCCGACCCCAACATAGTTGGATAAGGCTAAGCAGATGATGATTGGGTCAGCCGCCCACGAGGACAGCCGCCCACGAGGAAGGGCATAGTGCCGGCGCAGGTTCGCCCTGTCGCCGCCACCGCCCCTGTCACCGCCGCTGTAACTCCAGCTCCAGCGGCGGTGACCGAGGAGGGGGGTGCGATGTCAGAATAATGGTTTCTAATCATCGCATCCTCCAGGCGAATACCAACCACTGCAGAGCGGCCCAGGACCTGCTGATGCAGGCCATGGCTGAGTGGTCGGTGAACGTAGCGGTGGTCGCCGAGCC
The DNA here is from genome assembly GCA_951800025.1 of Oligia strigilis. NCBI lineage: Eukaryota > Metazoa > Arthropoda > Insecta > Lepidoptera > Noctuidae > Oligia > Oligia strigilis. The sequence continues at coordinate 6,719,559 of OX637566.1, forward strand.
CTACTCGATCCCCGGCAGTTGGCTGGGTGACGAGGACGGCTTGGTGGCACTAGCGGCGCGGTCCTCCACAGACTCCCCTCCCCTCTCGCTATTAGAGAGGGGGCCGGGATACGTGGCCGCCGCGTGGGGAGAGGTAGCCCTCGTGGGCGTCTATTTCTCCCCAAACCGCCCTCTCCAGGACTTCGAGAACTATCTCGGAGTCCTGGCCGCAGTGGTCGGCAGGGCGGCGCCGCGTCAGGTCTCCGTATTGGGAGACCTGAATGCCAAGTCCGTGACCTGGGGAAACCCAGTCACCGACCCTCGCGGGCGGGCGGTGGAGATGTGGGCAGCCTTTTCTGGGCTCTCCCTCCTCAACAGAGGGAACGTCCAGACATGCGTGCGGCGACGGGGTGGCTCGATAGTGGACGTCACTTTTGCCACCCCTGCGTTGGCCGCGCGCGTGCTGAACTGGCGGGTGGATCTGGTGGAGACCATGTCGGACCACCGCTACGTGCGGTTCGACATCTCCACTGGTGGCTCCGGAGAGACGCGGCCCCCCTCGGGGCGGTCAGCGTTTCCACGGTGGGCTCTCACCCGCCTGGACAGGGAGGCGGCGGCGGAGGCGGCGTTTATCCAGGACTGGCTTTCGCCGCCTTCCGCTGGTCTGGACGTGGACACCGTGGCGGGACACCTGAGGGAGTCTCTGACCGAGGTGTGCAATTCTAGCATGCCTCGGTCAGGCCGACCGCTGCCCAATCGGGCGGTGTACTGGTGGTCGGTGGAGCTGCAGGGGCTTCGAGCGGCGTGCGTGGGGGCCAGGAGGGCCTACGCGCGGAGCCGGCGGCGGCGTCGACGAGACCACGCCCACGAGGACCACCTCTATGAGGTGTACATAGAGGCAAAACTGGTCCTCGAGCGGGCCATCGCCGACGCCAGGGACTCGGCGAGAGCGGAGATGCTGGAGGGTCTCGACAACGATCCCTACGGGAGGCCATACAGGGTGGCGCGCAACAAGCTGCGCCCCTTTGGTACCCCGGTGGCCGAGACCCTGGAGCCCTCTTTCCTGGATGGGGTGGTTCAGTCCCTGTTCCCGTGCAGGGACAACTTCACCCCACCAGTGATGGACCCTCCGCGGGGGATGGCTCCGCCAGCTGAGGAGGAAGAGGAGGCCCCTCCTGTCACGGAGTCGGAACTCAGCGCGGCGATTGTGCACATCCGCGCCAAGAAGACGGCTCCGGGCCCCGACGGTGTCCCGGCGAGGGTGGTGGCAATTGCCGCCACCCAAATGGAGGAGCGGTTTCGGGACCTCTTTAGCGCATGTCTTGCGTCTGGGAGGTTCCCGAAGCCGTGGAAGGAGGGGCAGTTGTGCCTTCTTCGCAAGGAGGGCCGCCCTGCAGACTCGCCCTCGGCATACCGACCCATCGTCCTGCTCGATGAGGTCGGCAAAATGTTCGAGGGGATAATCGCTGCCCGCCTAAAGAGCCACCTGCGGAATGTGGGGCCGGAATTGTCGGACGCTCAGTTTGGTTTTCGGGCTGAGCGTTCCACAGTGGACGCGCTGGCCCGCCTTAAGGGCCAGGTGAAGGAGGCGATGGAGGTGGGGGACGGATTGTTGGCGGTGTCATTCGACATAGCCAACGCCTTCAACTCTGTTCCCCACAGCACCATCCTGGAGGCGCTCCGATTCCACGGGGTGCCTCTATACATGCGGCGTCTACTGGCCAGCTACCTGGAGGATCGGGCGATCGTCCTCGTGAACAGGGCTGGCCAAGTCCGGCGGTACGCAGTCGAGGCCGGCGTTCCACAGGGGTCAGTCGTGGGACCTCTCCTCTGGAACGTCGGCTACGACTGGCTCTTGCGGGGAACTCTCCTCCGAGGCACGAGTGTCGTCTGCTACGCGGATGACACTCTCCTTACTGCCCGGGGGGAGAGTTTCAGGGAGGCGGCCAACTTGGCCTCGGCGGGCGGATCTTTGGTCGCAGGGAGGATCCGCCGCCTAGGATTGACGGTGGCGCTGCACAAGACCGAGGCCGTGTTCTTCCACGGGCCTCGGCAGCGCCAACCACCAGACGCCCACATCTTCGTGGAGGGCGTCCGAATCGAGGTGAAGGCCCAGATGAAATATCTGGGCCTTGTACTCGACAGCAGGTGGCGTTTCGGCCCGCATTTTAGCGGGCTATCGACGCGCCTGCTGAAGACTGCGGGCGCCCTCTCGTGGCTGCTCCCCAACTTGGGGGGGCCCAGCGTGAGATGCCGGCAACTCTACGCCGGCATCTTGAGGAGTATGGCCCTTTACGGGGCCCCTATTTGGGAGGACTCCCTCCACAGGAGGGAGAACGCCGCCGCATTGCGGGCCCCCCAAAGGGTCATAGCCCAGCGGGCGGCGAGGGCCTACCGCACGGTCGGCTTCTCCGCGGCATGTGCTCTGGCCGGCACCCCGCCTTGGGAACTCGAGGCGTGGGTGCTCGCCAGAGTATATGAATGGACGGCGGGGCGAAGGGCGAGAGGAGAACGCCCAGCCCCGGAAGAGCGGGAGGCCGTCCGGCGGGAGGCAAAGGACGCCATAGTCGTCCACTGGACGCGGGACCTCGCCGCCGCAGCCTTCGGCCGCCGAACCCTCGACGCGATTGGGCCGGTCCTGCAAGACTGGCTCGAGCGGTCGCACGGGTTCCTCTCCTTCCGTCTGGTGCAGGTGCTGTCCGGACACGGTTGCTTCGGATCGTAACTGCACCGTATCGGGCGGGAGGAGACGCCGTCGTGTCACGACTGTGGCGCGGCGGAGGACACGGCGCAGCACACTCTCGAGGTGTGCCCGTCGTGGTCCGAGCCGCGCCGCAGTCTCACCTCGGCGATCGGAACGGACCTCTCGCTCCCCGGCTTGGTCAACGCCATGCTAGGGGATGAGGGGTCCTGGGCGGCAGTCGCCTCCTTCTGCGAACACGTCATGTCCCAGAAGGAGGCGGCGGAGCGCGTGCGGGAGGAAGACCCTCTCGCGGCGCCGCTCCGAAGGCGGAGGAGGGGTCGAAGAAGACGTCAGTATGACAGTCATCTCCGACTCCTCCCAGGGGGAAGCCAGCAGGCGACGGGTGCGGGGGCACCCTCGCCTGTATTGCACAGGCTTCCACCAGTGCCGGACGGGAATGGCCAGGTGTTCCCAGCCATTCCCGTAGCCCCCCAGACGGGGGGACATGCGGGGCCCGCCAGCTAGGCGGGCATGCGCCGGGGGGGTTGTGGATGCAAAGGCTGAGCCGGATTCCCATGACCTCCCCATCAAGGCAATGAGGGAACACCGCTGAGTTTTAGTGGGTATACTGCCACCCTGGCAGGGAGTCCCACATACTCCGTCTCTTCCCCCGACGAGCGGAGATGCGTAAAGTCATTTCTCAGCGAAAAAAAAAAAAAAAAAAAGATGATGATTGGGTGAAACGAAATATGAAAGAAGCAGCTGTGTCCTCCTATCTAACAATAAGAGTGGTAATTACGGAATTACGCTTTCTTCATGGGACCAACCTCGTAATCGCCTTAACCCTTCGCATGTCGCGTGTACAGGGTATGTACCGATAACAATAGAATTTCTATTGTGTCTGCTAACTCGTAGTTCTCTTTGAGACTTGTTGTTTGCCTAAATTATTATGGTTTAATTTCTAGAAGCTCAGAAATTTTACAAAGAAAACGAATCAACGGCTAAGTCCAAAACAAAAAAAAACAACATTTTATTTGACAAATCTTATCGAAAACACACAATCGAGAGAACACAAAAACATTGGAAAATTGCTGAAACCCGGGCCCTCCGTAGTCACGTGTTACATTGTTTTGATTTTAAAAGTTTATTTTCAATTGAAACTTTATAATTGCGCAGAAAAAGTTACCCGTTAATGTTGCCTTGCGCAACAAGGTGATTTTTTTATACAATACAAACTCCTTTACCCTCTATCAAACTTTATACGGATTCACCGACCGTTTACCCCACCAAACATTTACATCACCAATTTCGTAAATACAAACAAATTGTTAAGAACACAAGAATCCTTATTGGAGCACATACAACAAAAGAGTTGTAATAACAAAGAAAATATTAACAAAGCGTAATACAAAAGTTGTGAAAGAGACCCTATCAATGAGTCTGAGCGACAAACAAAATATATACGATAGAACGAAATATAATATTTGAGGTCATAGCACACGTATCAAACCGGAAAGGGATCGGTATCGTATCAACTCGAGCCGTTCAGTTTTCTTTGTATGAAACTCCCTACTGCAACACACACTAATCGGAATCGTAACGTAATCGCCTTGCCTCGGAACAAGCTCACGAACCACGGTGCGGTACGTTACAGCTCGTCGTCCCCGCGCTTACGTCTCTCCGTACCCGAGCTTACGTCTCTTCGTCCACCCTTACCCCTCTCACCTCTCCGGCCTGCCTGCTACACAATCAACTAGCGGTCGGCGAGCCGTAAGCGCGGCGTCACCTAGTCGTAGCCGAGTCGACGTATCGGAGCTTCTGATCTGCTTTGGTTACGTGCTTACGTTAGATTGACGCCTATTGGATGGGGAGGCAAAAGGCGAACCGGTGCCGATCCCTTTCCGATTTGATACGTGTGCTATGACCTTTAATCAGCTGCTCAACATCTAATACAATGGCGACAATACGTTGTGTAAATAAACAAAAGAAGGTTTACGTGAGTTCTTGGAAATAATACACTAGGTGTGTATCAAATAGCTTGGAGATATTTGATCTGTCTAGTCGATTCTTGAAGCAGTTTAGTGTGGAACCCGTCACAACATTTTCCTGGAGCCTATTCCATTAAACTCGGTTAGACAAGAATTGCTTCAAAGGCTTTTTCTTTGATGTATTTTCCCTTTCCCACATTCAGTGTGTAAATGAAGGCTGGGTGGGCACTTCGTAGTGTTCTGTAAGTATTTTGTAAGTCAAAGTCAAAGCATTTATTTCAAATAGGCACATTAAAGGCACTTTTGAACGTCAAAAATTACGATAAATAAAATAGAATTGATTCTAGTCGCCCATTCGAAAGGGTAGTTTTCGTATGGAGAAGAACGGGCAAGAAACTCCACCGTTACTCTTTTAAAAAGTTTTACAATATTTTGCATACATTCATTATATAATAATAACTAGCACTTTGCCCGCGACTTCGTCCGCGTGTATTTCGTACTTTCCTCTAAAAATTTCGAATATGTTGTTTATGATCTTTATCATTTATTTAGATTGATATGTATTCGGGCCAATTTTTAAGTTTGTAGATCAAAGGAATCAGATTTTTCAAATAAACAGGATCGCCGCTTTTCACCCCCACAAGGGTGGATTTTTGAAAAATCGTTTGGGATGACGTGTCCATAACTTGACTCAAAGACCGATACCTACTCATTTTCGAGTTAATGAAAGCAAGCAGTAAAATCCACCCCTTCTTCTTCTTAGCGTGTCGATAGCAATCTAAATGGACTCGGCCCAGAATTCGGCTACTTGTTTGGCGCCATTACCAGCGTCCACCAGTTCCTATAACGTGCAGCTGACAGGACATGCAGGACACGATATTAAGTGTCCCATCGTTTGTAGAACAGCACCACATTTACACTCCAAGGCGGAGTCGTCTATGAATCTCCACCTGAACAGGTCCGGAGTCTGTTTAAAGACTTCCAGGTTACTCATGTCCAGGTGGGAGGTCTTCAGCGGGTGGGACGAACGGTTTGGGTAAGGAAGGACTGTCTCGCCACGGCTTCAGTCTTTCTTGTGATGGTTCACCAGTGAGTGGGACGACACACTTTAAAAAACTGTTTCGGCTTTTCAGCCTTTGTGGCACAAGGATGTTGTCGTGCTAAGGCTCGTGTGTCGGAGACCATTTTGGCTCTTTCGCTGGAGCCAGTGCTCTGCGAACCACTGGTGGCGCTATTCCTGCTAGTGGATACGGCATTTCCTAGTATATTTCCCAGCAATCCACCCCTTAAACTTTATTACCCATTTCCACCTTGGTAGGAGTCGATTTTTGAAAAACCCTAAAACACATACCTACTTTTTTATCGAGTTTCGAGTTAATCCGACAGCGGGTTACATATTTTTCTAACCTATTAACTTTGTCACCCCCTAAATCCTCTGTGAGGGTATATTGCCAAGTTTCAAGTTTATTAACCAAATGAAAAAGATTTTTCGTATAAGCTGTATCCCCTCTTTTTATTCCTAAAGGGTTTTGAAAAATCGTCTGGGATGTTACTATAGTTTGACTTAAAGATTATTTATACCAATTTTCCAATCAAACCACGTATTAAAATACTCCGCTATGAAATTAACTATCCCTCTTCACCCCGTTAGCGGTTAGGGGTGGGTAGATTTTCTAAAAACTTTGAACTTTATTATTTATTTTGGACTCTGGACGCGCTCGTTAAAGTCTTACATTCAAAATTTTACACCCCCAATCTTCCCTTAGTTTTAAATTCATTAACCAAATGAATAAGATTTTCATATAAACTGTATCCTCGTTTCACCCCCCCCCCCCACACAGGGGTGGAATCTCGAAAAATCGTGAAGGTTGTGTTTATTACTTGACTCGAAGATTTATTGATACCAATTTTCGACTTAATCAAGTCACGCAGTAAAATCCTCCCCTGTAAAATTAACTACACCTTTTCACCCCGATAGGGGTAGATTTTCGAAAAACCCTGATACATGTTATTCTTTATTTTTGGTCTTAAGTATAAATACCGAGTTTCCAGTTAATCGGACCGCGCGTTAAGATTCTTCCATACTAATTTTGACACCCCCCAATCCCCTTTTAGGGGGTAGTTTAGAAAAACAATAAATGCCAAACTTCATAATTTACTTAGATAAGTATTTGTGCCAAGCTTCAAGTTTATTAAACAAATGAATAAGATTTTTCATAAAAACTGTATCCTCGCTTTTCCCCCCCCCACACAGGGGTGGAATTTCGAAAAGTTGTTTGTGACGTGTTCATTACTTGACTCAAAGATTATTTTACCAATTTTCGAGTAAATCAAGCCACGCAGTAAAATCCTCCCCTGTAAAATTAACTACCCCTTTTCACCCCGTTAGGGGTACATTTTCGAAAAACCCTGATACACGTTATTTTCTATTTTTGGTCTTACGTAAAATACTGAGTTTCGAGTTAATCGGACAGCCCGTTAAAATTGTTCCATACAAGTTTTGACACCCCCCAATCCCCCTTTAGGGGGTAGTTTAGAAAAGCAAAAATTGCAAAACTTCATAATTTACTATTAGTATTCCTGCCAAGTTTCAAGTTTATTAACCAATTGAATAAGATTTTTCATATAAACTGTATCCCCGCTTTTCACCCCCACAGGGGTGGAATTTCGAAAAATCCTTTAAGATGTGCTCATTACTTGACTTAAAGATTATTTATACCAATTTTCGAGTTAATCAAGCCGCGCAGTAAAATCCTCCCCTGTAAAATTAACTACCCCTTTTCACCCTGTTAGGGGTACATTTTCGAAAAACCCTGATACACGTTATTCTCTATTTTTGGTTTTAAGTATAAATACTGAGTTTCGAGTTAATCGGACAGCCCGTTAAAATTCTTCCATACAAACTTTGACACCCCCCAATCCCCCTTTAGGGGGTAATTAAGAAAAACAAAAAATGCCAAACTTAATCATTTACTTAGATAAGTATTCGTGCCAAGTTTCAAGTTTATTAACTCAAGGAATAAGATTTTTCATACAAACGAAATCCCCCCTTTTCACCCCCTTAAAGGTTGAATTTCCAAAAACCCCTTCTTAGTGCTCCCCTACATTATAAAAGGAAGCCATGAGCAAAATTCCACATTCCTAGATCCAGTAGTTTCGGCTGTGCGTTGATATATCAACAATCAGTCAGTCAGTTTACCATTTTATATATATAGATATGTGTACGTCTCAATGACGTCTGGGACTGATATATACTACCGAAAAGCCTATATCGATCCTGTTGAAAGTCTTTGTAGAATTACGAAACGATTTGAAAGTGATTGTCACTTGTCTAGACCCTCAGGTCCTTATCGATAAGAATCATAAGGATTCCTGAACGTAGACCACGGCAAAGAAAAAAATACGTCAACAAAATGTAATTGACTGAATGCCATATTTATTTTAATAGTCGAAAGCGCGAATGCTACGCGAAATATTCCGAGTCCAATCCCCGGGTCAGCCGAAGTGTTGAAGTTTCACCATTTGGAAATTCTCATTATTGCAGCCTCGAGTCGGGTTCGTAATAGGCTCGCCTTAGGGAACCTTTATTTGGCAAATGTACTTATCCACCTCTGCCTATTCTTTCCAGGAATACAGGCGACATGTTTTGTTATCCTGAAGAAGGCAGTACCCTCATGACCAAAATCATATAAGATTTACTGGGGCAATTACGATAGTGGATATATTGCGTTGGATGATAACTTCTACCAAACGCAGTGGTATTTTTATATAGCAAAAGTTAAATGGACGGCGGGCGTCAAAAAGGGCGTCTAATCAATATGTTGCCGATATGAAATCGCCGCTGCGTTTGGTAGAAATTATCATCCAACGGAAATTTCCGATTCTATCGTAATTGCCCCAGTAAAATAAACTTCAATCCGTACACAGAGTAATCTATAGACACATGGTATCCGTGTCACCGAAAGGGACGAAAAATTCCGGCAATCTTCATCATACTATCATTTTTACAGCTTATTACACTGCACCTTACCATTTTCACAGTTGCGCAAATGTACTATTATTGAATTATGCACGAAAAAGATCTTAGTTTCCGTTTAATCGCGGTGTAGTTTTTATTATTTCATTCATAAACGTCAAACTTGTTGTGCACATTGATGTGCTTAGCCGACACGCAGTAAGGGACAGAAATATTTTTACTCTGTCTCTTTTCTTTGCTAGTGACGTTAATATATTTCTCTTTTTCTTGTGCGAATGAAAAAGAAGATATGCAGCCTGCAGTCTATAGTTTACTCTGTCTACGCTTCAATTCTTCCATTTCAGAGACAATCCTAAATGAGTCCGCTACACTCCACTCGGCTATGTATTAAATCACACAGATATACAAAAACACACGCACAAGTGTATTTCTACCATGTGTTACGTTCCGCCATGACAGATCGCATGATAGCCCTTTGATGTGTTAATATCGCCTATATATCCTTTAGAAACAATCCGGGAATTTTTCGGATTGCTTAGGGTTGTTAACTTAGTAGGAACTTTGTAACGAATTATTGAGGGATAATAGTGTGTGTTTAAGATTTTGGCTCTAGGATTACCTTTTCTATACCTGTTGGTTTGTTAATTCTAGTTTTCTGGGAAAAATGGAAGCCTAGATTGACTTTGATTTTTTTTTCGTATTTTTATATATTTTTCTTTTATAAAAAAAAACCTTTACCTTCTTGGTTCTTTGAAAGCTGAAAAAAATATCGTGAGTGTTGACTGTGGTCAGTTTTGAAGCTGATGCTGAAATGTTTTATCTTTATGGCGGTCATGTCTTCTAAAAAAATCTTTAAACGAGATGTCAAAATCTAAATGTCACCTTTTCTTTTGAATTCGCCACTTCGCCACAGACTGCTCTTTTTCCATACATCTGTATCACCTCTCATCTCAGAATTTTCCTCTTCTCTAACCGTGTCATCTTTCTCACAATCCACCCATCTTCCCTTTGGCTTTTGTTTTATGCCTTCATCATTATAATTAGATTTACAAATTAACTAAACAAATAATAAAAATAATAATAGATAATTACTGTTTTTTTTTTTTATTATTCTCCCTGTTCTGTTAGTTTTTTTCCCATGGTCTGGCAGTTTGAGTAATTTATGTGGCCTACCCAAATGTCCTTTCTTTGGTATTGTTCGTCGAATCGTTGAGCTCCTTAAGTCTTGAGTTGAGCTGCACGATTTTTGACAAATGCGTGCACTGACTGGACAGGTCCTCTCAATCTGTGTGGTTCTTTCCTCAAAAGACCACCTCAGACATCGATCTACATGGTCTTCATATAACCTGACCAAGATTATGTCTGGACTTTAAAAGAGACTGTGACCTCTGAGTTTGTTTCGGCCTTTCTTCTCAGAGTAGTCAGATAGGAAACGCCGACTTCATCTAGTTTATAAAAAAACATGATTGACGTGTAAAAGTGTTTGTTCAAACCTACTTACAAAATAAATCATTTCATTTCATTTCATTTCATCTATTACAACTTAAACTTATTTAAATTATTATTAATTATTTTTATTATGTTTTGGTTTACTGTCGTTTATCAATAAAATCAACAAGTCAAGATACTGTAAGAGGTTTATAACAGCGGATACTAACACTTTATTAAGACTATTTGATGAAGTGCCAGCCCTAGTCAACCCTAACATATCATTTGTTGTAAGGTATAATAACGTTTAGGCCTGTATGAGGGCTTTCGTTTGTCTATTGATCTACACATATTTCCGTGTTTCGGATTCTGGAATTGTTGTTATTTATTTCATTTCAGTAGAGGTAAAATGCTTGCTTGGTAAAATTAAAACAAAACTTCGATTAGAAAGAAAGAAAGAAAAATGCGTTTATTGGCATTACATCAAAATAAGTACACCTTAAAACTATAAAAACAGAAAACAAAGATTATAATGCCAAAAGGGCCTCAGCTCAGCATAATGTCAGATGACAACACAAGGTGTACCACCTGACGCTGATTTTCAGCTGCAACCCACATTTATTAAAAAAATAGCCTCCCAGGCGAACATAATTAATCAGCGATGCTAAAATATGATAAGTATTCTAGGTTAATTAAAGTCATCATGCATAATCAGCCAAGTCCCGCTACTGGTACACAGGCCTCGTCTCGATGAAAGGGAGTGAGCCGTAATCCACTACTTGGGCCCAGTACGGTATGTGACATCTTCGAATGTTTGGTTTTATGCCGGTTTCCTCACGATGATTTCTCTGTTACCACTTCTCCAAACTCATCATGATCATCATCAATGACTATATTGCTAAAATGTTCTTAATAATTTGGAATATTAAACACATTTGTATGGAAGATCAATACTCGTGTTATATCTTTGGAGGATATACTGGTGCCAAAATCAAAGTCCCGAATAACTTGGTATACATTTAATAATTATAAAAATGTTGTGTACAGATCGCAGGTCGAGGATGGAATGAACGAGAATAGTTGCAAGTACATACATCGTTCTAAGTAAAAATGTGTAGCGCCTACTATATTTGCTACTATAATTTGCATCGTCTCTGTTTCAACACTATGACTATTTTTACAGGCGCACGCCGCAACATACTCCCGGCCGTTGAAAGCCTAGCTTTCAACTGGATAGTTCTTCAGCAGTAGGGAGAGGACATAAACGAGTGAAGGGCCGCCGCACGCAGCCTCGCGTAGTTTTGAGCTCTGCGACTCGGGATACTCCATCAGCTCCAGGGAAGAGTTGTAGAACTCGTCCCAGCCGCCAGTTGAGCGGAGATGTGCCGTCGTCCGTCAGGAGTACCATATCTCCTACTCTGAGTTGACCCTTGCCTTGTCGCCACTTCGTTCTCTGCTGAAGTTCAGACAGATACTCCTTTTGCCATCTCTGCCAGAAGTGTTGTCTCATCCTTTCCAGGCGTTCATAGCGCCGCAGCTTGTGCTCCTTGACTTCTCGCAGGTCCGGTGCCGGCAGAGCGGTCAACGGTCTCCCAATGATGAAGTGTCCTGGCGAGAGGGAAAGGAGGTCGTTAGGACTGGATGAGAGGGGGCACAGGGGACGGCTATTGAGGATAGCCTCCACTTGTGCGAACAACGTTGAAATTTCCTCAAACGTGAGGTGGCTGTCGCCGATAACCCGTCTTAAAAAGTATTTTGCCGATTTTACCCCGGCTTCCCATATGCCGCCGAAATGAGGAGCGTAAGCAGGGATGAAGCTAAATTTAATTGACTGCTGACTAGCAAAATCAGACAAAGGTTCACTATTATCCTTTAGGAATGCACTTATTTCCTTTGCAGCGGCAACAAAATTTGTTCCATTATCGCTAAATATTTCCGCTGGTTTGCCGCGGCGAGCTATGAAACGCCTGAGTGTCATTATAAATGCATCTTTGGACAGATCGCTAACAGCTTCCAAATGAATGCATTTATAACGCAAACAGACGAAAAGACATAAATAGCACTTAACTACACGACTGCCGCGGCCCCTACGATTTATAATATAAAATGGGCCAGCAAAGTCTAAACCAACGGATATAAAAGGATAGTTAGGTGTTATGCGCTGCGAGGGCAAATTACCCATTTTAGGTTGTAAAGTTGCACCTCGCAATCGTCTGCATCGTACACAGTTATTAACAGTGCTCCTCGCAAGATGCCTGCCATTTACTGGCCATACTGTTTCTCTCACAGTAGCTAACAACAGCTGTGGGCCGGCGTGCATATTTGCTAAGTGTTCTCTAATAAAATATAATTTTGTCAATCTGTGCGATGCATGAAGCAATATGGGGTGTTTTCTTTCGAAAGAATGTGCTGACGCATCAATTCTTCCGCCGACGCGAATTAATTTCCGTTTATCTAAGAACGGCGACAACGATAATATTTTACTGTTATTATTTAAAGATCTACCTTTCACTAATGCGTCGTATTCTATCGGAAACGCCTGACCTTGAGCGATAACACAAAGCGTGTAGAATGAGTCACCTAGCTCATTAACAGACAATACGCCCGTACGTTTTTTATGCTTGTTTTTAATATTAAAAATGAATCGACGCACATATGCAAGCGATCTCTGTAATTTCGTTAAGGATGAATACTTATCAAAATCTATAACTGTTTCGTTAATTGTTACCGAATGTACTTTTAGTTCTGGTACAATTTCAGACTTGTTAACATTTAAGTTAGGCCACTCAGACTCATCCTTTAATAAAAAACTAGGCCCTGTCCACCACAGGGTCAATGAACCCAAACGTTTAGCATCTACTCCCCTTGATATTAAATCCGCGGGGTTACAATCCGTCGGAACATATCGCCATGCTGGAACTGATGTTAATTCTTTAATTTCAATAATACGGTTGCATACAAACGCCTTTAACTTATTGACATCGCTACGTATCCAGCATAATACTACTGTTGAGTCACACCAGTGCACCAATTTATCTGGCTTGTACCGGAGTGAATCTAAGACAGAAGTTGTGAGTTTCGCAGCTAGTAAGGCTGCGCACAATTCTAAGCGAGGTATGGTAGTTGGTTTTAATGGCGCGACTTTAGACTTCGCGCACAATAACCTGACCGTGACGTCATCATTAGGGCTGATTGACTTCATATAAATACATGCACCATACGCGTGTTTTGAAGAATCGCTAAATGAATGTAACTCAATAAATTTGGGCGATTCACCTAAAACTAATCTAGGCACTTGCAGATTAGACAAGTACGTTACGGCTTCAGCAAACTTAACCCATTCCTCTCTTACATTCTGAGGGACTGGCTGGTCCCACTCCAGTTTTAGTTGCCATAACTCTTGCAACAGTATTTTAGGCTTAACTACCACTGGGCTCAATATGCCTAGTGGGTCAAATATTTTAAACGCGTTTGACATAATGAACCGCTTTGTTATGTTTTCACTGTGATTATGTGAAAAACCTTTTATAGGAAAGTGTAAGCTATCGCTAGAGGGGGACCAGCCCAGCCCCAGCGTACTTGAGGACTCGCTAAACATTAACTTATCTTGTTCATTCATGATAATGTCTTTAAAAATTGAGGGATGGTTTGTTTTGAACTTTCTTAAATTAAAACATCCCGATGCCAATGCGCTAGCGACAGCCCTATGTATATATTTTAGTTGATTTGCATCATTTGAGCCTGTAATCAGATCATCGACGTAAAAATCCTTCTGAATAATGCATTTAATGAGTTCGTCATCCTGTTCTTGCCCTACCTGCCATATACATCGTGTACTTAAATAGCTTGCACTCGCTGTCCCATAGGTCAGCGTATTGAGTGCGAGCGTTTGTATGGGTTTAGATTCCTCCTCCCTCCACAGAATAAGCTGCAGATGTCTATCGTCTTCATGTACTAATACTTGCCGATACATCTTTTCTATGTCTCCGGTGAGTAAGTATTTGTATTGCCGGGAGCGTATTAGAATGGAGAAAAGAGTATCCTGTACGTTTGGACCGACCATCAAGATGTCATTTAGTGAGCAACCAGAAGTGGAGGGAGCGGAACCATCGAACACCACACGAAGTTTGGTAGATTCGCTCTCTTGCTTCAGAACAGCGTGATGACACAAGTAGTAACTTGAACTCAACCTAGTACTATAATCACTGTTTAATACTGACAAATGATCTAAGTCTGCATACTCCTTAATAAATTGAGTGTATTCTAACTTTAACTTGTGATTTCGTTTTAACCGTTTTTCCAAGTTAATGAATCGTTTTTTAGCTAACTTAAAGGTATCACCTAAACAATCAGCGTTATCTTTGAGCGGTAATTTTACACAAAACCTTCCTTTATCGGTTCTTGTAGTGTGAGTGATGAAGTGCTTTTCACATTCACTTTCATTTTCACTCCTAATTGGATTTCCAGGAACATTTTCCAGGTCCCAGAATCTAGGTAAAATTTGTTCAATAATAATATCATCATTATTATTAGAAACTAAGGTATGATTACAGAAAACACCTTTGTGCGGTGCCGCTGAATAGGTAGGACCAGATACTATCCAGCCTAACTGTGAGCTCCTTAGTTTAGGACTGTTGACTCCTAGGGAAAATTGTTCATTACCTAGGATATCCCAAAATACATCTGCGCCTATTAAAACGTCTATATTGCCTGGCTGATGAAACATGGGATCAGCTAACTGAATGCCTTCGGGTAACTTCAGTGAGCTGATATCTATAGGGCTCTTTGGTAATCGACCCGTCAATTCCTTGAGCACTAGACATGAACAATCTACATTAAATTTACTGTTTAATGATTGCAATTTAATGTTACAGCTTTCAATAACATTATTTGTAGAAGAATTGCCTATGCCAATGACCTTTAGAGAGTCAATGGGATGGGACTTTAATAACAAACTGATCTTGAGAGATTCAGTTATGAAGGTGGATTGGCTGCCACAGTCTAATAGAGCACGAACTTTGATCTTTCGCTGATCAAATGGATTCTGTACCTCAACCATGGCAGTGGATAATATAACTTGAGTTTTCGACTTATTATTACAATAGCTTACTACTAATTCCCCCGGCTCCTCGACCGTGGTGAGTTGACTTGCCGTCTCTGATGGACGGTGTAGCAAGCTATTATGCCTCTCTGTGCACCCAGGCTCTAAACATGACCTGAAGCGACAGTCACTGACGGTGTGCCCCTGTCTTAGACAGTTTATACACAATTTATATTTGGTCACATCCGTCAACCTATCATCCACGCCTTTAGCCTTGAATGTTGGACAGTCATAGATCCTATGACGCTCGTCACAAATAATACATGTAAAGCCCTTTGGCTGTTTATTATTATTGCTGATATTACCTGCAAATGATTTAACCATATTATTGTGGTTGCGATGACCGTTATTATTATTACGATTTTGTTGTTTATTATTGTTTGCAGTTGAACGCTGAGGAGTCGTGGACGTCTTTGAAGACATAACGTTATTAGAACTATTGCTATTGCGATTTGTAGACTCGAGTACATCGGCTCGGTCTGTTAAAAACTTAAAAAACTGTTCTAAGTTTGGGGACTCGTTTGCGGTATCATTGCATTGTTCCTCCCATTTTAGCCAAGTCTGACTATCCAGCTTGTCTGAGAGCATAAATATGATTACGGAATCCCAATTATCCGTTGGCTGTCCTAAGCTGACCAAAGCGCGCAGATTCTTTGTGATGTGATCAACTAAACATCTCAACGACCGCTCTGTCTCGCGTGGAAGCTGCTTTATGCAAAATAAGGCCTTATAATGATGATATCGTAATAATTTTGTATTATTGTAACGCTTGCAAAGCAACTTCCATGCTTCAGCGTAATTTTTTGCGGAAACTTCAAGATTAGAAAGTATTTGAGCCGCATCACCTTGTAGGAACGAATTTAAATAATAGAATTTATTAATTTCTGAAATATGGTTATTGTTATGTATTAAGCCTTCGAAGGTGTCTCTAAACTCCAACCAGCGGAAATAATCACCGTTAAACTTTGCGATTTGTATCTGCGGGAGTTTTAATCCTAGACCTTGATGATGGTCGTCTGCACAGCACGAAGCATTGTGAATAGAGCTACGTCTTTGTTCGCATTCACTTTTCCGAGTAAATATTTCTATTATATTCTTAGCAGTTGCTATATGAACGACTATGTCTCTTTCAATGTTATCGCGCTCATCAATTTCCGCCGCGATATTTTCAGGACTGAGAACCTCTATCTCACCCTGCAAGTCATCTACCCTAACTGATAGTGCTTCAAACTTTGCAAGTCTTAAAGTAAGTTCCGTTAATTGAATATTGTTCAACTCGCTTTCCTTAGAAATGTTACTTAAATAATTTTTAAATTTGGTAATTTGTCCTTTAGCAGACGCTCTTTTTGTTAACAATTCCTTATAACGTTGCTTACTTTCAGCCATTGCGTATAATAATAATATAAAACTTTACTGAACGACAACAAAACTTGAACAACTAAAGCAATTAAATTAATAAAATGGGCTCACGCTCCTCGTCTCGACGTCACCTGCCACTAAGAAACCGGGTGCGCACGCGCTCAGCCGTGTGGCAGCCGGACGGCCGGGAACTCGACCGCACCGGTCCGTGCCGCACGCTGTCGCTCCGGCAGGCAAGCGAGTGCCTACGGCGCGGCGCCGGCGATCGTAAACAATCTGAAATAATCGGCACACTGCACTAAATATATGAAGTACGATATTTAATAGGTAGGTACCTGTTATGACGATAGCGGAGGACAAACAAAGAAAATAAAATAACAGTGAATTTTAGCTCAGTTGAAATATTAGACAAACGAATTTGATAATAATGTTGTGCGCAGCAATTAAGTTGAATGAAGAAACGTATCAATAGAAAACTTTCGAGCTTATTTATTTTTGTTGAAGGTAGATGAAAAATCTGATGCAATCCAGTATCGGGATATTTCGGCAATATTATGCACGAAAAATACCTTGATTCACACAAATGGATGCTATTCTCAATATTTAAATAGGTATTTTAAAAAGGAAATGGTTTAAAGGATGTACGGATGGACACTTAACTTTGGGATGACACGTTGACGCTCGGCTCGATGTGACACGTTAGCTGCGCCACTGCTCGACCCTGGCTCCTTGCGATGTCCAGGTGACAGTCCTCCAGTAGCTGGAACCCGTTGGCTTTTGCTTGTCCACTGCAAAGGCTACCAGCTGGAAGTCCGTTGTCGCCGCGCGCGTGCCGTGACCAGCCGACAGATTTCTTGATTTTCTTCTAATTTATTTGGTTCGCGGATTGCTCTTCTTAGTTCCCCTCATGGGCCACCATGTTATATCTTTGGAGGATATACTGGTGCCAAAATCAAAGTCCCGAATAACTTGGTATACATTTAATAATTATAAAAATGTTGTGTACAGATCGCAGGTCGAGGATGGAATGAACGAGAATAGTTGCAAGTACATACATCGTTCTAAGTAAAAATGTGTAGCGCCTACTATATTTGCTACTATAATTTGCATCGTCTCTGTTTCAACACTATGACTATTTTTACAGGCGCACGCCGCAACAACTCGTAAGTACCACTATGCTAGTTTGTTACGAATTCAAAATAAAGTGCGGGTTTCATTGGGTTTTCAGCCGTACACAATTCGCGATAAATTCATTATGTTCACATTCATGCATTTGAATGTAGCGCGAACCACTCAACTTGAATTTTTTTTAAATAAAAAAAGTTAAATTATTTTGCCATTGATTTTGTTAAAATTAATCTATGGAATGATTATATTAAAAGAGAGACCCATGAGTGATGATTATGTACACTGCTACTACAGTTTCTTTCAAGGTGATTTTACCACTGATTTAGCATCACTGTCCAAATCACAGTGATCTTTATTCTCATTCTAATAAAGTTGCTGTTGGATTGCTGCCCCTGACAAATCTGTCAAAATCATTGTGACCTTTATTCTCGTTACAATAAGGGTTTTGTTAGGTTGCTGGTGTCAGAGGTAAATGACGTTGATAGGGCGCCACTGTCAAGGTAAAAAAAATACCGCCCCCCCCCCCCCCTTATCTCCAAAGTTTGCAAAGAGAAATCTGAAATTATTCTATTTGATAGAAGATTATGTAAAGATTAAACGAAATCTCCAAATAGCACACTTTTTCAGAAATCATCAACAAAAGTTACATTAGTTCCAGTATCGGTCAAGAGATGGCGCTGACATAAAACTGCAATATTCTACACCGCAGTGCAGTGTTAAAATTCTCTGATAGACCTCGCCGATGAAAAATTAAAAACGTGATGGTACGGAACCCTCGGTGCGCAAGTCCGACTCGCTCTAGACCAGTTTTTTGTTTAGATACCCATTACATCTGCGGAGTTACGTTAGCTAATTTAATTTAACCCTGACCCAGGGTGGCAGGGACATCAACAGGTAAACTGAAACCATGAAATCAACACATGATTCTACACCCCGTAGCGTAAAAATTTTTGGCGGTTAATATCCTGCTTCCTCCTATTTTACATCTACTAATTACTACTTAACCCTTTGCCCGACCCGGGAATCGAACACAGGACCCCACGCTCAGCAGTCGTGGTTGCGACCACGAGACCAACGGGGCCGTTGGTCCTGCGCCTGATCTCTCTCCGATCGTGTCGGATTGCCGTCCCATTGGACTATGAGAGTGAGGGAAGAGGGAGTGCATCTGTGTCTGCGCGCACACTTGTGTACTAAATATCTCCCGCGCCGAAGGCCTTCGTTGACATTGGCCGCCGTGGCCGAAATACGGTCTGGAGGACTTTTACTGCTTAACTTCTCGACAAAATGAGGAAAAACATGATTATGAAACTCGGAATACACTTGGAACCCTCAATCACACATATTTTGGCCTTGCTTTAGTTTTGCTCACAGAAATGTTTACGGATTTCCCGATTAGTTTTGGATCCCAACTAAGCTTTTCTCTTGATCTCATCATGCGACAAGATCAATAATCAAACTGTATGTACAGACGCCAGCAGGTCAACCTACCCGAAACTGTCAGATTTTCCCAATCAACCTTGAACCTTATGTTTTAGCAATAAAGTCGAAAATCTATTAAAGAAATCTGACAGATTGTAGTAACTTCATGTGCTGGCGTCTGTACATAGTTTGGAAAGTAATAACAAACACGTGAGACATTATAAGTTATTATAAGTTAGTACGCAAAATACGCGCATTAACGTGGAGTTGCGGACACCAACTCGGATTACCTATTAAATAAGTTATGGTAAATGTGGATGTTTGGAGGGGCCCCCTTAGGGCCGAAGCCTGCCGGGTCAGCGGGATTGTCTGAAAGGGTTACTGCTGGCCCGGAACATAAAGGGCTAAGGAAGGAACACGGGTGGGTTTTAGTCAGTAAGAGTCTGACACTCCCTTCCGCTCCACCCAAAGCGGGAGTCATTTGATGACTTCCCATCCGCAAGAAAAAAAAAATGTGGATGTTTTGTTTTGAATATCACGGAAAAACGATAAATCGGCTCGAAAGAAACGGAAAATTTTCAATATTCACTAGTTCCTCAAAAATTTGGCAAATTGCGAATCAATGAACAAGGAAAACTGCTGTAATAATATAAAATCGACACATTTTGTGATGTGCCTTAGTCGAAGCAGTGGTGACTCAGTGAGCAGTGGTGGCTGAGTGGTATCGGCCCCGACTTACGACTCATGGTCATGGGTTCAAACCCAGTCAGACGCTTTACTTTGTGTTATTAATTTAATCACCACTGCTCTCAAACCGGTAAAGGAAAACACCGCGCAGAAACCGGCAAGTCTTAGAACCAAACAAACGAAAACATGTAACATCTACCATCCCGCACTGGACTCGCGTGCTGGATTACGGCCCACTTCCTCTCGAAAATAGGAGGCCTTTGTCCCAGCAGTGGGAATATTATAGGCTGATTATGCTTACGCTTAGTCAGTCGCATCATGATCATCATTCCAGTGAAAAACGTCCACTGCTGGACATAGGCCTCCCCAAAGCACCGCCACTTCGACCGGTTCTGTGCTTCTCGCGTCCAGCGGATTCCTACGGCCTTCACCAGGTCATCGGTCAACCCTGTGGATCATCTTCAATCACCACGCAATTTTAACGACATCAAAATCATAAAAATACTGCAATATTTTTTTTTATTCTCTAAAAACTTATTTACCTTCTAATTATGTACGGTTTTTCAAATTAATGAACCCTGTAGTGTATGCGGAAAGCATTGACATGTCAGTCACTTACCGGCCGTAGCCGACATCAGACGTCTCTGGATTTCGTTTATGCTACCTTACCTATGTATCTGTCAAAGTGTGTTTTATTAAGCATCCCAGCGAACATCACAAGTGGCGACGAGGATAAAAGTAAGTGCTGAAAACAGTTACCAAAAAAAGAGGAAGAATGCAGGCTGAAAAATAATGCACGTTGATAGTTGTTTACGATCAGTTAAGCGACTATATTTCGATAAGGATCGTTAATAGTTGGATACTAAAGTAAAAACAGAACGTAGTCACGCTGTACCTACCTACCTACACGTAAATAAATCGTTACCAAGGTAAAAGGTTACATCTAATGATTGCTTTGTTACCTAAGTTTCGTATGATTAAGTTACGAAAAATAAATTCTGCTTCGATTGATGTAAACAACTTATAAGCGTAAATGCAATGATATTATAAAGGAAAGATACGCTACGTTCATACTGAGTGACGCCGACGTTCTGTATTGTTGCGTTGTTATTACAAAGTAGTTACTGCGATAGACAATGCGGAACGTATGACACAGAAAGAGATAGCTATATGTATTGTTGCTTGCTGCTATTAGCGGACTAAATGAAACTACAACAATATTGTCTAAATTTGCCTGCAACAATTTGCGCCCGCTAGTGCCATATCTACCCCTTGAATATAATATCATTGCGTAAATGTTACAAAGGCCGTGCAGTAAGTGTTGGTTACAAGTGTTACAACAAAACAAAGGGCTATGCCTGAATAGTACGCAATTATTTCAATGTGCTGGAATGCAAACAGTAAATTATTGTTATTGGGTAAGTGTTCTCATTTAAATAACAAGATAATTGAGTTATTTGCACGCTTCTTATTTTAAATAAAAATAATAACCAATTATTATCATAAATCTTGGACATACTTAACTTTTCTGTTGTAAATAACCTACATACCCACCTATTGTAAAAATAAAACAAAATCATTGGATACTATTTTAATCAGGTCACTGGTTTTGCCAGGATCAATTGTTTACATTTCGACACAGAAATATCAAGGTCACGCAAATACTATTCTCAATACGACCATGCATAACGGATAAATGTGAGAAAAGACCGGGAAATGTTAGTGTAAGCATCAATAATGGCTTCAATCAATCAACTCAGCCTATCGCAGTCCATTACATACTGCCAACCAGTTAATAAACCTAATATGTTAATAGATAAAGGTTATTATCAGTCAATTTCCATAATAATAGTAAAGTAATGCTACTGAATAAAGTTATTCAGTATATTTAGTTAGTCATACTTACACATAAGTCAAAGGTCATGCTGAATCCGAAATGGTCTAAAGGCCACGCATATACTAACAGGTACCTTATGGCTACGCAGTAGTGTTACTGTTATCTATATAAAAGATAAAAGGCCACGCAAATACTAACAAGTACCTTATGGCTACGCATACTGTTATCTATATAAAAGATAAAAGGCCACGCATACGAGTCTCAAAATCCTGTTACAGGTCGCCCCAAAAAAATGACTCACGCAATAAGTACTTACAAAAATATAATAGGGCATGCAGTTGTAATACTGTTACTGATTTTCAGTAAAAGCCACGCAAAAATAAGAGTCAATACATTTTAATGCAAGCTGCAAAATGACTCATGCATCATCCACACTTCCCAACTAAGACCATTTTGATTGCGAAGGCGATCCGACATCTGTCGGCACTAGTTGGAGGAAATGGAAGAGGGCACTTGAAATTTATGAAACGAGCTACTCTTCTCCATGTTGGGAGAATTACCCAAACGAATGTATTCATTGTAATACCTATTAAACATAAACAATGCAAAAAAAAATAAAAAAAAAATGGGTTATTAGGTACTTGATGGTAGTAAAAAGTCTCATATTGTAGACCCGTTCCACATAGGAAAATTTCCTGCGTGTAGGAATAAGTAACTAATGAGTAATACTGATAATGCTTAACATGTGTACCTGAGTTCTAGGGTGACATAAATACCGATCTAAATTTAGATCGGTATCAACAGACTATGGGAAAGACAAAAGCTATGTAATTGTTACTATAATTAGGTACTAGTACCAACCAGTTAAAATAATAAGTATACATACTTTGAAATAAAATAGGGGCAAAGTGAAAATAAAAAGTCACAATAACAGTAAACTGCTGTTTGATGTTATTGCAATGATTAATTAATAATAATATAATAACAACAGAAAGCTGCCATCTTAAACACCTGCAGAATAGTTAGGAAATTCATACAGTTAGAGGAAGAAAACACTCTAATACACACCATACGCTGCATTTACTTGACTTTAGCCCGTAAATGTAGCTAAAACCAGCCTAAGAGGTGAGAAAAAAAAGACACTAAAAATAATAATACTAATGTTTATTTCCAGTAAAATGTTCATATAGGTTACAAGTACAGTAATATGGTACAACATAAAGTGCATTGAGTATTATCTCCTGGCACCCAAACTAGGTTATAGCCTGTGACTTGGGGACCAGTGATTCCATAAGGGTAGATAGATGAACAAAATGTTTAGTAAAACTGTTTTCACCTGTAACATGAATTAGTATGACATAATATTTTCTTATGATATGATGAATCGGTAAATCAATTTTGTTTGAGAAGAGAAGTTCCCTTCTTCTGTTGGAGTTTTGTGGTACTATCAAAGGTCACTAAGTTACAGGTGCCATGTATCATTATGTGAAACCAAGACAATAATGTACTTATAACAATAAAGATTGCTTACCTATTCAAACATAGGTACAGGCGTGATGTGGTTATGAGATTATAATTCTTATTTAAGTATCACAAAGTTGATAATACTGCCTTAGGTGAGGTCCTGTTACTAGTATTACAATGGTCTGTGTGAAAGTATTGATACCTTCAGTATGAGATTGGCACCATCTTTTGTATTGTTTGTCACATTAGAAGTCAGTCTATATTGATGGAAGATTAGTTAAAACTCAAATTAAAATATATTTATTTGTACACATAGATATACCATACTGGCCCATGATGGGAAAAAATATGTCACTATGTGCTGCCTTGCCAGGCGTACAAGTATTGCTTACGCAGTAGGTAGTAGGGGTACAAGTAGGCCTAAATAATAACAGCCGCACAGGTCGTTTGATCAGGTTAAGCTATGCTTGCCGCGGTTGGTCTGTGGATGGGTGACCATCTTTACATACCGAGACTCCTCCGTGCCTCGGAAAGCACGTTAAGCCGTTGGTCCCGGATGTCATTCGTGGATCTTTGACAGTCGTTACGGGTAGAAGCCCGAAAATCTGACAACCAGTCTTGCCAAGGGGTACCTATTGTATTACCCAGTGGCTGGGTTCTGGAGGTCAGGTGGGCAGTCGCCCCATATGAAATACTGTTATTCGGCTGCATCCGTAAGAAAGTTGGTTAGGATGCAGCTTTAAAATAAAAATAAAAAATAAAAAAAAAATTCATTTAATTCAGGCAAGACCCATATGAAATTAAAATATTACAATGCCTACTACCATAGAATAAAATTTCAATGCATAGAAATAAAACAAATTAACGAATACAAAATTAAAAAGGTAATGGAATTAAAATTAAGATAATAATGTCAATGTCAATTAAAACTAAGTGCACTGGCTATACATGTCTGCTACAGCATTTCCTAATGTAGGGGCAGTCAATTCGCTCAGCGATCATCACCAGGACAACCCAGTATTCTAGAACATGATACGATTATAAATTATTTTGATGATTCAATGTTATGGTAATTAACTAACCAACAGGCAAAAATACAACTTTTGTCAGACTAAACTTCTTGAACTACCTACCGGAAATGTTGTCAAGTAGTACCTAATAGGTATTGAAGTGGTTAAAAGTACCTAATGATACTACTAAATTAACAATAACCCTAAAAAAAAAAAAAAAAAAAAAATCGCATTGACTCATAAATATCTTCTAAATCTATTATTGTTCAATCGGTAAAAAAAAAAAAAAAAAAAAAAAAAATTAAAGGAAGAATAATCACAGAAATAGGTAGATACGCGCTGGTGGTAATTCCGTGGACTACTCAATAAAATACCATATTAGACTCAAAAATATATTGTGCATCCGCACAGGCAAACGATCAGAATTACAAGCACGTTTATGAATGTGACATCTGTCTAGAAAAATTATTCTATAAATACTGGGACACATATACAAACTCCATGATGTGTATTAGGCACATGCCAACATCATTGTTGTCATTAAGTTAATACCAACACTGGCCCTTGAACCAATCTAAACTCAGGTAAATCACATTACACACATTGAACACTATAAATAAATCTAAGCATAGACACATCCGCTGTTTAAAAATAATAAAACATTACAACAGCAAAAACATAGCAAAAGTATAAATTTGTCAAAGTATCCGTCACATATAAACAGCAAATATTCAAAACTATGTGATAGGGATCTCAAACAAATTATACTTCTGCAAGTATACCTTACCTACTGCTTAGAACCATTATATTATCTATTTAACGATATAAATAAACGATGTTTGGAGATGGCTTAGTACTGGAATACTAAGTTACTGTAGTACCTAGTTATATCGAAATATGGGAAGCTCTTTAGTACTGTTTGGATGATCTAATCAACTGAGTAATTAGAAGTCTCAGTATATTCGAATTCAGACTCTCAGATAATTATCAATTTTGGGAACACAAAACTTAATGTCATACCTTCATGATAAGGTTCAAATTCCATGGCAATTGTTGGGACCATAATATAGAAATACAAGCGTTGAATCTAAAGGTAGGTTCGTGAATATGGAAAGAAACGAAGTAAGATATATATTAGGTAGGAGTTGTAAGGACACAACCACAATGACAGATGTAAAATAATAGAAGATCTCAATAATTATTGTTTACCAAACAAGTTAAGTTGTGTCAGATCAGTGTGATTTAAATTCAACGACTCACCTACCTATAAAAACGGCGACGGAAACAAATTCAAATTCACTTATTTCGTGAACACAGGGTACATACAAAAGGTGTTATAAATACATAAGATCCGAGCTGTGCCCCGCCAAAAGGCATACAAAATATCAAAGGTTCCATAATGTCATGTGGAAAAAAACATACAACAATACTCAAAATTATTTAGTATGTCTTAACATGAGCTTATATTGGATTAAGTTAAAAAGTATAATTAAAATTTGTCATTTAAATATTGTCAAAAGAATAATACACCTTGCTATTTAACAGTTTGAACAGACAAGATCACTCACCATGTCACACGTAGGCACATACACATAATAATAGCATTTAATTTCAGCACAACCGTGGTGATGGTCTAGCCCGACTAAGTTCGTGGGTTTGAAACCAGGCAGGCATTTTGTGTATTTTCACTCATCACCACTGTTCATCAACGGTGAAGGAAAACACCGTGAGGAAACCGGCATGTCTGAGAACCAATACTTCGAAGACATGTGATTCATTAAATTGGACGCAATGGGCATCCATTAAATTGGACGCATTTGGACATCCATTATATGGCGAAGGAAAACATCGTGAGGAAACCGGAAAACATCATGAGGAAACCATATGTAACACTCCATTAAATTGGATTTATCAAAGCGAAAGTTCTAGGAAAATCATCTACTTTTACAATATTTGTAAATATGTGAGCACGATGTATCTATCACAGAATTGAGTGCATCGTCTTCACATATAATTAAATATTATGTTTATAAGAACTTGTAAAACATTTTAAAAGAGTAACGATGGAGTTTCTTGCCCATTCTTCTCCATACGAAAACTACCTTTTCGAATGGGCGATTAGAATCAATTCAACATTTCAATTTAATAAAAATAAAGGAGGGATGTAGTGTATGCGGAAAGCATTGACATGTCAGTCACTTACCGGCCGTAGCCGACATCAGACGTCTCTGGATTTCGTTTATGCTACCTTACCTATGTATCTGTCAAAGTGTGTTTTATTAAGCATCCCAGCGAACATCACAAACCCCTAAACACTTTTTGAGGGTCTAACGATGATGATAAATGAGCTCATTTTAACTCTCTGCCTTTGTTTCCACCGTTTATAAGCTAGGGTACCTCGAAACGGGTTAGAACTGTGAAAAACCGCGTGCGAGCCGAGTGAGCGAAGCGAGCGGAGCCGCAACAGCGGCCGGCGAGAACTACACAACCAAGTTGGTTGCAGTTAATTGACTGTCTAGTCATTTTACGACCCCAAAATAGGAGTTATTTGAGGTTCACAAAAAGAGTAGCATTCATTATTCAATCATATTTTGAGCACTTATTTATTTACTAGCTGCGCCCCGCGGTTTCACCCGCATAAGTTTCGATCCCGTAGGAATATCGGGATAAAATGTAGCTTATATGTTAATCCAGGGTGTCAGCAACCTCCATACCAAATTTTATCAAAATTGGTCCAGCCGTTTAAGCGTGAAGAAGTAACAAACATATAAACACACACACACACTCACAAACTTTCGCCTTTATAATAGTAGTGTGATTACTGAATAGTTAATATATGGTGCCATACTTGCACTGCAATAGTCACCACACAACCTCAAAGCATTCAAATTGATAATTTATACCTAATCATCACAATTTCAATCCAACGTTCGAGAGGGCCAGTGGGGTAACTACCGAACTTGGTACTTACTAGGGTACTTGTAACTGACAGGCCTATTTGAATGATGACGTGATTGGATTTGTACTTAAGTGGGACCCACTGACCCCATGTTTATTGTAAGAGTTCCGTTTACAAGGGTCCCTGGAAAGTGATGGAAACGTGGAAATGTAGATTTATGGGGAACTACTGAGATTAAGATCGTTTTGACAAGTACAGTCACAAGCACTAATATGTCCACACTTGGCAACTTTCAATTGCGATTTTTTCGTGAAATAACGAATGCAACGTTGAAATACGACACTTTACACAAACCTATGGGTACGAAAATACGTTGTTCGTAATAACATAAAATTTAATTCAAAACTAAAGGAGAAAATCGTCTTTGAATAAAGCCAAGTGTATATACTTATGCTCGTGACTGTACCTATTTGACTTCAATAGACCTCTATTTAACACGGAAGTCAAGTAGTTTTTGTATTTTATGATGAAACCAGCTGACCCCGGCGAACTTCATACCGCTTCAGATTTTTTTTTCCCATCCATACTAATATTAGGTATAAATGCAAAGGGGTGTCTACCTGTTACCTCTTCACGCTTAAACCGCTGAACCGATTTAGATGAAATTTGGTATAGACATAGTTTGAGTCCCGGGAAAGGACATTTGGATTGTATTTATCCCGATATTCCCCCGGAAAACTTATGCGGATGAAACCGCGGGGCGTTGCTAGTGTTTTAATAATTAATCTGCTATTTGGGTCGAAGACAAATCCAACAAATAAAAGATTATAAAAATCGGTCCAGCCGTTTTTAAGTTGTAAACGTCTAACTAACCCGACATTGTTTTATAGGTATATCGCACCTCCGATAAAATAGGGGTACGACTCAAAAAAAGAAAAAAAAAAGAATTTTCAAAAGAAGATTCAGGTTGTTTTTCAGGAAAATTTAACAACAGCGTATGCCATTATATCATATTTTTTGTAAGCTTTTCAAGTATGTATAATTTTGATCACATAATAATAACAGTGTAAGAATAAAGACTGATTAACAAATCCGTGATTTTATTTTCGCTTTTCTAAAAATCCAGGTTTTTTGAGTTTTATCCCTATTTTATCGGAGGTTCGATATTAGATTAAGTTTGTATATTCGATCATTCACATTGTTTAAATATATGTCAGCAATGTTAAACATTCAGTACGAATATTATGCACCAAAAATAACTTACTACCTTTTTACAAGCTTATAATTAGCTCGCACTGTTCGTATGTATGTATGTATGTAAGTTGTCCGTCCAAAATTTGCAAACAATTTTTCGACCATTAATTGGTATCCGATTGAGCTGAAACTTGGCATCCCTAAACATTTAGTTCTGGTAACAATACAATGTGCAATACTCAATCACACTAATATTATAAAGGTGAAAGTTTGTGAGTGTCTATATCTGTAGTTTTTTTCTGTGATCAAATGAGCATTATTAGTCGTGCACTATTGGATTTTCCAATTTTTTTTATTCTATTAAAGATTTTGCTAAAGTATTTATCCAAACCTTAGACAAAGAAAAGTAGGTATAGACGGCGGATAGCTCCATTTCATTTCCACAAGAAAGGGATAAAGTAATGAGTTATTATAAGTAACAGAAAAGGATAAAGCTATACTATTTCCGTCTCTCAGTGCGTGCCAGTTTTTTCAAGGCAGCTACTTAAGTAACTCAAACTCTTTATTGCATTCATGTGTTTATATAGTTGTTACAATATACATAAGTAAGTTCCAACATGAAACCCGGTTAGAGTTAGTTTTTTGTCTCATGTGTGGCCACGCTACCCGATGCTCTATTCTATAGCATTCTTACTCTAAGATCCAAACAATATCTCTCTCTCTTCTTTTTTATATAGGCATTGACATTGATGAATTTTTTTTTAAACAATGACATTTGCTTACTTTGTAAAGTATTATATTATTTTTTAATTGTGAATGTGAAGACGATGTGGGTCATTTTACATATATATATTTTTTTATTATTCTCTCTGTTCTGTTAGTTTTTTTTTCATGGTCTGGCAGTTTGAGTAATTTATATGGCCTACCCAAATGTCCTTTCTTTGGTATTGTTCATCGAATCGTTGAGCTCCTTAAGTCTTGAGTTGAGCTGCACGATTTTTGACAAATGCGTGCACTGACTGGACAGGTCCTCTCAATCTGTGTGGTTCTTTCCTCAAAAGACCACCTCAGACATCGATCTACATGGTCTTCATATAACCTGACCAAGATTATGTCTGGACTTTAAAAGAGACTGTGACCTCTGAGTTTGTTTCGGCCTTTCTTCTCAGAGTAGTCAGATAGGAAACGCCGACTTCATCTAGTTAAAAAAAAAAACATGATTGACGTGTAAAAGTGTTTGTACAAACCTACTTACAAAAAATAAAATCATTTCATTTCAATAACAAACCTAACACTTCAATTAACCATCAAAATTGTCACTCGATATTCACGCAGCAAGCCCTGGTAACGAGCTAACTCGAATTGGTTAACTTACCGATCGCTTAGAGCCACTTAAGAGTTCCGTAGTAGTTGTATAATAGGAAATGTTCGATCCCCACAATTCGGATTTCAATTCGATATGATTGATCCAAGTTCAGCTTGTTATGAGTTTGCAAGATTGTGTGTGTATTATCCTCAGTTTGATTTCGTGTTATTTGATTTTGGAAGTTCTGCGCGGGTGTTGACTTTGTGTAATATAATGTAGGATGAAATTATCTTGTTGCGAAGTTGATGAGTTGATGAGTTGGTGGAGTTTCTCATTTGTGTTTTTCGAAGTAAACGTTACGTTAATTGGAACGATTTATGGATTGAAAATATAACTTTTTAACTACAGGCACATAATTATGTATCATAGATGATACGTAAAGTCTTCAAACGAAATAAATTTTATGTGCGAAACGGGTAGATATTTCCAAATCCAAAAACGTTCGAATTCACATTAGAATTACTTCGCGCGTTGTTGCTAGGCTATCTCAGCTTTTACTTAAAAGATAATAAAGAAAGAAATAAAGAAAGAAAATACATTTATTTAGCACAGACTAAAAGACACACAATACACCAGATAGTCAGATAATAGTCGTACATCAGGTAAAAACAAAAAAAAAAGATAAAAAGTGCAAAGTCCGATCTAAGAAATTAGCAGGAAAGTGTGCCTCACGGCTGCGCCAAAAAGGCCCAGTATTTATATAATCGTCCTACAATGTTCCCACTGCTGGGACACAGGTCTCTTCTCTGTGCTAAGGAGTGAGCCGTAATCCACCACGCGGGCCCAGTGCTGGTTGGTAGATGTCTTAAGTACTCGAATTTTTGGTTCTAGGGTGCGCCCCGCGGTTTCACCCGCATAAGTGTTGATCTCGTGGGAATATCGGGATAAAAAGTATCCTATGTGTTATTCTAATGTATAAGCTATATTACTGTAAAGTTTCATGAAATTATATTAAATAGTTTTTGCGTGAAGAAGTAACAAACACACTCGCAAACTTTCGCCTTTATAATGGGATTCAGTTTATACCATAACATTCGCAAAAATATCCCACCACACCCGTAAACGACTTTATATCACTATAAAAAATCCCAAACATACCTAAACCCCGACACATCATTAGTTAGAAGTACCCACTCATTTTCCAGTTATACCTGCTTCAAATTCACGCAATTCCGAGCCAGTTCCAACTCGGGTCTCCGTAATGAGCGGACAGACGCCACGCGTCAAAACCGACATCCCCACACAAAGGAAGTAGGTACGTAACCTTTTTTAAAAACCTGTTAAAAGTGACCTTTAGCAGACTGACCGCTGTAAAACTGCCCCTTATCCGAGACCCTTTCTTATCCAACTCGGATTTTTCCATTCGATTTAGCAGACTAAGAATTTGGGACCCATCTTTTAGGTCATTGAATTGAAAGCAAGAAAATTCAATTTATACGAAGCCGCGATGCTTTCAACGAATTTACATATTAAAATAAGAATTGTTTTGGCATAATGTAAGGGCCTAAAATGTTTGTTTATTAAATCCGGTTTGATTTTCTTGCTTTTCGAGGATCTAATGGAAATGCAAAATCTTGAATATCACAGACCAGCTAATCTGTGATATTTTGTTGTATGTATATAAGTATTTATTCTTAAAATTTAGTTATAAATATTTTCTAATTTGTTAACTGTTATTGCACCTACTGTGCATTGTCTCTGCATCACCCTAAGGTAGACTGGTAGAAAATGCCCAAGGCATTAAGTCCGCCTTTGTACAGTTTTTATTGTATAAAGTTTTATTATATAAATAAATATTCAAGATTTTGGATTTCCATTTGGGTAAAAGGTTCAAACTCAAACTCATACGGAAAGCATTTATTTCAGTTAAACCATTAACAGGCACTTTTGAATTGTCAAGAAGTCGGTCAGTCAGAAAATATGAAGCTAGTTGCCCATTCCAAAGTGTAGGTACCTATGGAGAAGAACGAGCAAGAAACTCCATGGAAACTGTTTAAATTATATTTTACAAAAATATTAGTTAGGTACATCATTGCTTTTGAATTTATAATTATATAATGTGAGAACGATGTAAAAAATAAAAAAGACAAGCGTCCAGAGGACAAGAAATAGTAGCAAACCAACAATCCAAAAATAAAATACGTAATTAAAAATAGGCCGAACCAGCTAAGAGATGACCAGCCCCAACTCACGGCGCTCGTTCACGAACATGATGCATAGATCAGCACCATTCACCTCAACCATTTTGAAAGGAGCTAAATGATCCAACACACACGCCACCGTCAGCGAGACATTTGAGTGAGCATGACATACTATCAGCCGCCAGGGCACATTCAAGTTCAGCAGCTGATTAGGTCAAATGCAAGTGTCTAGTCTTTCGAAGAGGTCAAAACTACTTTAGGCAAACACTTTGGATTACACTGTGGCTAAAGAACTTTTGGGAAAAGATAAACTTTAATAGGCTTAGGAATTTACATGTCTGATGAAGCTGTGAAGGGTATAGTGGAAATAAGGGGATTACAGCACCTAAACGCAAAAAACGCAGGTTTTAGAACCAATAAAAGTATAAGATCGACTACAGTAAACAAAATCAGAAAAATATATGATATTCTTCAGAATATATGCTAGGTAGATAGTGTGTTAAATAAATAATACAACCAATTTGATTCCATAGAAAAAAAATCATGAAGATACCTTTAAAAACTATCTTTTTACAATAAAAACCATACTAAAATACAGACAATCATTCTGATTTTTTGTCAGATTATTCTACAAGCAACATACTAAAGCACTAGTGTTTTAATTTTTTAGTCCAAACAATAGATTTTTTTTTGTAAATAGTTATTAGCATTATATTTTGCAATAAATTACCAGCGTTGTGTCATCGCGCTTCTCTTTCTTTTCTATGCAGTCCCACAGTGACCGCGCTGTAGGTCATGTAAGCCCCCCAAGCCGACCAATCAGTGCAAAAGAGCTGTGGCGGCCCAGTGGAAACGGCCGCGACTTAAGAGTTGAAGGTCGTAGGTTCGAACCCAGGCAGGCACTTTACTGTGTGTAAATTATTTCATCACCACTGCTCTCAAAACGGTGAAAGAAAACATCGCGTGGAAACTAGCATGTCCTAGAACCAAAAATTCGAAGACATGTGACATTTACCAACCCGAACAGGGCCCGTGTGATGAATTTCGGCTCACTTACTCCCTCTCACAGAGAAGAGGCTTGTGTCCCAGCAGTGGGAACATTATAGGCTGATTTCGTTATCAGAGCAAAAAGTTTTGGAAAACACAATAGTGATACTACAATTTATCTCACAACTCCAAATGCCCACATAACCCATCGTTCCCTAACTAACGAGGCACCTAAAGCGGGCGATAACCAGAATTTAACACAAGTACATGTGAGTTATCCGCCTCGTTTTACGTCTCGTATCCATAAAACGGTATGATAGTATTCCCTACCATTTTTATGACGTCATCGCCGTCCCTTCCGTTCGGCCCGACCGGTAACAGATGGTGTTTATTTAAACACGAGGTTTTGTGTGTGTGGTGAGGTGAAAATGTTCAGTGTAAAAGTCAAAGTCAAATCATTTATTTCAAATAGGCACATTACAGGCACTTTTGAACGTCAAAAATTACAGTAAAATTGAATTGATTCTAGTCGCCCCTTCCTAGGTAGTGTTTGTATATAGAAGATATTTTTTTCCTTTTTTATATAAAATGGGCCCGCTCTTGACCCCGATCACGCTTGATGGAAAGCGGTGGATGAGGTCTATGATAGAACGAGCGTGCCCAGAAGATGCCTAAGGCACTGGAACTCCCACGCATCGATGAAACACAGCAGGCTGCTTGACGCCGAACTCCAGTGGGAGACCCGGTCGCAAACCAGGCGGGCGTTAGCCCTACCACCGCAAGGGAAGTCAAATAAACTGTTGGTGCGACTGTCCAGGATGCGCCGAGCGCTCGGTTCAGTTGAGTAACTGGCGGAACAAACTGCGCTACACGAGGAGGCTTCTTCATGCATCCCAAAATTGAATAAATTACTTATTCAAATTAAGCAGAGTTTCAGCACTTTTCGAACGTCAAAAGTACACAACACAATTCCGTTTTATCTTCTCCCCAAGATAAAGGTATTAAAAGTTAAATAGGTTAAAATAATAAAGTAGAGAAAAAGATCCCGAACCGGGAAGTCAAACAAAATTCAGCATTCAACATAAGTGTAGGAAGAAATCAAATATTGTCTTAAGAAAGGCAAATAGAGGGAATCTTGAGAAGTTAAACTTTGCATGAGAATTTTAATCTAAAAGTCAATTAGTTCTACTCGTGATGTTTGTCAGCGTTTAGTGTGGCAAAGCTGGTGAAATGTCCTTGAAAAACTATGAGAAGTTACGGAAAACTATCGTATTAGAAGCTATAAGAGACAAAATATATGAGACTGCAACTATGACAGAGCAAATTTTTCGGTTTATATTATAATTCGATTCGCACGAATTTACTCGCCCGAAAAGTGCGAAACGTCACGTTTATATAATACTAGCTTCCGCCCGCGGCTTCGCCCGCGAGGTATGTTGATAAAAACTATCCTATATCCTTCTTCGGGATGAAATCTACCTCTCTTCCCATCGTCATTCTCCTGTCCTTATCCCAAATTATTTAACACGTCTTTTTCTTCCACACTTCTCTATTAGTCGTCATCTCGGTAGTCACCCCCTTTCTAATCATATCATCATTCATCATCAATATACCTCTCTTTATGAATTTATCAATTTCGCCTTCAATCCATTATTACATCTCGGTGAATGAAAGGATTATATTTCCAATTATTTATTATTGTCTTAATTGGAAGGCTATTCCCGTATCAGTCAACAATTTAAATAATAATAATAATTCTAAGAAATCTTCAATCATTAAATCTGCTTCGTTATTTTTGACGGGATCTGATTAAAATATCAAAGATGCAAGTTTAATTTAGTTAGCAAGTTAAATTAGTGAAATAGGCTGTCAGGACTGTGAAATGGGGCTAGGCTTCCACAAAAATGATTTAATCAAGCTGAATTTCTGAAGACAGGAATTCGTGTAGGAATCTATTAATTTGCGTAGAGGGATCTTGTAACTTCAAAGCAAGGACTTGAAAACTAAATGAATTTCGTTCCGTTAGGTACCACTAATGTTATCGTCCAAAATTTGTAACGACACTAAAACCTAAAACTATCAATAACGTTACAAAAAAAAAACGTTAAAGAATATAATTTTCGTAGAACAATATTATATGTAACGTTATAGGTATCAGTAACATTAAGCTTATCCGCTTGTAATAACGTTCAGGTGAAACGTTACTGATTCATTTGTAACGTTATTCTTCATACTTTTTCGTCTTTTTCATCATCTTTTATGTCATGAAGGTGGCAAAGTTCAGTATCGAAATGAATAACGTTATTATATCGTTATACTAATAACGATCATCATCATCATCATTCTCCTACCCTTATCCCAATCTATTTGGGGTCAGCGCAACATGTCTTTTTCTTCCATACTTCTCTATTAGTCGTCATCTCGGTAGTCACCCCCTTTCTAACCATATCATCATTCACACAGTCCACCCATCGTTTCTTTGTTCTTCCCCTACGAATAACGATAATTATATTGATAATATTGTTAGTGAACAGTTTAAGATTTCGTTCCGTTTGTCAGTATCGTTATAGCCAAGGAATTAATTTAGTTACGATACTGGTGGAACGGTACAAATTATCGGTACTGGTACTATGCGTAACGTTATTTTGAGTAACGTTTCAAGTCCCTGCTTCAAAGTCATAGTATGTTGTGTGTATCACCACAGGCAAACTACGCATCATACTAACGTCACTCAAAATACCCAACCAGACATTACCGCGCAACTAGCATAAAAGAGCTCAAATACATAAATTATAATATAATTTTATGCTAGTTGCGCGGTAAACTTTGCTTGCGCGATGCAGGATTTAGCGTGACGTCAGTGTGGTACGTAGTTCGCATGCGGTGATGTAGGTAGATGCCGCCACAAAAAACATACATATACATACATAATCAGCCTTTAATGTTCCCACTGCTGTGACACAGGCCTCCTCTCGGTGAGAGGGAGTGGGCCGTAATCCACCTGCGGGCCCAGTGCGGGTTGGCAAATGTCACATGTCTTCGAATTTTTGGTTCTAGGACATGCCGGTTTCCTCACGATGTTTTCCTTCACCGTTTTGAGAGCAGTGGTGATGAAATAATTTATACAAAGTAAAATCTATAGACTCTGGTATCCGTGTCATCGAAAGGGACAAAAAATCCGGCAATCTTCATCATACTATCATTTTTACAGCTTATTACACTGCACCTTACCATTTTCACAGTTGCGCAAATGTACTATTATTGAATTATGCACGAAAAAGATCTTATTTTCCGTTTAATCGCGGTGTAGTAGGTATTTATTATTCCATTCATAAACGTCAAACTTGTGCACATTGATGTGCTTAGCCGACACGCAGTAAGGGACAGAAATATTCTTACTCTGTCTCTTTTCTTGTGCGAATGAAAAAGAAGATATGCAGCAGTCTATAGTTTACTCTGTCTACGGCAGCAGTCTATAGTTTACTCTGTCTACGGCAGCAGTCTATAGTTTACTCTGTCTACGGCAGCAGTCTATAGTTTACTCTGTCTACGGTCTGTACATTGCCCATTAAAAATCTTAATGTCATAGACAAATTAAACGTAGGAAGATAGAGACATTCAAAGTAAATATTTTGAACGAGTAACATTGCCATTCAATGCAGCAATGCCGCCAGACTTGGCACGTATCCGAAACCTTACTATCTGCAGGAATTCTTCGTAGCTACAGCATAATTACTGTATTATTTCACTCTTGTGGTAAGAATGAAAATAGATAATTATGTACAAGAACTTTGTATTGTGTACTTCCATGTTCTTTGTTACAGATAATATTCTAGCAAAAGTCGTCGATTGGCTTACAAAACTCCATCAAATTATGTGTAACCGAGGAAAACATATAATTTACTGGGACAATCGATAGTGGGTATATTCTGTTACATTCTTCTCCATACGAAAACTACCTTTTGGAATGGGCGACTAGAATCAATTCTATTTAGTTGTAACTTTTGACGTTTAAAAGTGTTTTTAATGTGCCTATTTGAAATAAATGATTTGACTTTGACTTTGCATGATAATTTCTACCGAACTCAGCGGTATTTTTGTATTGGCAACTTATTGATTAGACGCCATTTTATCGCCCGCCCGCCGTCCATTTTACTTTTGTGGTATACAAAAGTAAAATGGACGGCGGGCGGGCGATACCAGTAATTACCCCAGTAAACCTTAAACTGATTTATGATAATTTAAATCTTTATTATGTTAGTTAGGTTTTATTTACTTAATATATTAATGATGAGTTTATTTTATTATTAAAATGCTTTTACTCAATTATATGACTACCTAAATATACAAATAAATACAAAACCATAGGGTACTTAGGCGTCGAAGTACTTAGTAAAATATTATATAACAAACCACACAAAAATTCCCTCTAGTTACAAAAACAAAGACCAAAATGTAAATACGAAACTTTTCATAATAACCGTTTTCATTTCAAAGAACCGCCATTTTTGTCACTCAAGAATTGCATTCGAAATTTGAAAAAGAGCGGCGGTAATTTGAAATTCGAATTCGTTCCGTGTCAGTCGACGTTTGGCTGCGCTACAGTTAGCACGTTTTAATGAAGTGCATTTAGCAGATGGCGTAGAAGTAACGAATTTAAATTACTTTTTCCCCTTCTTCATTAAGAGTTTTTGTCTCTTGAGCTTCTATTTCAACTGTTTCCTTTCCCCTTATCTTTGAGATAAAGACGTTTCATTATCCTTCGACCTTTTTTTTATTTTTATTGCCAACGCCTTTCATAGTGGTAATTAAAGAACAGATATTTTATTGCTGCGTGGACTTAAAGTTTATCCGGCACGATTTACGTTCTTCTTGTTAACCTTTTTAGATTAACTTTGACTTTTTATGGTCGAGGAAATCCTTCTGAAAATAGAATTTAGAAGATAGTAAAAGCTACTGGAATGTGTTGAATTATTTACTTTCACAAATTACATTTTGACGTTCTAAATCAGTAAATTCAGTTCAACATATTTTGCTAAAGGAGCGGTGGGAGCGATGCTAACTGAAATATTGTATGAAATTGACTGACGAAGATTCTGGTGACTTTTTCGTTTGCATTGACTTCGAGTTGAATAAAACGTTTTGTTTAGAAGAATTCTATAGATATTCAGGGTCAAATTAGCTAGCGAAACATTCTAGACGTGATAAGTATCGTTATCTAAACGACAAATTAATTAAAAAAATATAAGAAAAAGATATTTATTTACTTAGTTAAACTTTTCGCACAAAAATACCTTTTTGTGCGAAAAGTTTAACTAAATAAATATCTTTTTCTTATATTTTTTCACTGGCGGACTTAATGCCTTAGGCATTCTGTACCAGTCAACCAAGGGTGGTGAAGAGATTAGATGGTACTTTGGTTGACACGAACAATGACAAAAAAAACTATTAAAACAATAAAAAAACAGACAACTACAACTGACTACTAACTGTTATATTTCTTTTTGGGGTGTCAACGGCCGCTACGAGTGTTGTTACTTGAAGTATGAGTTGAGAAAATCTGCTTTCTTTTGTTTATCTACAACGCCACATGAGAACAACGCGTCATACTGACGTCACGCAAAATCCTGCATCTCGCA
Source organism: Oligia strigilis (assembly GCA_951800025.1). Classification (NCBI taxonomy): domain Eukaryota; kingdom Metazoa; phylum Arthropoda; class Insecta; order Lepidoptera; family Noctuidae; genus Oligia; species Oligia strigilis. The sequence goes on from OX637566.1 coordinate 6,757,844, forward strand.
AGCAGAGTTTACCGCGTAACTAGTAAAAACATATACGTATATGTACAACGGCCCGACATGAATCATCGGGCACTTGCCCGCCAGACACAACACCTTCTGGTCGGAGGATCCTCCCTTTTCTATAGAGTATGAGTGAACTTCACACCCTGTTCCTCATACCTCTATAAACCGACTTCTAAAAAGGAGGAGGTTCTCAATTCGAATGTTTATGTCTTTAAAAGATGGTCACCCATCCACAATCCAGCCGCGGCAAGCGTTGCTTAACCTGATCGATGGGCCTGTGCGGCTGTTATTATTTAGTCACGGGCCACTCAATCATGTGTGTAAGTATTGACCACTAATTACCAGTCACCGTATATGTATAATAATGTTTTTTTTTTCCGGATGGGAAATCATCAAATGTGAAATGACCCGTCCCGCTCTGGGTGGAGCGGAAGGGAGTGTCAGACTCTTACTGACTAAAACCCACCCATGTTCCTTCCTTAGCCCTTTATGTTCCGGGCCAGCGGTAACCCTTTCGGACAATCCCATTGACCCGGCAGGCTTCGGCCCTATGGAGCCCCTCCTCATATAATAATGCTTGAAGGGTTATGAAGCATGCATCATTTACATGACTTTGGAAGCTTTAAGTTCTTCACTTGGAACTACATAAAAGGCTATTTATAAAAAAACTATGTATTTTCTCAAACACTAGAGAATCAAACAAAACATTTATAGAACCTTCCATATAGCACAAACCTCCATCTCTGTCCCACCCAACACGTTAAAGAGTGAGAAAATACCGAACCCTTTCCCAAACTTGGAAACTACCGCGCGATGAGTCAACACCACTTAAAATTCCGCAGTTCACAAGGCAAACTTTATACACATTTCAAGCAAAAGTATTTTCAGGAACGATTTTCTATATTCAGGGCCAAGATAATATCAATAAAAACCCGAAGAAACTCGTAAAATTTAAATGTAGTTTCTGAACTGCAGTAACAGCTTTTGCTGGACAAGTTTTTAGATTTTATCTTGAAGTTGAAAAAATGGGTGTTTGCATTTAGCAGATATACTATAGTTTTTTTTAGCATAGCAATAGCGGTCATTGTCCTTTAAATGGACTTTAGCGGGACCAATTTTGATCAAATTTTGTATGGAGGTAGCTGACACCCTGGATTAACATATAGGCTACTTTTTATCTCGATATTTCCACGGGATCAAAACTTATGCGGGTGAAACCGCTGGGCGCAGCTAGTATTTACCTCAATTCGAAAACATGTGATATCTACCAACCCGCACTGGGCCCCCGTGGTAGATTGCAGCCCACTCCCTTTTAAAGAGAGGACCCAGTAGTCCCAGTAGTGGGAAAATTACAAGCTGATTATGCTTCAGGCTTACAATTCAACTGTAATCATCAATTGGTTTACCACACAATGATGACTATAGAAATATCAACTTTATCACAACGTCTGAAGGGTAGATTCAATACTTTTTTCTGTAACAAAATACAGGAGAGCAATATCAGCAATATTGTTAAATCGGGTATTAACACCTCAGCAAGTCGAACTATTAGCCACGCTCGAATACACAGAAACACTTTCAATGAAGCATTGTGTGAGGGTAGATAGTTATATTGAATTGAATCTCGTCTATGTATGGTTTGTGTTATCTTTTTTAACATATAACCAGGCTCCTGGATAAACAATAACGTCGATCGAAGGTTAAGTTACGCTAGCCATAGTCGGTCCATGGATGGGTGACCGACATTTACGAATCGTGCCTTGGAAAGCACGTTAAGCCGTTGGTACCGGCGGCTGTCATTCGTAGATCTTTGACAGTCTTTACGGGTAGTCAGAACCCCGAAAGTCTGACGAGACTTACCAAGGGTATAGTACTACCCAGTAACTGGGTCCTGGAGGTCAGATATTAATAACTAGCTTCAACTTTCTGACTAACTGACAGACTATTTAATTTTGACAATTCAAAAGTGCCTGTACAAGGTTTAATTGAAATAAATGCTTTTGAGTTAGATAGGCAGTCGCTCAATGTAACATACTGGTATTATTCTGCATCTAGTTAGACTAGAAGCCGACCTCAACATAGTTGAGATAAGGCTATACAGATGATGAACCAGGCGCCCTACCTGCTCGCGAAGTATGACCAATTCTATCTCGATTCTACCAAGAATAGACAAAGTTCTTTCTATCCAACTCAATATCTCTTCAGCCTGAGCATGAGACAACCCGTACTCTTAGGTTTCTATGAAGACAAAGACTTTTCTGTAAATTTTGACGTTGTAAAGCCCCTTCTAGCGGTATCTACAACGCCACATGCGAATAACGCGTCATATACGTCAAGCAAAATCCTGCATCTCGCAAGCAGAGTTTACCGCGCAACTAGCATAGCATAGATACAACGGGCCCGACATGAATCATAGTTACCCGCCAGACACAACACCCGTCTGGTCGGAGGATCCTCCCTTTTCTATGGAAGTTGAGTGAACTTTACACCCTGTTCCTCATACCTTTATATGCCCATCACACTATCCTAATCCTTTTTTTTTTTTTTTTAACGTTGAGAAATGCTCATGCATTCTGCACTACCACGGGGAGGTAGTGCAGTTATGTGGGACTCTAACCCACTAAAACTCCACGGTGTCCTCCTCTGCCGCTTACGGCGGGAACACGGGCACGCGTTAGCATTCATCCGTGAACCCGCCGCGGCTGTCCGTCACCGGACCCTCCTCTGGGGAGTACTCCCCATCACCGGCGCACCAGAACACATAGCACGCCGTGACCACCCCAAGGACCAAACCAGCACATGGGCGCCAGACGACCCCGTGTCTGGGCACCCTTGGTCCCCCTTCGACGACGGGTCAGATCATTGGCCCCGCCGCCTGCCAATTTTTGGCCGCAGAGGATAGGGAGAGCGGCCAATGTAATACCAACACTCCTCCTCCCCTGCGGCCCCACCGCGTCCGCCATCAGACGGTGGCGACCCCGTCAAGGCCGCGGAAGGTAGGGAGAGCGGCGCACCGCAAAACCGGCACTCCTCTCCCGCCGCGGCCTCCAACCCTCAGCCGCGATGCCTCCCACACGACATCGCGGCCCGCCTCAGTTGCGATGTCACCGAAGCGGCACCGCAACCTACTTGTTGGCCGCTACGTCGTCGGCTTGTCGGCAAAAGCCCTGACGAGCGGCCCCTCCTCGGGTTCCTCTTCGCTTCACCGTGGGTGTCCAAGCCACGGCTACTGAGCCCCCCCGCCTCGACAATGCGGGAACCCACCGGGGGGGCCGACACTATCCTAATCCTATCCTAACTAATATTATAAATGCGAAAGTAAGTTTGTTTGTTACCTTTTCACGCATAAACCACTGAACCGATCATCTTGAAATTTTGCATATACGTTGTCAGGTGTACAGAAACGGACATAGGGTACCTTTCATCCCGGAAAAAATTGCTGTTCCCGAGGAAAACAACAATGACGTTATTATGATAATAGATGGCGCCACGTCTCTTTCGAACGGGATTGACCCTTATGCGTGTAAAACCGCGGGGCGCAGCTAGTAATATTATAAAGGCGAAACTTTGTGATTGTGTTTGTATGTTTGTTACTTTTTCAGGCAAAAACTGCTAAAAGTATTTGGATGAAATTTGGTACACAGTATAGAACCAGGATTAACACATTGGATATTTTTATCCTGATATTCCCACGGGAAACTTATGTCGGTGGGCGGGGGCGCTGCTAGTTTGATTTATATGATTTTTCTTTGACGTTGATCGATTTGTAGCACATATCGTATATTGTAGTTTCTGTTTATCCCCATTGGAATAAAAACGGCAGTCTATATAATAACGTTTGATAATAATGGCCACAAAATTAGTTCTAAGTCATAATGATGCTAATAATTATAGTAAAATGGGGTGTGTGTGTGTGTGTGTGTAATGATGTTTATAAGGAAAACGGTAACAGAAATTATCCTCACCAATAAACAAGAAGATTTATTAAGAAATTGCGTCTCAATTATCAGAACAGCTTCAGGATCCCATTACTCATATTGATAACTAGCTGTGCCCGCGACTTCGCTTGCCTGGATGTCGGAAAACAATAATTTGTCTTTTTGCTAATTCTAATAATATCATTTTATCAAATTAAAACAAAGGTAAGCCTAAGTTACTCTTTATAACATCAGCTATCTGCTACTAAAATTCCCGTCAAAATCGGTCCAGCCGTTTCGGAGATTAGATGGAACAGAAATTAAAAAATAATTATTATAGCACTGTGTGACGTAACACCACACCCCCCCCCCCGCTTTTCTGTGACTTAAGTAGGTAGTCCATTTTTACACAGAAAAACATGACTTAAGTGCGCGTTAGGTCATACGTGCTATAAAATAGTATACGATACGTTTAATTTCACGCCGTGCAATAATGGACTACTTAAGTCACACGTATCGTTATGAACTAATTTTTGTTATAAGTACCGTATATACTTTCATATACATTTTGTGAAAAGCTGTTATTTTCACATTACAAAGGCCGCATACCGAATTAGCTATAATCGCTCACAGCACTCACATCATCTCAAATGCGTTCCGACTTAGATATTACGATTATGACAGCTGAGAGCTGTCAACAATTCGGAACGCTCATGAACGCGCTCAAAGTGCTTACTCAATGTAAAAATGATATTATTACAGTATTTCTTTGTATAAACACCACATTTCTTCTTCAGTTCTTCTTCTTTGGTTAGGTGGCAACTGTCAGCCAGAAGCACAATTTCGAAAATGTCACGTTAGTGTAATTTAAAGATTGATGCAACTCAAAACAAAACACACACCGTAACATCCTCACAGACACACTGTTATTTTTGACAACGTTCACGGTGATATTATTATAAGGCATGGTCGGCGCTATCGCAAGATGGCGCATGTCATGACGTCATCTATTATGACGATTCACGGGACATCGTTATCGCGCTCACGCTAATGGTATGATTCCGATCTCGGCAGCACGCAGCAGTGCTGCCGCAGCACTACTGGTCCCCATACATTTTCTATAGGTTAGCAGCAATGTGGTGCAGCAATGTCGCGCAGCATTGCTGCCGTGCTCGGAATGTAATCTCATATAAACCCGTAGTATTTATATATATTATATTATTTGTATAGAAGTAGGTATAACTAGATTTAATTCTAACGAAAATATCTCCCGGGACCTGTTGTCAAAAATATCACGTAGAATCTTTATTGGCAGACACATTTGCACATAAAAGAACTTTACGATCTCGCCAGTACATAGGGAGATAAAACTCGAAACAAACCACAATATTGTATGCCTGATGCCTTTTTTTGTTATCTAATATTTTAGCCGACGCACAGGCAGTAATCTTTACTGGTTTGCCGCAAATTTCTTAGGGGGTATTCCCTTAGTAACTTACCCTTGGGTTATTACGAGGGTTGTTTTTCCCTGTGGGGTTCTGGCTACTGCCATGTACAGACGCCAGCACATCAAACTACTACAATCTGTCAAATTTTCTTAATAGATTTTCAACTTTATCACTAAAGCATAAGGTAGTAAAGTTGATTGGGAAAATTTGACAGTTTCGAGTAGCTTGATGTGCTGGCTGTCTGTATGATATTTGTACTGGCTGTTCTTCACGTCACACAAAGAAAACAATCATAAAGAATCACTTTTTATTCACGATTGAAATAAATAAATAAATCTTAGGGTAATTTTTTGACCAAAATTAAAAAAAATACAATCGAGTTATTTTTCTCTTTGTAGTGTTTTTTTTTTTCGTTGGAAGTCGGTTTTTTTTTGGTAAAAGTTTTAATTTTTCACATTTGAGTTGCACTTACCCTAGACTAATTTGTAAACACTACTTGCTATGTAAATATTAGGGACAGGAAATTGTTAATTATCATCAATTTAAACTAAGTGGAAAAAATACGTATTATTTTATCTATTGAACTCAAAAACTACCCATGCAAAGTTAATAAAATTTATATTGGACCGCCTGAGGCATAGAAAATCCACAAAAAAAAAAAAACGTACTACAATTGCCGGAAATATCGCGTACAGTCACGAGCATAAGTATGTATACACTTGGTTTTATTCAAAGGCGATTTTCTCCTTAATTTTTTGATGAAATTGTATGTTATTACGAACATAGTATTTTCGAACGCATAGGTTTATGTAAAGTGTCATATTTCAACTTTTCATTCGTTATTTCGTGAAAAAATCGCAATTAAAAGTTGCCAAGTGACTGCCCAAGCAGCACACATAGCTGTATAGTCACTGGACAACAGAATTTTTGAAAACTCAAGGCTGTTTTGCTTGCTGTACAAGGGCTGTATATCCTGCTACACAGCTCTTATAATTCTAAATTTGGCCCCAAATTAACCAGCCCTGAGCATTATAGTAGCTTGTTAACAGCTGTCCACGAGCATTGTAAGAGCTGTACATGGGCTGGACAATGGCTTAGACAGCTGTCAATAGGCCACTATCCAGCTCCTTTAATTCTCTTAGACAGCCAAAATCTGGTTTATGGCTTAATAATGGCTAGTGCTAAATCTACAAAGAAATATGGCAACAAAAAACTTTAATTTTTGTGCAGTGCAAGTGTTATACGTCAACGCTGTCAAATTCTTTCTGTGGACAAATAATAAATTCTAATTTAAGGTAAGTGTTTTTCACGTTTGTTTTGTATCTGTATTGGTAAATTGTACTGCGGGTGCCACTTTACTGTTAATATTATAGGTAATATTATCAAATATTACACGCGCCATCAAAATAATGTAGTTTTACTAAAAATATTATACAAAATAAATACGGTTTACGAATAATTTATGGATTTTTAGTATTTTTTTCCATTTAATGAGCATTCATATCTATTTGTAACAATAAAATAATGTGTTTTTACTTTAATAGCTCTCAAATATCATGAACATTTAACAGATATCAGTGTTTTTTTCATATGTAATCAGCTTGTTTACATTAAAATGGCGTTAATTCGTTATCCAGCAATAATTCTAACTAAATTCCCTTGAACCTCTCTTTTCTGTTTAGTGGCCTTATCTAAGTCTATTTATCAGCTGAAAACTGTACGCTAGCTGTACAATGGTTTTCAGTTATTCTAACGACTGGTTGAAGGAGTAAAGTGAGAGTATACAACAGCGTCTTAGGGATCTCTAATCTTGATAGAAAACCATTTCGGGCATTTCGTACTTATGATTGTATGATCCTATTTATTCTCGTCTGTTATGCCCAACTAGTGAGCCAATAAATTGTCATGTAGCTTAGAAATGCAGAATATAAAGTAAAAAGGTATTCCGACATTGAAAAACTAAAACATCAGCAAACTTAGCTAAATATTCTCCTCCACTTCTTTTTCTCATCAATTTACATCACTTTACTTAATTTAATGCTTTTAATTTTAGACACTCCAAGAGCAGCAAAACGTGTGGAAGAAGACGTCTTAACAGAGAATCCTGTTGTTGAAAATAATGTATGTAAATAAATTGACACATACTTGAGTTTTTTTCCGTATACGACTAACAATTGCAACGGCAATAATAACCGAAAAGGGGGAAACACCAGTAACGTAACGTAAAAGTAACGGAAACTGAAAAATAAATGGATGGAATTGAAAAATAAATTGGTGAAGAATTTACCTAGTGCTAAGTAATGTACAGATTTTGAAAAAGACAAAAAAAAATCAATCAAGATGTAGAACATTTTGACGAAGAAGAAATATGTACTGTTTAAATAACAAACTAATGGTTTAGCACATAGAATTACCAAAGCCAAATCTTGTATCTGTGATTAATAAAATAAAGTATACATAATGACTTTTATTTTTATTGACAATTCCATACCCAGCAGTATTAATATATAATCTCATAACAGTATAATATTCATTATTTACACTGTATCCGCGCTGAGTAGTTTCGCTTTCGATATACATATATTATATATGTATATCGAAAATTGATGACATCACAGTGTGATTTCACTTAAGAAGTTTTTGACTACCCTGTGATTCAAAGGGTAGTTAAAAATATTGTTAAGTCTATTATTTTTTACTGTACTTCAATTATTTCACGGTTATTTGTCATAAAATATTTATCTTTACATATTTTGAGCAATATATCTCTTTATTGCCCATTCTTTTATATTTTCTTTTAATAAAATGTTTTTCGTATAAATATTTTCTCGCTCATCTTCATATGTCTGGTTTGATTCAAAAGTATCACTATTTCTACTTTCAATCATTGCTTTAGAAAAGTCACTGACCGAATTTCGTTAATTGTACGGAACTATGATCATTGGTAACAAAATCTATGTGTCCGGAACCCTCATTTTCAATCGACACCGGCACGTGACTGCAGCTAGATAAATGAAGGAGATTTTCACTATCCTTGCTTGTTGTATTCTTTTGAATGTTTATTTTTAACTGCACCAGTTCTTTTCCTTTTTTTCCATGATTTAACCGTATTCATTTTAAATATTTAAAATTAATTAGGTCGCGTTGCGAGGTTATGTCAAAATTGACGTTACCTTGCACTAACCTATATTTACTCTTCAATAATTCTAGACGCTGTTAAATAGCTAATATTTACACTATGAGAATTGGAATTAAAGTGGAGTAAGGCTACACTACTTTACAGCTCATGCAGTCTTTAAATTCTTTTAACCAGCTACTATTAAGCTCATTGAGGTAGCATTCTAATAGAATTAGTGTACACCATAAAAAAGCCAATGGCAAAATTTTATTCTCTAATACAGCTCACAACTTAGAAGAGGTGTAACTTTACCGCGTTATGCAGCCATTTACAAGCTTTGGTCTTCTTAACCAGCTAGTAGCATTATACGTAGCCAAAAGCTGGACAATAGTTCTTTCAAATTCTACTAAAATGCACTTTGTTGTTTTTTTCTCCATTAGACAGCCATTAGTCAGCTGTGCTGTTTAACAGTGTAGAGATCACCCCTCATACAGTCTCAAGAATCGTCATATCCGTTAGTACAGCTACTTAAGAGCATTTGACTGTAATATAGCTTGTTTATGGATGTAATTTCCGCTAAAGTGTTGCTTGGGTGTACCTACTAAAAATCTGTTTATGCCGTATTAAAGAGTTAATGACTTGCCCAACGCCACTTCAGATTTTTGCAAAAAAAAATCTTTTTATCTTGGAAATTGAAATCTTAACAGTTCCTTAATATTCTCGCTAGGATTTTTTACTAACCCTCAAAAACGATTCCGGATTTTCTATCCCAGATTTAAAATCCCAGGTCACCCAAAGCCTCAAAAGTCAATCCGTGGTCTGACTTCTAAGTAAAAACGGCACGCTGTATAATTTCCAGAAACCTTCGAAACACAAACAACAATACCTCCGAAGAAAACACTAAACTTGAATCGCCGAACCCAGGAAAAAAGGTCTAGCCACATCCCATATAAATTCATGTCCCAAAAGGGACCTACCTATTTTGGGAAAACGAAAACGGGGAAGGCTAAACAATCTGGCGAGTTGGCGACCCTAATATTATGCAAAATGTCGCCGTGAGGATATTGAGGGAACTGTCTGAGGCAGTTTGGGAAACAATGGATGAGAGTGGCGCCTTTCAAATGGCCCGATAGGTACCTTAAGGAGGTCGTATGTAGGCTTCTTTTGACTTCCCTAACGTTTCAAGAAAAGGAGATTCGTAGGAGGGTTGTGTTTGTGATAATAGCAGAATTTGACCTAGTTGTGTTCAGTTTTTACCGATTAAAAAAAAAAACGAGGTTGTTAATAGTATAGAGGTATGAGGAACAGGGTGTAAAGTTCACTCCACCTCCATAGAAAAGGGAGGATCCTCCGACCAGACGGTTGTTATGTCTGGCGGGCAACTGCCCAATGATTCATGTCGGGGCCGTTGTATCTATGCTAATTGCGCGGTAAACTCTGCTTGCGCGATGTAGGATTTGCGTGACGTAGTTTGACGCGTTGTTCGCATGTGGCGTTGTAGATACCGCCACAATAGGTTAGTTTAGAAAAAGATCTAAGGGCTAATTCCACCAAACATTTAGATATACCTAGAATAAATCTTATCCTGAGAATAAATATTGAATTTTTGACAGTTTTTCCAAACTAGAACTGTCAGACGTGAATTTTATTCCGCGTATAAAATATATCTGACTTTGGTAAAATGAGCCCTTAGTAAAATATAATGGGACGATAAAAAAAATAATTTGTTGGTTCATCGTTATAAAATATAGCTTAATAATTATTATGATGGATACTTACTGTATGTATCCCGATATTCCCACGAGATCGACATTTAGTAGTTGATGAATTGTTTCCGAATACACTTACCTCGGGCAAATTCTGCAGTTAGGTAAAAACAATTTTGAGAGGGAGGCCAAGAGAAGGATCCAGCTAGGCTGGGCAGCGTTTGGGAAACTACATCGAGTCTTCTCGTCATCTATACCGCAATGCTTGAAAACGAAAGTTTTCAATCAGTGCGTCCTACCCGTCATGACCTACGGGGCTGAAACGTGGACACTCACGATACGCCTGGTCCACCAGTTCAAAGTCGCTCAGCGAGCTATGGAAAGAGCTATGCTCGGAGTCTCTCTGAAGGATAGGATCCGTAACGAATACATCCGACAGAGAACGAAAGTTATCGACATAGCTCAAAGAATTAGCAAGCTGAAGTGGCAGTGGGCCGGCCATATCTCGCGAAGAACCGACAATCGCTAGGGTAAACGAGTTCTTGAGTGGAGACCGCGACTTGGCAAACGTAGTGTGGGACGCCCTCCGGCCAGGTGGGATGACGATCTGCGAAAGACTGCAGGCAGATGCTGGATGCGTCAAGCTGAAGACAGGGCGCTATGGCGCTCATTAGGGGAGGCCTATGTCCAGCAGTGGACTGCTATAGGCTGATGATGATGATGAATAAATAAAACTCATAAAACAAACGTTGTTATTTATGATGTGAGTGTTATAGTCCTGCAAGGTTGTTAGTGTCTTACAAATAACCCTGTATTTGGGGCCCGAGTTTAAATCCGAGTTTGCGTTAACTTAATTTTTAATCCTGGACTTTTAAAATTAGATATAGGTAATTCTTCATCAAGTAAGTGTCATAAAACGATTATTAAATGTAATTGTAGAGGAAAACCGTGGTTCAGAAAACATAATTTCGTTCTATTGAAGAGAACAATCTCACGTAAAAATATTATGATTCCATTAGTTATATGTTTGTGGTGAGCAAACGTAGTGTGTAATAGTTATCGTTACAATGCTGTCCATTTTAAAACTACGATTAAAACTCATTTTCTATCTCATGATTTTAAAATTTTGCTGATTATTTTTGATCAGAATTGAAAATACGCAAAGAGGGTAAATAATAACAGCCGCACAGGTCGATCGATCAGGTTAAGCTACGCTTACCGCTGTTGGTCTGTGGATGGGTGACCTTCTTTACATACCGTGACCCCTCCGTGCCTCGGAAAGCACGTTAAGCCGTTGCTCCCGGCTGTCATTCGTGGATCTTTGACAGTCGTTACGGGAAGTCAGAAGCCTGAAAGTCTGACAACCAGTCTTGCCAAGGAGTAGGTATCGTATTACACAGTAACTGGGTTGTGGAGGTCAGATAGGCAGTCGCTCCATGTAAAATACTGGTATTCAGCTGTATCCGGTTAGACTGGAAGCCGAACCCAACATAGTTGGGAAAAGGCTAGGCAGATGATGACTTGAAAATACTCAAAGACGAGTTACGTTGACGGAAAAACCGTCAAAGACCCATCACTACCGTGCGGCTGTTATTATTTAGCCACGGGCCACAATTTCTACTTTGTGTCTATACTAATATTATAAAGCTGCAGAGTTTGTTTGTTTGTTTGAACGCGCTAATCTCTGGAACTACTGGTCCGATTTGAATGATTCTTTTAGTGTTGGGTAGTCCATTTATCGAGGAAGGCTATAGGCTAACATAACATCACGCTACGACCCTTAGGAGCCGCGCAGCGTGTGACACCGCGGGGAACAGCTAGTGAAGTATAAAATTGTAATAAAAGTACCTACCTGGCAGTCGTAGACAGAGTAAACTATAGACTGCTGCATAATCTTCTTTTTCATTCGCACAAGAAAAAGAGAAATATATTAACGTCACTAGCAAAGAAAAGAGACAGAGGAAGAATATTTCTGTCCCTTACCGGCTAAGCACATCAATGTGCACAACAAGTTTGACGTTTATGAATGAAATATTAAAAACTACACCGCGATTAAACGGAAAATAAGATCTTTTTCGTGCCTAATTCAATAATATAGTACATTTGCGCAACTGTGAAAATGGTAAGGTGCAGTGTAATAAGCTGTAAAAATGATAGTATGATGAAGATTGCCGGATTTTTTTGTCAATTTCGGTGACACGGATACCATGAGTCTATAGATTACTCTGTCTACGCTGGCAGTAAAGTTATGACAACCAAAAAAATATGTTACATTAAGTCAAAGTTTTGTTGGTATGAAGAAATATTGTAATAAAAGTAGGTAACGGTCAAGTTACATCAATAAAGAAATATATGTCATGGGAACTACTTCGAGAAATGAAAACGGCAACTCACTTTGTAAATGAAATTTATACGTCAATGATAGACACTTTATTAAACTGCGTAAACATTGTAACAGTCGAATAATCGATAGCAATCGAGTTACTAAAACAAACTGACTAAGTCGATTAAGATAAGAAAGCAATTAGTTTTATTGGAAAAATAATCGATTAAATTATTTTGGTAGCAAGGGATTATCGACCTTAGTCTTTGGGATTACGGGATAATGTTTAACGATGGTGAGTCAATGTCCAAAGGTAACATTGAACATTTGTTGCTACGTGGCTATTAGAATTTTCCCGATAATTGTCTATATTTTTCATGAGTTTTGAAAAAGTCAGGTCTTTAATATCTATGGCTTTTGGTCATTATAACTTAATTTTCAATGAAGCTTCTGTATTAAAAGACACTACAAAGTGAAAAATAACTTTAATTTCGGAAGTCGTTGTCTTTGGGTTCGCATTTTCGTTGTTTGCCACCGACTTTCGAAATTAAAGTTATTTTTCACTTTGCAGCGTCTTTTTTGGAAGTACCATTGACCTTCAGGAATGAATTCTGTAAATGATGGTGAAAACAACATCAAAATCCGTTGCGCAGTTTAGTAGAACAACGCGGTCACACAGACAACACAAGAGGCAATGAAACGAAAAGCGACATTGTTTTATATTATTTACAGATTATAGATTGACAATCTCCAAGAAAGAAAGAGAGATACGATACGAACGAAGCTAGCGAAGGAGGTGGCGGGAGCGGTTTTGTGAGCAGTGGTGATGATAATTAAGAGAAAGTCTGGGCAGGGCACATTGCTCGCAGAACAGATGGCCGATGGGGCCGAAAGGTTCTGGAGTGGCGACTGCGTACCGGAAGACGTAGCGTTGGAAGGCCTCCCACAAGGTGGACCGACGACCTTGTGAAGGCCACAGGAACCCGTTGCATGCGAGAAGCATAGAACCGGTCGAAGTGGAGGTGCTTGGGGGAGGCCTATGTCCAGCAGTGGACGTCTTTTGGCTGATGATCATTGCCCAGTAGAGGGACAAAGACGCAAACCAAAAATAATATAAGAAATAAATCTATGGTAGGTAGATATAAATTAGAAGCAAATATTTCAAGCTTATGTCCTCTATATAATTAAAATATTTATTTGAATAACTCAAACTGATAATATTAAAAATGTAACGTACCAACCCGTGGAAATTGAAAACCTGGAAGTACCTCGGAAATAGCTGTTTTATATCAGATATGCCCGGAACATAATTATATTTTATAACTTGGTTACCTATAATAATAAATGAAGGTAGTAAAAATATTTTCCTAATATTTGTTTTTAATGGATTTTTTATCTACCACGTTGTCTGCCTCGTGCTGGGTTCGGCCAGTCTTATCAACATTTTCCATCAGATTTTTTCAGTAGCAGTCGGTCTGTTTGAAATTATTGTAATTGTATTTGTTGTCCCCTTTATGCTTTTTGTGGCTCTTATTTATGTCGTAAGTTTTTGTTTACGTTTTAAATTTTTATTTAGCAGCGCCCCACCGTTTCACTCGCATAAGTTTCGATCCTATGTCCTTAACCGGGACTCAAACTATCTCTATACCAAATTTTATCTCAATCGTTCAGCGGTTTAAGCGTGAAGCGGTAACAGACAGACAGACATACTTTCGCATTTATAATATTAGTATGGATTTTTTTGCTTGAGTACCTACGTATAGTTTTTATTAGTATATAATTGGCTTAGCAAGCTGACATATATGGCAAATAATATAATTTAATGTTTTGTGTCCTGTAATGTTAATTACTTTGCATAACTAGTATAGTATACAATCAAGTATTTTCTAGCTGAACAGACAACTGATTTCTTTCCAGCGAAAGCACTAGGAAATTGTGAAGGGCAGGCGTTTTGGGGGACTATATTTTGTAATTTTGACGTTCATTAGAAAATGATAATGGGAGCCCCCTTAAATATTTATTTTATCTTATTTTTAGTATTTGTTGTTATAGCGGCAACAGAAATACATAATGTGTGAAAATTTCAACTATCTAGCGGTTCTTGAGACACAGCCTGGTGACAGACGGACAGTGGAGAAGTAATAGGGACCCGTTTTTACCCTTTGGGCCGTACCCAAAGGGAAAAACGGGACCCTCTTACTTGTAACGGGACCCTATTACATAAACAACATAAATTAGTCAAAATAGGACAATCCAGGATAAATCTGTGAGAGAAAATAAGACATTTCATTTTTGTTGATGGTCATATCAAATTGTTTTTTTTTTTTTGTGGTGTCTCCGAGTGTAGAAATTGTGACTACATTGTTGTATTGGGTTTCCACCTGTAACAACAATTTGTAAGTGGTAATCTATATATATAAAAGAAAGTCGTGTTAGTTACACCACATAAAACTCAAGAACGGCTGAACCGATTTGGCTGAAAATTGGTGGGGAGGTAGCTTAGAACCAGGAGACGGACATAGGATACTTTTTTTTTATTATTATTATTATTATTTTTTTTTATAGTAGGAGTAGGGTAGGAGTAGGGTAGAAGTAGGGTAGGAGTAGTGTAGGAGTAGTGTAGGAGTAGGGTAGGAGTAGTGTAGGAGTAGGGTAGGAGTAGTGTAGGAGTAGGGTAGGAGTAGGGTAGGGTAGGGGTAGGGTAGAAGTAGGGTAGGAGTAGTGTAGGAGTAGGGTAGGAGTAGTGTAGGAGTAGGGTAGGAGTAGTGTAGGAGTAGGGTAGGAGTAGGGTAGGAGTAGGGTAGGAGTAGTGTAGGAGTAGGGTAGGAGTAGTGTAGGAGTAGGGTAGGAGTAGGGTAGGAGTAGGGTAGGAGTAGTGTAGGAGTAGGGTAGGAGTAGGGTAGGAGTTGGGTAGGAGCAAAACAACGTTTGCCGGGTCAGCTAGTATTAAATAAATAAATAGGTACGTAAATTGTGTATTGACCAACGTTTTATGCAAACGGCAACTTTCGTCGTGTTCGCCGTTTTAAATACAACTCTAGTACCTACTTTCAGGAAATGCATTTAACATTTCCGAAACTAGGTTAAAAATAACTTAACGTTTGACCGCTCCGTAAATATACTTTTAACGTTCAAACCGCTTTTTAAAAACGTTAAGGGTTAAAGCTTTTTAACTGTTACTCTGTTTGAAGCGCGTGGTAAAATACGAGTTTTAGAGAAAATTGTATGAGTACCAAGATCATCATCTGCCTAGACTTTTCTCAACTATGTTGGGGTTTGCTTACAGTCTAACTGGATGCAGATGAATACCAGTATTTTACTTGGAGCGACTGCCTATCTGAACTCCACAACCCAAAGCCCCCCCCCCCCCCGGCTGTCATTCGTGGATCTTTGACAGTCGTTACGGGTAGTCAGAAGCCCGAAATTTCTGACAACCAGTCTTACCAAGGGGTATCGTATTACCCAGTAACTGGGTTGTGGAGGTCAGATAGGCAGTCGCTCCATGTAAAATACTGGTATTCAGCTGCATCCAGTTAGAAGTGGAAGCCGACACCAACATAGTTGGGAAAAGGCTAGGCAGATGATGATGTAGAGTTAGAACGAGCGATGACAGTATCTTGTTTCTATATTTCATGGATTTTCCAAAAATACAGCTATATCGCTAGCCAATCGCTATTTTCATGGCCCCACGGTAACAGGGGTGATAAACATTTTTACGGCCACGGCCATCTACAATATGAATTTCCTCATAACATTTACAAAGTACGTTCTTCTGTTTCATACTTACATAGTGTTGAAGGATCTCATTTACTTTCACTATTGCCATAGTTTTATTTGTCTACTAAAACGTGGAGACAATTTTCAGAGAATATTTCCTGGAGGAATAAATATCCTATATTAGCAGCGCCCCGCGGTTGCACCCGCATAAGGGCGAAGCCACAACACTGCGTTGCGGCGTCGCATCGAAAAAATCTACGACCCATTGTATTTACGACACTGTACTGTGCGACGTCGTTTTTGCGATACGACGCCGCAATGCAGTATTGTGGCCTCGCCCTAAGTGTCGATCCCGTGGGAATATCGAGATAGAAACTATCTTATGTCCTTCCCCGGGATGCAATCTATCTCTCTACTAAATTCTATCGATATTCGTTCAGTGGTTTAGGCGTGAAAAGGTAACATACAGACAGACAGAGTTACTTTCGAATTTATAATATCAGTATGGATTCATTGGTAGGTATTCGTCGTATTGGTACTAATAAAAACATGCTGTGATCAGAAATCATCATGATGAGAGAAATATGGTGTCTATGGTTGCGGTGCTAAGATTAACTAAACTCACTCACTGTTATTCGTAGATCTTTGACAGTCGTTACGGGTAGTCAGAAGCCCCAAAGCCTGACAACCAATCTTACCAAGTGGTATCGTGTTATCCAGTAACTGGGTTATGGAGGTCAGATAGGCAGTCGCTGAATGTGAAATACTGGTGAATAAGTACCAGTATTTAAGTATTTTTATTTTATTTTTGTTTTTTGCTGCCAGCTGTCAGCTTCCAGTCTAACCAGATGCAGCTGAATAGCTGCATCTGGTTCTGGTGGTAGTCTGCTGCTAGTTGCTGACTGGAAGCCGACCCCAACATAGTTTGGAAAGGCTAGGCAGATGGGCAGACTGACTCATTGAATCGCGTGATCTGTGTTTTTTCAGGGATTCATTTAATTTATCTACATACTCCAAAACATTTGAAGATTAGCAATACACAACATAATCAGCTCATAATGTTTCCCACTGCTGGGACACAGGCCTCTTCTCTTCCAAAGAGAATGGGCTGTAATCCACCACGTGGACCCAGTGCAGGTTGATAGATGCCACATGTCTTCGAATTTTTGATTCGTCGGTTTTTTCACGATGTTTCTATCATCGTTTTGAGAGCAGTGGTAATGAAATAATTAACACACTGTCTGTCTGTCCATCGGACTATGAGAGTAAAGGAACAGAGAGTGCACCTGTGTTTGCGCACACACTTGTGCACTATAATATCTCCTGCGTACCTGGCTAATCTCCATTGATATTGGCTACCGTGACCGAAAACGGTCGAGGAGGCTATTAAAAGATTCTAGGACTTTTGACCCTACTACCTACCTTTTGTATCCAACCTCTGTAAAATCTATTTATGATTGCATACCTCTCTGTAAATTTAAATTATTGTCAAAGTTACCTGATAATAAAAGTGAAAAGTGTGAATGTGAGGGTGTGTGGGGGGGTGTGTGTAAGTGTGTAAGTGTGAGTGAGTGTGTAAAGTGTCAAGTCATTATTTGTTGTTTTGTGAATAAATATTATTATTATTCATGAAACGCCATTACTTATCACTTTGTCGTCGGGTATTACAGGGGTGATAAACATTTTATGCCCTTGTTCGAATATCTAATATATGAGTCATAATTTTATTCCCTAGTAGCTCGAAAGACTGACAACAAGTCTTACAAAGGGGTATCGTGATTGGTCTTACCAAGGGGTATCGTATTACCCAGTAACTGGGTTGTGGAGGTCAGATAGGCAGTCGCTCCAAGTAAAATACTGGTATTTAGCTGCATCTGGTTAGACTGGAAGCCGACCCCAACATAGTTGGGAAAAAGCTAGGCACAGTATTTTTTACTGATCCGAAAACAGTTAAAGCTAAAAAATGTTACCGTCATGACAGTAAACTAACGTTTTAAGTAGCTAAAAGTTCAAAAAATTAACTATTTTATTTATTGATCTGGTGATATCGTTCAAACCATTGAAATTTATTTACATTACAGTAATGGTGATTTTCCTTTTTTTTTTGTTGTTTTTTTCAGTAAATAGTATGTTCAATCATTAAAAGTTACTGTTTTACAAACATTTCTTCTTACTGTATAGAGTCGGTAAGTCGTATTGATGTACTGTAGTAAGAAAATTTTTTTTTCAGTGTGGATGTTTTGTGTATTATTCTATCGTATTCGAATAGAATAGAATAGAATAGTTATTTATTTGCACAGAAAGTAGGTACAAAAACACCATACTTACCACTTTGTTGTCGGTTGGTATTACAGGGGCTATCAACATTTTATACGCTATATTATTTTAAGCGCTTGTTCGAAGACTTAGGTACCGATTATATGAGTCATAATTTTATTTACCTACCCATCCTGAAGGCAGACAACGCTTAAAATATTCTACATGCATCCCGTGATTAAGGCTTTCTCTCACATTTTGAATTTTTTTTCATTTTCAGTTCTTACCGTTAGGTATCCAGGCTCGTAGTTAAATAATAACAGCAGGTCGATCGAAGGTAAAACAACGCTTGCAGAAGCTGGCATATGGATAGGTGACGATCCCTCGAGACCTGTTCCTCGAAAATCATGTTAAGCGGGACCAAAGTCCCGGCTGTCATTTGTAGATATTTTACAGACAATACAGATAGTCAGACAAGCCCGAAAGTCGGACAACCAGTTTAACCAAGGGGTACCGTTACAGTAACTGAGTTGTGGAGGTCAGGGGGCCTAAAAAGGTCACTTTGGCAAAATCATAAAAGGATAACATAATGAACAGTTAACTGTTAAGTTAATCGTATCAAATCCCATTGGTGAAGCATTTTAAGTTTTTTTTTTGTCTGTGCTAAAATACCAATCAGTCCAATCCAAATCCAATCCCAATCTTTTTGATTATACCTACGTAGTGCGGCGAAAAAAAGAAAACACGGACTGTCTTCGTCATATTATGATTCATAATGTTATCCTTTTATGATTCTCCAAAGTGGTATTTTTAGGCCCCCAGATAGGCAGTACTCGTTCTATAAAATACTGGTATTCAGCTGCATCTTCAGGTTAGACTGGAAGCTGACCCAAAGCATAGGAAAAGGTCAGGCGGACAAGGTATGCAAAATAAGTTAATTTTGTTCTTCTGAAATCTTGAATTAGGATTTTTGATAGGTAAGGTTAATTTTAAGAACTTTGTTAAAGTTCCTAAAATGGTACATCTAGATATGTCTAACATTTCTACCTACAGATGATTCTTCAAATGTCACGAAACATTTCATTGAAACAAAAATAAACAGCAAGTCGAACTAATGAAAATTGAAAACCACTCACTCGAAACTTTTGGTTCGGATGAAAAATAAGAAAGTAAAACGTGTAGTCATAGGAAATTCCAAAGGAGATCACTCAATATGTACACCCGCTATTCACAAAGAGTTTTCCACTTTGACATCGGGAAAGAAAATTAGATTCCCAGGAAGGTAAAAGAAAACACACGTTACATAGGCCAAAGTTTCGTTTTATTTAGAAAAGTAGTTTGTACAATTTTACTAATTTACAAGTTGTAACTTTTTGTAACTCGATCGTTACGCTTTTCTATCTACTTTTTATTCCTCACTCCATAAAACATAATTGTCCTCTCCTCTATCGGCTAAATTAATTTCACAAAGTCAAAAGCCTTACATTTTTTTTATTAATAAGTAGTACAGTTTTCTTAACAATTTCACGCACTTAGTAATATAGCGATTAATATGTACAAAAAACACTTTAATCTATGTATCACAGAAAAAATAATTATTTATCTAGCATAATCATAGTTTTTATTACAAGAGGAATAATCGACATAAACCACCCTACACACAGACGTTTTTGCGTGTTCCGAAAGATAAAATCGCGAGTGTGTAAGCAGTTTTATATTTAGCTAGTGAAATTCTCGATATTTATTGTACTTTTCATCAAAATAAACTTTAGTATTTTTTTTTTTAACAGAACAGTAGGTACAACTATATCGTAGTATTCGAATTTACAGCAAACTATTAGTTTTTCAGTTATTCGTAATAAAAAATACAAAAAATATCGAGTTAAAATTTAGCATTACAAGACGGATGAGATGATTCCTAAGGCGATTATAATAATCCGATAAATATTATGAAATTGAAATTTCTAGGCCATTTTGTTCTTGAAGCAATTTTATTGACTCAATCATAAATAATTTTGTATTTATTGAAATAGTAAAATAGATTGATTCAAATTGATATATTTATCTCTCTTATGTATGTGTATGTATCTGTTTATTTGGGGTTTTCTTTTCAATTACGAGAAAAGTGGGCAAAATTAGAAAAAAAATTAATTTTTACAAACCTTAAAAAGAAGACCTCATTGAAATGTTCATTTGATATTTTAATTTATTTATACTTCGATCGATCCTTACGATCTTTTACTTTTTCAAAAAGTGGATGAGATAGTATAAATATAACAATTTGAATTAAAAATAGTAGAAATCAAACGATAAGAAAAATCAGGCGTGTAGGTTAGGCTAATCAGTCTTGAATTGAAAATTTTAAATGAGATGTTTACTTCTCCTATAGATTATTGAGCATATTGTGATAAGCCGTAATTATTTAATAACTATTTTTAATTTCGTAATTGATTTATTTTTACTATTAAATTCTCTACTGGACATATTTATCCAAAAAATAACATTGCAAAAATGAAATGTGTATTTCAAAATATGCCCAGTAATTTTTTTATAAAATTTAAATTGACATTGCACTATAGAAATGAATGGAAGAATTGTGCATTTTACGTAAAACTTTAAATGTATGTAAGATATGTTTGAGATATCATGAAAATGGCACATTTTAGAGAAATTAAAGCTTATTTCATAATTATAAGATATGTCTTATTGACAGGATCGATGAGATAAAACGATAGTAATATTGACTTATCCTGATATGTACTCTTCTAGAAAGTAAACGGTATATCTGATTATTACAGAATTATAACTTTTAAACATACTTACAGAATATTTTTATTTATTAAAAATGTGAAAAGAAAACATAAAAACGATTAATAAAATAACATTATGAACATAAGTAAACTACGTATTTATTACGAGCAGTTTTTAATAGAATTGACTTTAATTTTATCTACAGGAAAATAAAAGTAATATTATTATGTATCTAAAAGGCGATGATTTAATGGGAAATGTAACATGCTTTCGAAGAGAGTGGGCATGTCCTTTATTTTCTTTTTAACCCTCAACAAAAAACAGAGGGGTGTTATTAAGCTGTATACAATGTCCTTTCATGAGCTTAACATAAGTGTAATAAAAATAAGTGCTGTATAGAAAAGCTTTCTTGAAATCATGACAACGAGAATAATGTGGATAGATATTTTTCTTGACTTCGGTTATTGTGACTGCGTTCTACGGGACGATCGAAGGTTAAGCTACACTTGCCGCAGTCGGTTCGTGGATGGGTGACCATTCATTACATATCAAAACCCCTTAGATCCGTAGATCTTTGACAGTCGTTACGGGTATTCAGAAGCCCAAAAGTCTGACCAAGAGGTATCGTGGAAGCCTACCCTACCATAGGAAAAGGCTAGGCATATTGTTGCATAGTATGTATTTGGAAAAATATATAAAAATTCAGAAAAATTCAAAGTGTACTTATCCAGATATTCAGCTCATCAAAGGACAGACAAATGAATTAATTATTTCAGACAAATTACAGCTCTTTCAAGAAATTACCGCCATTACATTCAAATATATTTAATTTAATATTATTATAATACACACTTTAATACAATAGTAACAAGACCAGTCTCAGTCGGGTTATACGAAATTGACGAAAATTTACATTTTTTTTTTCAACAACTTTCAAAGAATTGACTAAAATTTTATTACTGTAGTGCACCATTTTGTTTTTTTTTTTTTCCAATGAAGAAATCGGGGGAATACGGAAAATATTATAATTATTTATTTTTACTTTCTTATAAAACGGCGGTCTGCAAAAATTAAAAGATAAAATTGGAAAAAAAATGTATTGACTTATTTTGCAGGACTCCAGACTTATTTAGAATAATATTAACCATAATATTGAAATAAAATAAAATCAATTTAAAAAGTATATAAGATCGGCGGGGTTATTGCGTAACACAGATAAAATGGCAATCGATCGCAATGCTTTTTCATTTTGACAGTTCAACCACGTTCATTGCGTCATTTGTTAGCAGACGAATTTATCAACCATAAAAAAAAATTGCAGGAGGATATTATGAAAGTGTGTTAGGTACTTAATGCTGGGGTAAATACAATCCTGTAAAATAATTAAAAACTCGTACAACACAGTAAATTATTAATTGTCACTCGAGACCACTTTTATCAATATTTATCATCTATAACGAGAGGAAAATGTAATTTTAACTTTTCCCGCCGTGTTTTCATCAAAAGTCATCCATGGGTTGCCACAACTCAAAAACATAAAATGTTTAAAAATGACAATGTTGCAACCCACAAATAATATTAGTTAAATAGTCGATTATTGTGTATGATAACACTAGGGTGGGTATTTAATTTATAATCCAAGAAACAAAATGGTGCCAGCTCAGTATTTCCATATTCCCAGTTAAATAAAACACCTATTATGGTAATATACACGCAATAGGCTTATTTAACATCGTGAAAGGTTTAATCCGATCAATCTTTTCCTAATTCGGTGACAAGAACGCTTTCGTGGTAATCTATTTTTTACGATCTATAAACTAGATTCTTGAACACTAATATGCTAGCTAACTTCAAGGACAATAGAGACTCGCAGTTCCCATTCAAACATTTTGCTGTCCAATCAGTTTTTTAGTATACATATTTAAAATTGACAGAAAATGCTTGAACAAAAACTGTACAGATTTACAAAAATTTAATTGATTACATTCCTTTAATTTGACCGTAGAAGTGTCATAAAGAAAATACTTCTAAATTAAAATTAAATAAAAATTAACTATAGTACACAGATACGCAAGTCTTTGCGTAGTAAATTCATCCAAAGTCTTTTATAGAAAAATGTTTAAACTTAACTTAGACGTGAGTCGCTAACGGGGTTTGGTGACCGTTACCTGTAAATAATGAAAGAAACTGTTAATATTGAAATACACGTTAACTTGTACAGACGCAGCACATCAAGCTACCCGAAACTGTCAAATTTTCCCAATCAATTTTGAACCTTATGATTTAGCGATAAAGTTGAAAATTTATGAAGGAAATTTGACAGATTGTAGTAGCTTGATGTGCTGGCGTCTGTACTTGGCTACTAAGTATTTTTAGGACTGCAAAATTCGAATTATTTAAAGTTCACAAAAAGACGCGCAGTCATTATATTAGAGTGTTTAATTATATTTTTAGGAGCGCAAAATGGAAATTATTAGAGGTTCGATTAAACACATTATTCTGTCTTTATTTTCCACATAATTTTTCACTCTGTACCTACACCATTAAATACTAGAACAAAAAAGCGGTCTATTCTGAGGTTTTCAAAATACTATCTATGATTTAGCACCACGTTTTCAACGCAGTGTGAATTATTTACCCGTTTGACGTTGCATGATATATTCCCGTATTCGATTTCCGGACACTGAAATCGTAATAGCAAAGTCCTTTCAATCGCTGAAATGGATGCACATATAAAATGAAATATATTAAAGTCTAGCTGACTATGAATTAATGCGTGTTTTTAATGATTACCTAGTTATTTACGAATTAAAGAAGGCTGAATAGTATTTTCTATTTTTTAAACGGTTTCCAAAAAGAAGGAGTTTTAAGTTCGATTTTATATATGTTTTTTTTTTTAGTATGTTTCTTTTAATTTTAAATATAAGAGACGAGGCAAATACAGTAATCGAAAATCTTTTGCCAGAAATTTCAAAAGAAAGATACTTACTTAAATACATACATATATTTTATGAAGTGGCATGCAGACAAGAAAATAAATAAATATTTTAGAAAAACTACTATTTTTTGCTTTCCATTTAGTCGAAATGAAAAGTGATAAACAAGGGTGAAAGTCATCAATTTCTACTCGAACTATAGCCGCTCTCTCTGCGCTCGGGCGCCGGGCGTCTAATTACCTACCTAGTATGGGAATTGATTCCTTTCTACCATTGTATAATAATCTACTATTATTACACATTATACATTTATGTAGATGAGAGTTATGGCGTTTAATAGGAGAGGCCTATGTCCAGCAGTGGACTGCTATAGGCTGATGATGAAATAATAACAACAGACAATAAATAATAAACAACAAATAACAACAACAACAATAAATAATTTAGAACATTTTCTCACCTTTCTTAGTAACAGTTGCATTACTAATAGTCCTATTCGATGGCGCCAGGATGTAATGAGCACTCGGCGACTGTGGCGTCGCTGACGATGTCGCTACACCAACCTAAGAACAATATTTTATTGTTAAATTAACAATAACAAAAGGCTAAATAATATAATATATAACATTACGCCTGTAAGAGGGACTTGTAGCTAAGAAATAACAGCCGCACGGTTCGAACGATCAGGTTAAGCTACACTTGCCGCGGATGGTCCGTGGATAGGTGACCATCTTCATATACCAAGACCAAAGAGGCACGTTAAACCGTTGGCCCCGGCTGTCATTCGTAGATCTTTGACAGTCGTAACGGGTCGCCAGAAGCCCGCAAGTCTAACAACCAGTCTTACCAAGAGGTATCGTATTACCCAGTAACTGGGTTCCACAACCCAGTTACTGGGTAATACGATACCTCTCATGGATCGACTGCCGATACTCGCACGTATGTGCATCCCTTTCCTTAATGACATGCTCTAAATTTACTTTGTAACACGTTGAATTAGATGTTTCAATTTGGCACACCTATTCAATTTCAGCCTTTATGTTTTTTTAAATGTTTCTATGATTGTGTTTAGTTTATAGTACATAGTTTATGTAGTCTCAATAAATACATTTCTTACTTCACCTAAGTTGTCACGGTAAAATTTTAACAGAATAAACCGACTGTTGGTCGTGGAATCGTTTATTAGAGACTAGCTGCGCCCCGCGGTTTCACCCGCATAAGTTTCGATTCCGTGGGAATATCGGGATAAAAAGTAGCCTATATGTTAATCCAGGGTGTCGGCTACCTCCATACAAAATTTTATCAAAATTGGTCCAGCTGTTTGAGCGTGAAGAAGTTACAAACATATAAACACACACACTCACAAACTTTCGCCTTTATAATATTAGTGTGATTAGTTTATTTAACTTACCGGTGGTTGCGTACTATCAGTAGACATGGTTGAAGTGGTGATGGGGCTGGTGGCACACTGTGGTGACGCCAGACTGGTGGGTGACGTAATTGAGTGGGAGGAGTTACCTGAGGAACAAATAATAATTATTATTTATGAGCTCTGGATAAAACAGCTATCTAATGTTGGACATTTAAGTGGAGTGATAATAAAATTTGGGTCAGTTTAACTAGGAACACTATCCATTAATCGATCTTAATGTGTTTGTGACTTTAGTTGACTGTTTTACGAAATTACCAAAGCCGTAGAAAGTAACTGAAGAAGGGTAAAAGTGATAAGCAAGAAGTCGTACTCTTCATTCGGTTGAATAATGAACTAGACTTTTACTAACGCTTTTCAAATACAATAGGTGTCCGACTATCATCTTGAGTACAAAGAAGTAAGTCCCCGATTGGCATAGTAGGTTTCACACCAAATAATCAGTAGTAGTCATCATCATCATTTCAGCCAAAAGACGTCCACTGCTGGACATAGGCCTCCCCCAAGCACTTCCACTTCGACCGGTTCTGTGCTTCTCGCATCCAACGGGTTCCTGCGGCCTTCACAAGGTCGTCGGTCCACCTTGTGGGAGGCCTTCCAACGCTACGTCTTCCGGTACGTGGTCGCCACTCCAGAACCTGTTCTGCGAGCAATGTGCCCTGCCCACTGCCACTTAAGTTTGGCAATTCTGCGGGCTATGTCGGTTACCTTGGTTCTCCTGCGGATCTCCTCATTCCTGATTCGATCACGCAGGGAAACTCCAAGCATCAGTAGTAGTAAAGATTGTTAAATTTTTGTAAGTTTGTATATATCCCAAATATATTATAATATATTTGTATATTCCCATGGTCAAAAAAAATACTGTCGGCTCAGCAACTTAAATAACACAATGAAAGTTGTTGAACTGTCAAAATGAAAGCCATTCTTATTTATCTATTCCGTGCTACTGATAGTGTGTACCCCGCAGCATACGTCATAATTTTATCGTTTTTTTTTTTGTTCTACATAATCTTTTTTTTTTGTAGAATACGTTCTGCGACGACCCCAAGGGATGATGATGAAAACAATTAGGTATATTATATTTCTACAGATTCTTACTAACCTGAAGGTAAAATAACAGAACTTCTAACAGAGGAATATGGTGGCGGCGCTGGCGTTGACGCCGGTTTTGCCGTATTCACTGTGTTAGCGAACCCCACACCCGTCCGGAGATGGGGGTTGCCGTAAGTGGCGGCGTACCGGACGTCCACGCCGTGAATGATACCACCGTTTGGTACACGGCTCACTGAAAAGAAAACGAGGGTTAGGTTTTTGCTGGTACAGACGCCAGCACGTCAGGCCACTACAATCTGTCAAATTTCTTTAATAGATTATCAACTTTATCGCTAAGGTTTTAGGTTTAAGGTCGATTGGGGAAATTTGACAGTTTCGGGTAGCTTGATGTGCTGGCGTCTTTAGGATTTAAGGATAACATAACATCCCGCCTGTAATTTCCAAATGGTTAGGCAGTAAGTCCCATGTGATAGGGGGCGAGCCTATTGCCATCAATCGGGCGTAAATTCAGACTCCAGGGTGCTACTGAGTAACTTCTGATGGAAATCCAAAAACACTGTCCGACCTGGGAATCGAACCCGACCTCATGCACAGCAGTCAGCGCTTGCAACCCTTAAACCAACGAGCCAGGCAGGTTTGGAACAGTAAACAGTTACGTGGTAAAGAAAGTTGACCATATTTTTACGCGAAATGAGGGTAAGTTATTGCACCAAAAAATCTTATGATAAAATCGTTGAAAAATAAAAAAAATAGGGGGTATTCTTCGAAACGCACCAACTTTGAAACGCGCCAAATGAAACGTCTATCGATATAATTTATTACCAATCATTCATGCTCTTCTCTATGTTTCGTTGTTGATGCATTTCGAGGAATAAAATTATAATATTTTTTTTCGAGGCTTACTTTTGGTGCTTTTCAAAGTTGGTGCGTTTCCAGGGATACCCCAAAATTAGACGTCTTATACATTTTGACTGCGTACATAATTGTACTTATGTAAGAAACAGTTGATTTTTTTAATAACCTGCGAGATCTGTCAACGCATGGTCAGACAGAATCATGACCTGAATCCATGATAACAGGTTATACGTACCCTGTTGTGACTCATTATTAGAACGTAACTATACAAAACTATTCCTCATCTCCCTACAATTTCCGTGCATGAAATACAACTTTAATTTTCCCCAAACGAAATTCCTTTACATTGAAACATTGAAGCAAAATTTTATCGAACACGGTATGAAGGAAATATTTTGCAAACGATTTTTCCCCTTTTAAAAGCCTTTAAAGTATTACGTTAGAACGCACAATACAAAGAGTACCTATGTCAAAAGATTTGTATGCTTTGACGTCACAGGGCTATAGTTTAAGGCTTCGTGCCAAAAAAGAGAATTATAAGGGCTTATACGTTGTATAAGCACTTTAAGCACCATTTAGGAAAAAATGGTTTCTAAAAGCCTAAGTAATATTGGGATTGGTTGATGACAGTAAAAAAACTGGCCAAGTACGAGTCGGACTCGCACACGAAGGGTTCCTTACCACAAGGCATAAAACCGAACTGTGCTCCTAAAGTATCATCATAATTATTTAGAAGCCCGAAAGTCTGACAATATGTCTTACCAAGGGGTATCGTATTACCCAGTAACTGGAATATGGAGGTCATATAGGCAGTCGTTCCATGTAAAATACTGGTATTCAGCTGCATCCGGTTAGACTGGAAGCCGATCACAACAGTTGGGAAAATGCTAAGCAGATGATGAAACTCACCTTCAGTGGTAGGAAGTCCAAGATTATTGAGTGCATTGCTGCTATCTTGTCTCTTCTGTTTGCGCTGCAACGAGTTATTCTGTGACCCGTTTCCCGTGTTGAACTGGACTGTTGAAGGCGTGTCCACACTCCGTGGTAGACTGCCGTTCACAGACCTGTTGTTACAAATAATGATGGGTTAAGAGGAATTCTCTGCCGTGTTGGGATCCCACATTTAACCCGTCTGCCTTCAAAGCAAGAGTCAACAGGCATCTTCAGGGCACGCTCGTTCCATCATAGACCTCATCTATCGCTTTCCACCAGGCGTGATCGGGGTCAAGAGCGGGCCCATTTAGAAATAAAAAAAAAGATTTAAAAAAAAAGGCCCGGATCTACGAATGCTAATGCGTAGTTCATATAAAAGGAATTACCAAAATAATTTGTAAATCAAACATATTCTTAAGAGGGCGCCAACCAAACGCTGACCGCGCAGTGGCACCCTCATCGTTTGTTTGGTTATTTCTTCTATTATAGAATGAAAATGCAGAAAATAAGCACGTTAAGTTGTGCTGCACAAGATTATACGTTAATATTATTATAAACGGTAGTTTTACATTGTTTAGTTTTATTATAATCACTGACGGAAAATAGTGGCCACTATTATATTACAACAATAACAAAAATAAGTAATGTAATCTATCTAATCTAACTAGCCTGTACTGTCCCACTGCTGGGCAAAGGCCTCCCCTCTCCCTTTTCCATACAATTCTGTCTTTTGCGAGTGCCGCCCAGTCCCTACGGTAGGACTCAAGCTCGTCCCGCCATCTTCGTCTTGGCCTGCTGCGATGGCGTCGTGCGTTTAGTGGGACCCAATCGGTGGTTCTCTTAGCCCCAAATTGTCATCTGACATGCGGCAAACATGTCCGGCCCAGTCCCACTTAAGTTTAGCGGCTTTTGGGTAACGTCTGTTATCTTAGTCTTGGCGCGCAGTATTGCGTTCCTTATACGGTCAGAAATTCGAAGTAAGTAATTACAAAAAATAAGTAATTACAAATTAAAATATTACAAAAATAAGTAATCTTACCTATTAGGCGTAAGTTTATCATTGCTCACGGTGGGAGACTGAACCCTCAAAGATCCAGGGGTGTACTCGTGACCATAATGCACGTACGTTTGATAACCGTTGCTAAAGCCGTTTACCTGGAAACAATCGAGGACATTGAAGAAGATACACCACAACTTATAACAAAAAAAAACAATGATAAAGACTTAGCACTAATGTGTCACTTATTTCCCGATTAAATGTTCCCGTTGATTTTAATTCGCGGTGCCCGAAAGCCTGATCAATTCTAATCAGTTTTGCCAAAAGGCTAATGTCATGTCAGAAACACACTTAACTGAAATACACACATAAACTATATTATACTAATCTAAACAAATATATACATATAATAATAACCATGAAACGGAGCAAAGAAAATGTAATGATGATGTTTAAGAAGAGAAGAAGTGATATATGTGGTTTCCATACTGTATAGCCTTCCATATACAGACACAAACATCTACATCAAACTCATACAAGATATGGAATAGAATATTGATAGACACATTACAAATTCCATTACCTTATAACAATCAGCGTACGCGGGATCCGTGTAGTCATTGCTATATCTATACGGCTGATATGTGTTCGTCTGGTTTATACATGATAGAGGCACTGTACCGGCGAGCGGTATACCGCTACCAAGTTTAGCGTTCGAACACAGTGTGCTGTCTGATCCTGTGTTTGAGTAATCCTAGAAATAATTGTATTGATTATTATTTATGGAGTTTCGCTTCCTGCTATTATGATACGAGAAAACGTATGGATCACAGGAACTGACATATATAAGATTATAAACTGCTACTGGGAGATTCATAGAGTTTTTCCAGTGGTGACTGTAATAATTAGTTAGTTTCTGCTTCAAAGAAGGGGGGGTAACCGACTTAAACACTAATATTTAACATAATCAGGAAAAACTAAAATTTTATCGGCCTAGGGCAATTTAGGAACAGTCACATGTATCTTAGAATCAATACTAAAAGAGACAATATTATCAAAATACAATAACATAAACGAATTAACAAAGTCAATTTTAGGTTAGATTCATACATACATCTTATATAAACTGACGATTTCTTTCCATAGGAGTAAGCAGAAAGTACTAGGTTAGATTCGTTATTTTGAAACATTTGCTTGCGATACTAAATGCGGGTCATGCCTGGTCTTTCATGTTGATAGGCTCGACAATGTTATTTTTTTACATGTAAACCACAGAGCTATTAATTGAAATTTCAAAATAATATATCGCGTTTTATGCTATCTTTTCTTACATAGGGGTTTCATTTCACTGGCTTTGAATCTAACCATAAATTGACTCCATGATAAAGGGTAGAAGAATTACTATAACAAAAATTGGTAATGTTCCATTATAAAATTATAATCCATCTCTATTTAAGATTTAAACATAACTTCATCAATAATTACAAGCTCACAAACAAAATGTTTACTTACAATTTCACAGCTTCCATTCGCCTGCCTCAATTCAAGCTTCAGATCACTGATATTAGAATTCCTATCATTTTCTTTATACAATTCTTCTGCTGTAACAGTGACATCTGGTTTCTCAGCCACCTGTGTCTGTTTGTTCTTCCTCTGCTTTCTTTGACATAGTATGACTAACATTATCACTGCTCCTACCATGATTGTGCCTGATGTCACTCCGAATAGGATTAGAAGTAGTGGAAATGTTTCTGGAACAAAAAGTTTTGGTTAGATCTAAATCGAAATTAATGATGGCATTTACGATATCACGGCAGGGCCAGCAGGAGATGGCGGGACAAGCTTAACTCCAATAATAAATATTGGTCCTTGGCTGCTCTGGATAGAAAGAGGTGGAGTAAAAAAAAACAAATTGGTTTGAAATACAATGGAACGAAGTATCTGGGTATCAAACTAACAGACCGGGTTAAGAATACGACCATCTATTCCATCACGAAGGTAACTGATGTCACTTGGAAAGCTACCACGATAAAATGGAATTGGGCTGGACACATGCCGCATGTCAGACGACCATGCAATGGGCCAAACTTACGACTCAGTGGGTCCCTCTTAATGGAAAGCGACATCGTGGGAGGCTCACATGGAGATGGCGGGATGAGCTGGACTTCTTCAACAAGAACTGGTCCTTAGCAACTTTAAACAGAGAGAAGTGGAAGAGAGTAGGGAGGCCTAAGCCCTGCAGTGGGACATCGCAAGTTTTTAAATACCTAATAAAACTATAAGCAAGTTCGAGGTACATTTTGCTGTAAAAGGATTATTTGACGCGTGGAGAAAATTGGAACTAATACCGCGCCGCTACCTTGATTTTTTAATACAATTTTACAAAACAAATGAACTTATGTTTACCAACAACGCCTCTCTTCAAGAGTCAAAAGATTATTGTAGCACTAAACTTCTATTCATGTGAGACCAGACAAATAAGTCATTCTAGCCATTCAATTTGAATGTTAGATATATAGCCACATTTTACAAAGATTGGATCACCCAAATGGATAACAATAAACCCTAAAAAACCAGCATCTATCAAGCTAAAATATATTCTTTCCAGTCTAAGACAAAATTTTGTTCTAAGGCCCTCGATCAAAACTGATCGAAGTACAAAAGCCTGGAACCAATCTAGTGTAATAATTTTCGGAAAAAATATAAAAGAACTTCGTAGAGACCGAAGATGGATGAGCTATAGTTATAGGAGGGTTATAAAGTCAAAATGGCGATACATTTACGATAATGCACGGCCGTTGAAACTGTAATAGCGGTTCTGTCAGCCGAGAGAATAATAGTGATGTCCTTTCGATCGACGGGCCGTGAGCTTTTAACGAATTTTCGAATGAGTGGCACTTCGAAATTTCGAAAATTCTATAGAGAGTTATTTACTATTTCGATAGTTCATTCATAGTGAAAAATCACTTCAATACAGGTTGGCAGGAAGATCGACGCGCAGACTGCAATACCCATGCGGTCAAAATGTGCTGTACAACAATTTTTTAATAGCCGACGAAAAATTTCAACGCTTAAAGGAATAGGCGCATTAATAGAGTATGAATAGATTTGTAATCAAAATATTTCATCAACATATCTCAAAGAGTAGCATTAATTTTATCTTGTTTAATTTTTAACTTATTAAATGTTATTATACTAAAGTAAAAGTTACAATCTTTCTGTCGTGTATTCTCCTAAATCGACCATTAAGATAGCAGATAAGGATAATATAATTACGAGATAACAAGACATACAAACATACTAAAACCCTCCAACTTTTATAAAGTCCTATCAGAAAAACTATAAAGTTAATTTTTGAAGCAAATTACAGGTCTTTAAAGCCCATCAAAGAGAAGATGATCCTTTTCTTTCAATTTCCTCGACGAACAGTCGTAAACTAGAAACTCGTAAAGTAGCTAACATAAAATACTTAATAAAAAAAACAATGGTTGTAATGACGACCCTCATCATCTTTTAAGACCAAAATAGAAACAAGATTTTTCCTTCACTTCCTAATATTACTTCCTATAAAGTATTAGATAAGTATGTAATAAAAAGCGATATTATTATGAAAGAGAAGAATGAAACTGGAAACAAGATAGCACGAGATGTTAATTATAGTCTGAACCTAAAACAACAAGAAACAGGTAGTCTTCAAGAGATTTAAAAGTAATTACTTTCATAATTCAGCCTATAATGTTACCACTGCAGGGACACAGACCTCCTCTCTGCGAGAAGAGACTAATAATAATAATGATAATCCGATTGGTGCCTCATTTAATTAAAAACGTCTAACGGGCCTCTGCGAGTTGGCTTCGGCCCCTCGTACGCCTTCCAAAGGTCCGGGACCCCAGGGTCCCGAGAAACATGAAAAGACATGATAATCCTAGTGAAGATATTTTCAATTAGATAGCTACTAATACTGGACCCAATTTACATAATATAAAACAAATGAATCGTAGATTCTCACTTCAAAGGGGTAAATACATTTCTTTCCGTTGTTTTATGTTTAGAATAAGACACAAAATAACAACACCAAAGTTTCTTACTATAGTTGTTACATTTCATGAACGCGCATTCTTTTCTGCAATAAAATATTTTATGTCGTAGGTATGACGAGCGCTCGTGAAATGAAAACACTATTCTCATCATCATCACCTCGCCGTTTCCCAACTATGTTGAGGTCGGCTTCCAGTCTAACGCGATGCAGCTGAATACTAGTATTTTACATGGAGCAAATGTCTACCTGATCTCTACAACCCATTAACAAAAAAGGACGTCCTGAAATTTAATCTTCTATATATATAAAATGGTAAACTGACTGATTGTTGATATATCAACGCACAGTCTAAACCGCTGCTCCTAGAGACATGAAATTTGGAGGGTGTGTTCTTTGTGAAGAGTAGGTATCCACTAAGAAAGGGTTTTTCGAAATTCCACCCCTAAGAGGGTAAAATTTCACGCGGACGAAGTCGCGGGCAGAAGCTAGTGACATATAAACATAAAGCTTCTGCCCTCGACTTCGTCCGCGTGAAATTTCACCCTCCCCCCATTCACCCTCTTAAGGGTAGAATTTTGTAAACCCTTTCTTAGTAGACCTACTCTTTACAAAGCACACACCCTCCAAATTTCATGTCTCTAGGACCAGCGGTTTAGGCTGTTCGTTGATAATATATATCAGTCAATCAGGATCAGCGGTGCTATTCTGTAAAAATCTCACCGTGAAAACTTAGGTGAAGTGAGCGTGGAGTGAGCTGTCAATAGTGTCAATTCCTAGAAAAAACAAACGCACTTCACCTAAGTTTTCACGGTGAGATTTTTACAGAATCGACCGGCAGGACTTTGAATTTTATATAGGTATATATAAAGAAGATAACACTAACTATAATAACACAGTAGACTCACGTTATTTATGGTAAAGCGTAACTTTGGTATTTAATACTGGGTTGTACTGATAAAATTGTTACTGTATACACAGTGACAGGTTGAAAACCTTGTCCTAATAGTTCCCAGGCACCTAGATAAAGTATTATTTTATCAACTTGACAAACATACCAAGCTTGAAACCTTTATATATTTAAATTTTAGAAAAGAGAAACTTACTGTTAGGACGTAATACAATTTCCAAGGTATCGCTGCCATAGTCATTCGAGACGTTGCATTTGTAGACTCCGAAGTGTTTGGACTGGCTCTCTCGAATGATTAGTGTGGAGTTCACTACACCACCTGATTGGAGCTCCTCGAGGAATGCGTAGTCCTGGATAGAAAAGGTTTATTATTAATTGATGATAGTTGGCTCCTACTGAAATATTGGCCCACAATAGCCGAGGATAAAGGTGTGTGGAAAAGGAGGACACGTTGGCCCAGCCGTGAGTCGTGACACAAAACCAGCTAAAAATAATAGAGTTGGGGGAATTTGTACAGCTCTATAGAACAGATAAAGGACATTGGGAAAAGCGATTTCTTTCTTATAAATTTTCTTAAAATTGTCGGTATAGCGGGGTGATTACGTAACACACTTTCAGCAATAGCTTTCACTTTGTCAGTTCATTTACATTCATTGCGTTATTTATGTTGTTGAGCAAACAAATTTTTCGAACATATCAAGCAATGGATTAGCAATATCCTTCAAAATTATTCAGATTTATGATTGATACTCTTAATGTGTTACGCAATTAGGGTACAGATCTTGATGGCGTCAAACATAATAAATACGATTATGAAAATACTTTAAAAAAAGTTAATAGACTTAGGGTGGGTTGTATCAAAAGCTCCGTTATAGTTTGCGTCAAAGTTAAATTTAATCGTAACCATAACCATAACCATAGAATCTACTATCCGCTGTTGCACCGTCATATATTTTACATGTTTTACAGTTAAAGTTAAAAGGGTGACAAGTGATAAGACGTCATATTTCCCCAAAATGTACGTGGGTAATTTTTTGACAAGGGCAACACTTCAAGCTTGTTGTCATCACGCTTTCTTTGTTTGACACTAGTGATGTTACTCAGTCATTAACGGTCAGGCACTCGATTGTCTCTATTATGTAAATTAAAAACACAAGAACAGAATCATAGCAAGATCAAAAATACAGTAACCGTTCTATATTGGTAATGTACCAAGGTGTTTAAGTCAGTGACTGAAGGAAGGGAGGCCTTTGCCCTGCAGTGGGACAGAAATGGCTGATAATAATAATAATTCGGCTAAGATTGGCTTTGTTCGACTTTGTAAAGAGCTTTTTGTCTTAAATTCCACTGATTATCAGATTGATCTGATAAAATCAGTGAAGATTTAATGAAAAATTACACTTTATTATCTGACAGCACTAACCCACAGAACATGTATTTTCTCTTATTAAAACTCTGTGACTCTGTACATTACAGTATTATGACGGCTTATTACACGAAATATATTTATTACCTGGTTTATTATCCAAGAATGATAGTTAACTAGTGTGGCAGTGTTGATGATATTTCTAATCGCAACTAAACCGAGTGGCACATCGAGAGAAAATGGACTCGATTCTTTATTTTTTTTTATTTGAGTAACGAGTTAAATAAAATCGAGCCGCATCACTATCTGACACTGTCAGAAAGACAAGACGTAAGTGATAATAACATTCATTTTATTTTTCCGTTTCTTTCGAATTGCATGAAATTGATATTTCTGTTTTCCTGTATGTAATTGAAGGATTGTATTATTGGAAGATGCATTACAGCATTTACTCCAGAAGGATGTTGAGTTAATTGTTCAGTAAGATTGCAACGCAATGTGCGAAAACATTGCCCGAGACTGCTGCAGATGTGCGGTAACTTGAGAACGCATGGATTCACGAACGCAAATCAAATCATCTGTGCAGTTTAACGAAAGTGCGTATAGACAATGCAAGAAAGTATTGAAACTGTTATACATTATGGAGATTTGGATACAGGAATATTTACATCATATGGCGATTTTCACAGCAAACGCATACTGTGCCTGATGAATGCGGGAAAGAACATTATTTTGCAGTGGATTCCAGCACACCAAAAAGAACAATAATAATATTAGTTAGAATACGCTTATAACACCGAGCTGCTCTTGCTGGATGCTATTGCAAGGTTGCAACTGTTTGGTGGGCAGACGTTGGTATAGTTGGCTGTTGTGCACATGTAATGTTGAGCATGCGGTATTTATGTATTTTCATCGGTGGAGCGACCTGCATATTTTTTAGATGAAATATTACCTACTTCTAAGTCGTGTGACGTTGAAATTAATATAAGTAGGTACCTACTTGCAGAAATAAAAATGCTTTGCTATGTACAATTTATGTTTTTTTTTTAACGTTTGAAAACACCCCTACTCGCTGAGCAGTGGTGTGTCCGTCGTAACAGATGCGACTTACAGCTTGTAGGTCGTAGGTTTGAACCCAGACAGGCACTTTACTTTGTGTAAATTATTTCATCACCACTGCTCTCAAAACGGTGAAGGAAAACATCGTGAGGAAACCAAATCCTGTCCATGTCCTAGAACCAAAAATTCAGAAGAATACGCAGAAGCATACGCTAGAGCTTAAGTTTCTTTGGCAATTAAAGCAACACACTGAAGAGCAACAGTGAAGCTAGAACTAAAAATAAAAAAACTGAAATTAGAAATCGATATTCTTAAGTAAAATATTCTCAGGGGTTTCTTGTTTTCAGCAAGGGAGGACCCTTGCTGAAAACAAGAACCCTTGAGAACTAAAAACCCGGAATCTGTCCAAAAATTTATTCTCATCACACTTATGAAATCGATCAATGCGATGGTGATTTTTTTTCTCTTCCTAACTGGCAAATCGGATTCACTGTCACTATCATCGCTAGAAGAGCTTTATTCCCACAATATTTCGCGGAGTAAAGACATACCTAATTTGTTTTAATAGGTACTTTATTCAACAACACAATATTTTTATAGGTTACAACTGCAAAGCAGATGACATTACAATGACACTAACCGTAACTATAGCCCTTAACCGGCCGAATTTGGTCGATTAATGTTATAGTTATGTGTGACGTCATTTTAACAATTATGACAAAACTTAAATCGATGCAACCCGAATTTCGCTTAACCGGAGATTTGACGTCTGTCAAAGCTTTGATTATAGTTAAAAATGGCTTGTTATAGTTATTTATGACGTCATTTTAACAATTCTCAAACCGATGCAACCCGAATTTTGCTTAACCGGAGATTTGACGGCTGTCATGAGATTGGTTATGGTTATAGTTAGCTGATGCAACTCACTCTTAATATTTGGAATAGGTGACATGGTTGACACAGTGTCAAAGACAAAATACACAATTATTTCTAACTAGCTGCGCCCCGCGGTTTCACCCGCGTAAGTGTCTATCCCATGGGAATATCGGGATAAAAAGTTGCCTATATGTAATTACTCCAGGATGTCAGCTACCTCCTTACATTTTTTTTCAAAATTAGTCCAGCCGTTTGAGAGTGAAGAAGTAACAAACATAATTATAAACACGCACGCACACACTCACAAACTTTCGCCTGTATAATATTAGTGTGATACTAGCAGTGCCCTGCGGTTTCACTCGCAATGGATCCCGTGGGAATATCGGGATGAAAAGTATCCTACGTGTTATTCTGATAAGCTAAATTACTGTAAAGTTTCATCAAAATCCGTTCAGTACTTTTCCGTGAAAGAGTAAAAAACATCTTTCGCGTTTATAATACTAATAGGATTAAAGTAGGACTAGCTGTGCTCCGTGGTTTCACCCGCGTAAATGTCGATCCCGTGGGAATATCGAGATAAAAAATACCTATATGTTAATCCAGGGTGTCAGCTACCTCGATACAAAATTTTATCAAAATTGGTCCAGCCGTAAACACACACACACACTCACAAACTTTCGTCTTTATAATATTAGTGTGATTAAATTCTATACCTGATCATGTATAGTATCGATTTCTACTCCATCAAATGTCCATATTATGTTGTCTATTCTCGGTACTGCAAAAGCTGCACATTCTATGTTCACTGTGTCTCCTTGATTTCCAAACTGGGTCTGATTTGATACTATCTTCGGTGGTCCTGAAATTAAAATTTATGTTAGTACAAAGGCCATAACCACTGGTCGTAATAACCATGTTTGCGAAATGGATTTCATTATTTTTAGGGAACCGTACCCGAAGAGTGCCAACGGAACCCTATTACTAAGCCTCCGCTCTCCGTCCGTCTGTCTATCAGCGGGCTGTATCTCATAAACCGTAATAGGTAGTCAGTTGAAATTTCCATAGAGTTTGTATTTCTATTGCCGATATAACCACAAATACAAAAATAAAATAAAGTTAAAAATGAAAGGGGGTATCCATACAAGAAGCGTGTTTTTTTCGGCGTTTTGTGCCTTGTGGTACGGAACCCTTCCTCTGTCTTTTTTCACTAGCATAAAGAAAGACGATGTATTAATTAAAACGGTTGATTCAAATTTAAAGTAATATTTATTATTCTTTCGTGATTCTAATTATACATTTCTTGGCAACTTAATCAAGATATCAAGAGCTACATTATTTAGTAGTCGAGGCATTAATTACAAATTGAGCTCATAACATATACGGTCATATACATGTCATAAACGACGCGTGTGGTCATAATGCTCGGTTTAATGACTGTAAGTTGCTACTATACCATTTATGGTGCCCGTAGTTTCTAAATATAGTCGGTGTTGAGTAGCTTTAAGCTTATCATTACCAAAACGTTGAATTTTAAATGAGGAATCTGTCTTTTTACAGCACCTCTTTTTGTCTTTTTGGAATAGCATAGAATATACTCTTTATTATTTAGGTACACCATATAAAATTAAAATACATATATACAAATTTAGGGATTAAAAAAAAAAAGAGGGACTTTTGACTGAACAGTAATAGCCGCACGGATCAATCGATTACGTTAAGCTACGCTTGCCGCGGTTGGTTCGTGGATGGGTGATTATCTTTACGTACCAAGACGAGGGCCTTGGTATGTAAAGATAGTCACCCATGCCTCGGAAAGCACGTTAAGCCGTTGATCCCGGCTGTCATTCGTGGATCTTTCACAGTCGTTACTGGTCGTCAGTAGTCCGACAGTTTGACAACTAGTCTTACCAAGGGGTTTTAAGACTGGAAGCCGACCCCAATATAGTTGGGAAAAGGCTAGGCAGATGATGATAATAAATGTAGGAATTTTACAAAGGGTGACACAATGGGTGGTCTTATCGCTACCTACTGGGTCCCGAAAGGATCAATATTGCGATGGTGCGTGTTACGTGAATGATACACATTGACGCGTTAATTCATCGTCTACCAAATGCAATTTGAACGATTGACAATATGACTACAATATCAATTGATTGCAAATTTCGGGGACCCTTAAACCCTTAACCCTTTAACACGTTGGTACAGATAGATAATAATTATGAAACAGGAACAAAGAAAATATAATGATGAAGTTTAAGGAGAGTCTTTATGTTAGCGTCTTGAGAGATAGTATAAGTTATATCTTCCATGATAACGAAATTATTTCCATATTAGAATATTAACTCGAATATATTATGAACTGTCCAACCATGTCATCAAATTAGGTCATTGAACTAATCGACCGAATCAACCATTGTTAGTACACCGAATATTATCACCTGTCCAATTTGTTCTAGAACCGGGTATTTACCTACCTTAAAACGAGGCTTCATTATGCATAGCAAGTTTAGATTGAATAGGAGTAGCAATTGTTTCAGGGTTAGAAATCAACCCCGTTGTTAGTAACCTAGTTAGATATGCCCTACTTACACCTGTGATTAAAATTACAAATTATTCTAGGTAAGGGACCTCGCGCACTGGGCGACCACGACTTTGGTCACAGTGACAAACATTTTAGCATCAACCCAGAGTTTTCCCAACTGTACAGGGTTATTTTGAATTAACTAGCAACTCCGCAGATGCGAAGCGATGATAAAATTTAAAATAAATAAATTTGATGTTTTTTTTTTTTGTGTGGTCATCGACCGCACTCACCTCAACACTGTATTGAAATCGGTTTCCAATTTAACGGAATGCAGCTGAATTATTCGTATAAAGCTGTATTTTACATTGATTGGATCTGTCCAGAATTTTTTAACAACAACATTTAATTTAATATCATGTAACAAATATTATCAGTGCATCTTTGACATAATCTTATTAATAAACCAACATATTAATGCTATAACTAATAATTTAATTTACATTTTATAATTGTAAATGTATTTATGATTATTCCTTTTTTTTTGTTGTCAAAATATTGACATTTAACTATTTTGTTTTAATTTATCCAATTATTGTTATTTACTGACATTTAAATATTTGTACGCCACTAAACGCCGCTAAACAAGACTGATCTAATAATGTATTGTGATAACTTGCACGCTCTGTAAGTTTCCACAAATAAAGAATCTTGAGTCTTGAACCCAGTTACTGAGTAATTCGATACCCCTCGATAAGAGTGTCAGTCTCCTGGGCTTCCAGATCCAAAACGGATCACCTAAATCTACGAAAGACAGCCTGGACCAACGCCTTAGGGTGTTTTCCAAGGCACTGAGGGTTCTCGGTATGTAATAGATAGATGGTGACCCATCCACGGACCAACTATGGAAGGTTAAGCTAATATGGAAACCAAATATGGAAGGTTAATGTAGCTTAACCTTCCATAGACTCGTGCTACTGGTATTATTGTTTCCTAGTAAAACCAATATTGTAATATCTTGATTTAAAAGAGTGTCCATGGAGTTTCTTGCCCGTTCTTCTCCATAGAGATCTACGTTTTGGAATGAGCAACTAGCTGCAACTTTCTGACTAACTGACAGACTTTTTAATTTTGACAATTCAAAAATGCCTGTACAAGGTTTAATTGAAATAAATGCTTTGAGTTTGAGTGACCACATCTCTACTGATAATTAAGCTGAAGAATTTGTTCATTTGAACGCACTAATTTCTGAAACTATTCGTACCAGTCTGATTATAATACTTCTACTTGCATTTGATAGCCCAATTCTTGAGGGAGGTTAAAGGCTATTTAACATTACGCCACAACCCTTAAGAGCTGAGCAAACAGAAAAAAAAGTCAGAACGCGAAAACGAATTAAAAGCGAGCAGGCGATGCGATGTGACGTCACCAATCAAAAGGAGTTTTATAAAAATGTGGTTGTTATATTAGTAGATAAATTGTCGTGTCTTACGACTTCCACGCGAACGAAGTCGCGGGAAAAAGTTTTACTAATAAAACTTAAAACTGTGACTGCGACTCCAGTCGCGGTCGTGATCACCCAGTGCGCGTGAGGCCTAAGGACCGAGCTGTATGACTTCAAAACGTCTGCTTTTGTTCACCTAGCATTGTTAGTCACTGAATAGTCGGTTATTTAGTTCAAGACTTGTTATTACGAAGCACTTTATTTACTTGAAATGCGTCATTACTTTGATGGACATTGCTTTTTAAGAACGTGGACTTAATTAATGTTCGCGTTTCAGTAAGATTAATAATTCCGTTCTTTTTCTTCAGCCGTCTGAACAAAGTTCTGGCGTACTAGACGATGTACGCATTAAGGTTGAGAATCTTTGTTACTGATTTATGAGATACGTCAATCGATGTAAGCATAATAAAATTTATAGATTCATATTCTTGAAGAGATCCGCAGGGGAACTAAGGTAAAGGACATAGTGGACGTCTTTCGGCTGAAATGATGATGATGATATTCTTATTACTACTACTATTAATATCTATTGTGTGACACCACTTTCACACTCAGTCTTGCCTGTGTACTGCTGGCTGGGTGAGCGTGAGCGCTGGCGCTAGGCCCCGGGCGCGAGACAGGTGCCGCACGCGGCGGCGTCTTTGATTCGATTTGATTTATTTTCCCATCAATAGTGCGACGTCATAGTAGGTAGTCAAAAAATGGCGCTTGGTTTTCATACTTGCGTTATCTAGGTCTATCTATATCTTTGCTTAACACAGTTACAACTTATACCTTTTAATAATTCATTCAGCTTACCAACATTCAGAGACATATTCTTATACATTTTTCCTACAATTATATTAGTGAATCTTAATGGATATCAAGAGGAAAATGTTCATTATAAGAACAATATAGTGGTTGAGTGCCTAACAGAAATGAAGCCTTCAGATGATAGCTTACTAGAAGATGACACAGGAGTTACCTGAAATAAAAAACCTTAAGGTACACACGGTATAATTTTAAGTGGGATTGGGACGGACATGTCTGCCGCATGTTAGATGAGCTGTGGACTAAAAGAACTACTGATTGGGTCACATCGCGGCAGACCAAGACTAAGATGTAGGGACGAACTTGACTCCTACTGAAAGGATGGGTCCGCAATGGCCGTGTACATACGTGTGTGGAAAAACGAAAGGGAGGGTTTTGCCCAGCTGTGGGACATCACGGGCTAAATAGAAATATAGTAACACACGCAAGACATTCTACAATCTAGACACACGCAAATGAATCCATAAATACACATTACCACATTCCAATCTACAATAGAAGTTACTTCAAGTCAAGCTATTTCCTAACATCTTTTTAGACCGTATATTCATCTGCATGACAGTAATGACAGACAAAGAGTGAGACCGGCGTTGTGGAAACGACGAGTGAGTTGTATGAAACTTCTTATTCACCTTTCCTGAGGTAGCTACATTCGCGCACCACCCCAGTTACATCGTGAAGCCCTTACTAAGGGTACTCCGTTTTCGAAAGAAGGTTTTATGTGAAAACAAATGTCGCTTGGGAAATGGTTGGTTGTCTAAATATTTTATGATCGATAAATAGATAAACCATTTATTTGGCGCACACAAAAAGACAGCACAACACACAAAAGTACAATATTAGATGATTGTTGGCAACTCCAACAAATTATTTTCTGTGTTCATTTCCGTTTCCTTGTGTCAAACTGTTATATTTTTTAGTCTGCAAAAAAACTCCGCTCCACTCACGTTACACCAAAAGGCCTGCCTTTCATTTTCTACTTCCACACCAAATACCTCAAGAACCAGCCCTAGCTGCAATCCTCCAACATCAAGTGGTCCTTCGAAGGAAGAGGAATTGGTGAAGAAAAGGTACCTACGTCAATACGTCTTGTACTTTCGACGAAGCGCGGGCTCAGGCCGCGTCGCCTGCAACAACGTGCGTGAGTGCAAATCACACGCGGGTTCGACTCATCAGTCGCTGACTGCAAGGAGGTATTTATACGATATTGGGTTAAGATTCCTCGCTTCAAAGCCTTCCGGGGCCGAGGGTCGTATGACGCCAAAACAAAGGCTACATTTTGGGCTTTTGTTCAACATACAGAGAAAGCCATTTTGTTTTCTATCGCCGGCCTATTTCCGGCGCTCGCGCTGACGCAACAACATGACGCTATAGCTGCGAGCCAATCAGCACTCTCGTCGTGTCAACGTCAAGCATCTTCGCTCAACCCTATTGGACGACTTCACGGAAGCAATTCAAACTTCATTCGTTCGGTTCGTTCAATTCTTCAATTACTGGATTACTGCAGAAGAAAAAAGTTTTCTACGATAATCTACAAGACGCCATCTTGTGAATTGTGCATCTATTTTGTTCTACTTGTAAAAAACTCTTCTTTTTAAGTTTTAAGAAAATAATTACTGTAATAACTTTAACTATTATATATTGTAGGAAGTTTACGGTGTGTAATAATAATACTAACACAAGTATTAGTCCATAGTGTAGTGTTAACGCGTGTAAGATGGATGAGGCCACGCTAAAAGTAATGAAGGCCTCCCGTGGCTATAATAAGGCTTCAATTACACGGCTATATCAATTTGTTTCAAACATCGAAGATGTGCAGCTCAGTAGTGCTGCAACATTACAGGCAAAAAGGGCTAGAATCATTGAATTATTTTCGGAATACGAGTCCTACAATAAAAAGATTCTCGCAATAGATGAAAAAGACGGTGAAAATGTCGAGGAGTGTGAAGCAAAGTATTTCCATATCTTAACAGTGCTTAATGAGGCGATCCTTGGTAAATCCTCGCCAAACGTAGATAATTCATCATCATTTAAGACAAAATTACCTACAATCCAGGTGCAAACCTTTTCAGGAAAATATTGTGAGTACACGCCTTTTATTAACATGTTTCGTGCCATCATACATAAAGACAGGTCCATTGATAATGTCCAAAAGCTATATTACCTAAGGTCGTTTCTCCAAAAGGAACCCTTTGATATTATAAAAAATTTACCGCTTTCCCCGGATAGTTATGAGGAAGCGCTTAGACTCTTGGAGGAAAGATATAATCATAGGTTTAAAATTATCATTGAGCATAATAATGCACTGCTGGATTTGAATGCTTTGTCCAAATCGACACCCAGTAACATTAGAGAATTTGTTTCTAGTATAAAACAAAGTTTAGCTGCTCTGAAAAATCTACAGGTTAATGTTGAAGGGTGGGATCCTTTAATCTTATCTAT
Organism: Oligia strigilis; assembly: GCA_951800025.1. Lineage (NCBI taxonomy): Eukaryota > Metazoa > Arthropoda > Insecta > Lepidoptera > Noctuidae > Oligia > Oligia strigilis. The sequence goes on from OX637566.1 coordinate 6,802,810, forward strand.
TTTATACCGTAAACTAGATACCTACACGTCACGGGCTTACCAACTCGAGAGAAGCAATGAGTCTGATCCAACGGTGGTTGAATTCCTGTTGTTCTTGGAAAAAAGGGCCTTGGCATTGGAGAATGCAGAACCTAGCACAACAACCAAGGCTCACAAGGTAGTAACCAACGTGGCAGCAGCCGCTGCAACCAACTCTTGCGCTCACTGTAAGTCTGAACAACATAAATTATTTTCTTGTAATGATTTTAAATTATTGCCCAGTGGGGCTAGAATAGAATTGGTTAGCAATAATAAGTTGTGTGACATATGTCTTAACAAACATAGTGGTAAATGTAAATTTCATTTTCGCTGCAAGATTTGTAAAAAGGAGCACAATACATTGCTACACAAGGAAGCAGCTCAAGAACAACCTGTCTCTTTGATTTCAAATGTTAGCACTCACAAGGTGTTATTACCTACTGTTAAGGTGAAGCTATATTCTAAGACTGGTAGAGAAGTGCACATAAAGGCAATATTAGATTCTGCATCACAGATTTCCTTGGTCACCAGCAAGGTGATAGATGTGTTAGGTATAACTCCTATTCCAGATAATACAGATATATTGGGTGTCAGCAACTCTAGTAATATTGCGAATTACTCTGTGCCCCTTGAAGTATTTTCTTTAGTTACACCATACAAGGTCAATATAAACTGTCATGTTTTAGAAAAAATTACATGCAAAATCCCACAGTTTAAAGTTGATTTATCATGCATAAACATACCTACAGGAGTAAAGTTAGCCGATGTAGACTTTAACATCCCATCAGAGATAAATATGCTGATAGGCGCTGACATATTTTTCCAGGTGTTGCTACCGGAGCCGATAGAAGTTTTGCAGCAAGCAGCTTCGCAATTTGCTGAACAAACAGTTCAGCAACAACACCTGCAACCCCGCTTTATCAGTACAAGGTTTGGCCATGTCATAGCTGGCGCTTTAACAAACCATGCAGTCTCTGATAGAGGTAAGGTATCACTTTTATGTACCCATGATAAAACTGAGTTAGATTTTAACAAAACATTGCAACAGTTTTGGTCAACTGAATCTGTTCCACAGCTTTTTAGTGAGAAAGGTTCAGAACATGATTTATGTGAAGGTATTTTCAAAGAAACCACTATACTTAAAGATAAAAAGTTTCAAGTTAATTTACCATTAAAAATTTCCTTGGCTGAGGTTGAGGATATCCTTGGAAACTCGTTTGATTTTGCACTATACAGGTTTCTAAGCTTAGAAAGAAAATTGCATAAAAACCCAAAATTGCTTTCTGATTATGATAATTTTATAAGTGAGTATGTTCAGTTAGGGCATGGCCATTATGTTGAACTTAATTCATTAGATGTTAAAAATCCTATATACTTTATGCCACATCATGCTGTGCTTAATGAGAATAGTAAAAGTACTAAAACTAGAGTGGTTTTCGATGCTTCCATGCAAACTGACAGAAAAATGTCACTGAATGACCTCTTGCTTAATGGTGCTCCGGTGCAAAAAGAACTTTTTGACATTATGCTTTTATTTCGCTTGGGTGACTACACATTTACTACGGATATACGCCGAATGTTTCGTTGCGTTAATGTTAACCCAGAACATGCTGTATTGCAAAACATATTGTGGAGAAATGATGTTAATGCCAAAATAAAATGCATTCAATTAGACACTGTTACATATGGTCAAAAGAGCTCAGGTTTTTTAGCTACACGCTGTTTGCATGAACTTGCTGAAACGCATAAACAAGAATATCCACTGGCTTCATATATTTTAAATAACTGTACTTATGTTGACGATGCTTGCTATTCCCATTCTGACTTAAACATTATTAAAGAAGCAAAACAACAGTTGTGTGAATTATTAAGTAAGGGTAGCTTTGAAACCCATAAATGGGCATCTAATTGTCAGCAAATTTTAAATGACATACCTCTTAACAAACAACATTTTGATGACTTTGATCTTCAAAAAGATAATTGTTTCATGAAAACTTTAGGATTAACACTTAACATAAGTAAGGATTGCTTTGTATTTTCATGTCCAGAGCCTTTTGATATTGAAAATCCTACAAAAAGACAAATATTAAGTTACATTTCCAAATTCTTTGACCCATTAGGATTTATGTCTCCAGTTATAGTAAAAGCCAAGGCATTTATGCAAAAATTGTGGTTAGAAAGATTAGACTGGGATGCAGTCCCTCCAGAAGGGATAAGATTGGAATGGCTTTCATTTGTTAAATGCTTGATGGACATGCAACCTTTACACATTGATAGAAATATAAAAATTGACAGAAATGCCAATGCAGTGCACATAATAGGATTTGCTGATGCTTCTGGCTCTACAGGCTATGGCTGCTGTGTTTATCTTCGGGTGGCGAAGGGTTCAGGTAGGGCTTCATCTTCCTTACTCTGCTCTAAATCCCGAATTAACCCCCAAAGCAAGAATGCACTCACCATACCGCGATTAGAGTTAAATGCAATGCTTTTGCTTACTAAACTAATCAATAGAGTTTATGATACTTTAAGCCTTAAAATAAATATAAATGGTGTTTATTTATATTCAGATTCTCAAATTGCACTTGCATGGCTAGCTACAGAGCCAATTAAGCTTCAAGCATATGTTGCTAATAGGGTTAAGTTAATTCAGGAACAGACATCTAGATGGCGCTGGCTGTATGTGGCGAGCAACGAGAATCCAGCTGACTATGTTAGCAGGGGAGCCATTCCTGATGATCTACGTAACTGTAGTTTATGGTGGCATGGTCCAGAGTTTCTGCTAGACAGTACGTATGATTTTAATAATAAACTTACATTACCGCTCCTACAAAATTTGCCTGAAATGAAGAAGGCTGCTGCATTCTCTGATTCCAAGGTTGCATTGTTCACAAAAGGTGAATCTAATCTTTATCTGTTTATTGATAAATATTCTGATTTAAATAAAATGATCCGTGTCATGGCATACATATTAAGGTTATGTTATAATCTAGATAAGAGGGGTAGGGGGAGTCCGGGAGAGTTTAGCAGGGGGGAGACAATAGCCACTGATCATAGAATCCCTGTATAACTAGATATTGCGACGTTGCCACACTTCTCACAGCTCATAGGCGCCTCCCACCTAGCTCACGCGGCGATGTTGCGATCAGCAGTTTCGTTTTGACATTACAAGTGAAAACACGTTTTTATGCCCGGTAAATAATTTTTTTGAATTTTCGATATTTGATTACTGTTGTTTACTGTTCATAGATTCCAGCATGTCATGCATACATATCCTTAGTGTAATTATCCTTGTTACCTTTACGATAGACAGTTTTTGCTTAAAGATTATAGTTTTTTTTGTAAATTAAATAACGGACAGCTTGGCATGGGGTGGGAGACATTACCATGGCGACGGGAGGAGACTTTACCCAGGGTAATCTCTCCCTCTGTTTCTCTTGCAATAATATTAAAAGAGATGATAAGGAACAGTTTATTTGTCCTGATTGCTCTAATTAAAAAAGGAAGACTGATTATTATGATTATTTTTTTTATAAGGTTTTGTTTTGAATTTTACTTTTGTTCTTAATTTTTAAAGTATTTTTATTTTACTGACCACATACATGGTGTCCTGCTTTAAACTGATTTGCAATATCTACTTTTAAGGTTTAACTATTTGTAAGTTTGTTATCTAGTTATGACGTAGATAGAATAGGCTCAGACTATTATGTTTGCTATGAAGATACCTAAGTTACCTTTGATTTTTCTCCATTTTGATAAGATATTGTTAAATTTCTAAGATATTTTGCTGTAGAAAGACTGAAATTATTATGCAGTAACAGTTGGTTGTGAAAGTTCTTATTAATAAGGTTATAAGTTATGTTAGAAAGAGTTTCTAATGGTAAAAGTTTATAAACACTCACTGTTTTAAACGCAACTACTTATCTTAAGAAATATAATATTTATTTATTTATTTATTCAAAATTTCGTAAATAACATCATAACAGCTAAAACGCCAAAGCAATGTTACTACCACAAAGATACACATACACCTGCTAACTTACATTGAGTAGGTAGTAGGTACCCCAAAAATACAATTAAAAATACAAACATAAATATAATTTAAAATACAATAAAAAAATATAAATAAAAAATTCAAATAGAATACAATTAAAATACAAATCCAAATACCATTAAAATACAATTAAAAATACAAATACCATTAAAAAATAATTAAAAATACAAAAACCATTAAAATACAATTAAAATCACATCCCAACATTTTCAATGCACTTCGATGCTACTTCTGTGAACTTCATCAGGCAATATGTGATAGGTACTTAATTCCTCACTACCTGTATGTCAAAGATACTCAAATTATACAGTTCGTGTTATCATTTACTACGTATTATTATGTGCCATGTTTTTTTATTAAATTTCTTTATTTAATTATAATTTATTATTTTTATTTTGCCTAGTTTTAAACCCGGGTAAAGTCTCCCTTCTTGGGGGTCAAGTCTCCCACCTAGGCGGGAGATATTAGCCAAATCTCACTTCAGTAGAAATCGTTAATTACTCATAAAGTATTAATGATTTATAAAACTTTCTTATGAAAAAATAAAGCTTAATAATGCAGCTTAGGGTACAATTTGTAGAAAATAGTTTTTTGTAAATATAAAGCGATTTATGAGCATTTTAGTCGAAGGCGGGTAAACTCTCCCGGACTCCCCCTACTCCACTATCTCCTCTCGAGTTGGAAAATGCGTTGCATAAAATTATACAGCGCGAACAGAGCTTATATTTCAGTCAGGAGTTAAATCATTTAAAGTCAAAGGTTGAAAATATTAAAGGCCCTTTAAAACCCTTACATCCCTTTATTGATAAAGAGAATCTGTTAAGAGTAGGTGGTAGAATTGAGCATTCCGAGGTCTCATTTTCACAGAAACACCCTATCATTTTACCTAAACGATCTCGTGTTACTGATTTGATTATTTACCATGAACACATAAGATTGTTGCATGCTGGACCAAAGTTATTGTTAGCTAGCCTTAATGAAAAATATTGGATTGTAAATGGTTACAGACATGTGAAAAAGGTTATTCATAAATGCCTACTGTGTTTCAGAATCAAAGCCAAATGTGCTAAGCAGCTAATGGGTTCCTTGCCATCTCAAAGAGTGACAGCTTGTCGTCCTTTCCAAAAGATTGGTATAGATTTTGCGGGACCAATTCAAGTAAAAAACTCGCGTGTCAGACGTGCTATACAAACAAAAGGTTATGTATGTGTATTTGTATGCTTCGTTACGAAGGCAATACACCTCGAGATAGCTTCTGATTTAAGTACTAATTGTTTCCTTGCTTGTTTTAAACGCTTTATAGCAAGACGTGGATTGCCTACTGACGTTTTCTGTGACAACGCAGGTTGTTTTAAGGGGGCAAGGAACGAATTAGTTGAACTATATAACTTGCAAGCCTCACAGGAGCATCAGGCATTGGTACAAGGCTATGCAGCTAAGGAAGGCATAACTTTTCATTTTGTACCTAGCTATTCGCCTGTGTTTGCTGGTCTTGCTGAGGCGGCAGTTAAGAGTATGAAGTTTCACTTGAAACGTATCATCCAAAATTATGTTTTAACATACGAACAGTTACACACAGTCTTATGTCAAATAGAAGCAGTTTTAAATTCTCGACCATTATTGCCTGTTACAGCTTATAATGTGGATGATTTTTCTTATTTAACGCCGGGACATTTCTTGATAGGTACTTCTTTAACCTCTTATCCTGAAAATAATACGTATGATGTGCCTGTAAATAGATTAAAGTTTTGGGAAATTTGTAATAAGGTAAAAACTCATTTTTGGAATATATGGCACAAGTACTACCTTAATGTACTGCAGTCGAGGCCCAAATGGCGTGACAGTGTAAATAATGTTAAAGAAGGAAGTTTGGTTATTCTGAGGCAGCCAAACTCTCAGCCGTTAACTTGGCCTATGGCTAGAATTGTGAAAGTGTACCCAGGCCAGGACGGAAAGATCCGTGTGGTTGATGTTATGGCACCTAACAAAAAGATTTATAAGCGTTCGTTGTCTGGTATTTGTTTACTACCACTAGAAGAGTAAATATGGTTTTTAATAATTATACCTATTGTTAACGTTTTTAGTTTTGTAAGTTTTGGTTTATTGGATATGTGATTAGTACATCCATAAAGGTTGTAAACTTTAAGATAGGTTACTAACATTCATTTACTATATTAAGTTTTATTCCTACTATTATTATAGCTATAAGAATTTATGTTCCTACAATTTTGTTACTATACCTAGTAGTACAGTGCTAGTGCTAAAAGCAAAATGTTACCTACCTGATAAGTTTTTTCTAGTTTTTGAATACTTGTTACTTAATCCCTTTGTTTATTAAATAAAAATAAATAAAAAACAATTTATGCTATGTAAGTAGGTACCCAATTGATTTAATATGTTGTTCAACTTCATTAATAGAAAGACTGGGGTTGTTATGTAATAGTTTTTTTTGTTTAGCTTATGAGACAACTTTTTTTTGTGTGTTTAACAGTTCTTGGTACATGTTTAGTAATATATGTAGTCCTGTAAATGCTAACCTCCCCCCCCCAGCATGTTGGCAACTCCAACAAATTATTTTCTGTGTTCATTTCCGTTTCCTTGTGTCAAACTGTTATATTTTTTAGTCTGCAAAAAAACTCCGCTCCACTCACGTTACACCAAAAGGCCTGCCTTTCATTTTCTACTTCCACACCAAATACCTCAAGAACCAGCCCTAGCTGCAATCCTCCAACAGATGATAACCAAATTACCCACATAATTATAATATAAAAGGCGCAAAGCCAGGCGCCGATAAAAAAACAAAATGAAAAACACACATATCGAAATAAAAATTAACGAAACATACACAGTGCGGTGTGCGTCTCAAGGTTGCACCAAATGAGAGTCCATGTTTATGGTGTAAAAAGGAGCACATTTTTTTTTCACAATATAATAATCGTTTTCTATCTTATGTACAGTCAACAAAGGAGTTAAGTATACAGGAGCGTCGGATATAGTTGAAGTTTACTAAGAAACCGATGGATGTTCTGGACTGAAATTTAATTTAATAAATGAGCTGTTTGTTCTCTATTAATAAACTAAAATTTTATTCGAGAATATCCATCGGTTTCTTAGTAAACTTCAACAATATCCGACGCTCCTGTATACTTAACTCCTTTGTTGACTGTACATACCTATATTACGAATACGCTTTGAATGGTTTCAGGTCATTATAATGGTACAATTTTTTTTTCTGAAATTGTTCGACTAGATGAAAATTTACTTGTCTCGAATAGTGCATTTCAATTTCCTGTAGAGTTGACAATGCTATCTCAAATAACTTATAATAGAACCATTCCTATCGTACAAGAAATGGCTCGCATTTCTGTTATATCTAGGCAATAAGTTTATGTGATAATTATTTGAAAATAGATCCTAAAAATGAGAATTTTAGTAATAGATAATATAGATACTCCGATAAAGACATATTAAATCACTATCAAATAAATTAGCACAGCTTAGCATAATCGGCCTATAATATTCCCACTGCTGGGGCACAGGCCTCCTGTCTGTGAGATGGAGTGGGCCGTAATCTACAACGCGAGCCCAGCGAGTTGGTACATGTCACATCTTCAAACTATCAGCATTGAAATGATTACCAACTTAATTTGTTCGTATATTCAAATCACATCTGTCATTCTTTGGTAGTTGAATTAAATGGTTACACAGTAAATTGACGTATATGCGTTCTTCGCATGTGGCGTTGTAGATACCGCTACAGACGTAGGTGTCCATTTGTTTAACAATTAATTTCACTCACTGTACCCACAAAATATTACAATTGGAAACACAAGAATTAATTCAAGAAAATTATACAGCTAATAAATTATTACCTACAAGTTCAGGTAGAATTCATTAAAGTCTAAGATTTCAATGATTCATTAGATTCGGAGATAGTACCTACCTATTAGTTTCAGTGAAAAACGAGGCTCGGGAATAATTTGATATTCTCTTTAGAACTTCAGATTAGGTAGGCTTTAGTGCTAAATAGTTTATGTTAGAAGATAATTGGATCCACTATAATGAAAGTAGGTACAGTCAACAAAAGAGATAAGTATGCAGGATCGTCAGATACAGTTGAAGTTTAGTAAGAAACTAAACTAACTAATAATCAACTATAGTCCGCGCGGAACTAGTTGGCCGCGCCTTGGGTGGAGACGGGGGTGAGGGCAGCGGGGTTGCCTATTCTTCGCAACGCACGTACTGAGTCATGCATGACAAAGCGCCCCCGCACCTCCGTCCCACCGCTCACATGCGTAATTCCGCGGTTCCGCGCGGCTACCTAGCTCCGCGCGGACTATAGCTTCTGCCCGCGACTTCGTCCGCGTGTCATTTCTTCTCGCGTGTAAGTTCCCCAGACCCACTCCATCGCATCGCATCATCTGACGGCGCTTTTACTTCGTTTTCTCTTAGCATTCTTTCTGACGTTTTATTTCTTTTTGCTCAGCTCTTATGAGTCCTAACGTCTTATTAAAAAGCCTAGAGCAAAAAAAAAAAAACAAAAAAGTTTTTTTATTTGCTAATCTTTTTGTATCTTGAGGAAGCTAAAGAATTGGGCTATCAAATGCAAAAAGATCTTTTTGCGTTTGATAGCCCAATTACGTTTTCAAATCCGACTGGTAGTTCCAGAGATTAGCGCGTTCAAACGAACAAACAAACTATTCAGTTTTATTATTAGTATATAGATTTATGAATGTTCTTCTGAATATCCGTGGTTCTTCTTCATCTTTTCTCACAAAATAAATGAAGTATTCCATATTGGGCACCCGTTTAAATGGCACCTGAGTGAATGTGCCGCTGTGTGTCAGGTGCATTCACTCAGGTGCCATTTAAGGGGGTGCCCAATGTGGAATACGTGAAATAAATACCTAGCCATATATTTAGACGCACCTTACAAATAAAAGCAACACAACATAACTACACTAACCACTTTGATGTTAACATAATATACGAATCCCTAATAAAATAATTAATTACAGCGGCGGAAAATAGTAGGGCACTTCATTAGAAATGTGTGAGCCATTCAGAGTAAGAACCGGAGGGTGGAATTCATTTATTTTTTATGAAAGAAAGCGTTTCGTACTAGCCGTGCCTACCAAGAAACGAGGCTTCTATAGAAACTTCTAATTATACATTTGTGGCAGAATTAAATTGCCTCAGTAGGAATTCTATACTGTTTTTGGAATAATAATGATGTCAAGTTTATACGTAGAATTTATACAGGGTTATTGGTAAAACATTAACAACCTCTTAAGTGGTCATTGTACTCATCGTTATGAACAACTTTTACTATGGGACCAAACCTGAAATCACACAAAAAAAAACAGCTGTTCCCTACATTTAGTGTAACTCGTCAAAACAGCTAGTTTTTAGGGTTCCGTACCAAAATGGTAATAAAAAGGAACCCTTATGGTGAGAACTATTTTTATTTAATTTAGAATAGTTTTAGATGACGTTTGCCAAACTATTTTGCAAATTAGAAATAAATAAAAATATATGTATATTTTGCAACAGGGTCTGAAAAATTCGAAGTGGGGCTACTAGGGCCATGTGGGGTATTATATGAAAGAGCGTAGTTTGCACTTTCTCAAACATTTTTTCTTTTTTTTAGGCCGTATAGTTTTTGACTTTTGATGAAAAATATAAAAAAAATACCGTTGCTTATCTGCTTATCTCCGAAATTTGCAAAGAGAAAAATCTGAAATAATTCTGTGTGATAGAAATTTATGTAAATATTACAGGAAAAATAAAACGAAGTCTCTAAATAGCACACTTTTTCAGAAGTCATCAACAAAAGTTACATTAGTTCCACTATCGGTCAAGAGATGGCGCTGACATAAAATTGCAATATTCTACACCGCAGTGCACAGTGTTAAAATGAAAATTTAAAAACATATGATGGTACGGAACCCTCGGTGCGCGAGTCCGACTCGCGCTTGCACGGTGTTTTATTTTTTCGCGATTTCAGGTTTGGTTGGTGGTAATGTTTTACCAATAACCCTTTATATGTCACGTATCAGCTAATAGTTTCTGATACATTATAATTCGAATCCAATTCCTCTAATTTCATTGTTACCGTGTATGACATTGATTTTTCTTGGTAAGTTTGCGGTACCAAAAGAAGAACTGGGGGCCTAAAAAGGCCACATTGGCAGAATCATAAAAGGATAACTGAATAGACAGTTAACTATTAAGTTAATAGTATCAAATCCCATTGGTGAAGCATTTTTCAGTTATTTTTTTTTGTCTGTGCTAAAATACCAATCAATCCAATCAAAATCCAATCCCAATCTCTTTGATTGTACCTACGTAGTGCAGTGAAAAAAAGAAAACCACGGACTGTCTTCGCCATTTTATAATTCATAATGTTATCCTTTTATGATTCTCCAAAGTGGCCTTTTTAGGCCCCCTGTTTTTGTTTCGAGAAAGTCGTGAGTCTCGGAATGTGTCATTATATCTAAGTGGAAAACTAGAAATAAACATACTTCATTTGAAATACTGCTTAGTCCAAGTCCCATTGTTAGATTTTAGGAAATTTCTATGGAAGTTATGAACCTTATCAACATTATAAGTAGATATAGCCTGTTTGTACAGTCAACAAAGGATTTAAGTATACAGGAGCGTCGGATATAGTTGAAGTTTACTAAGAAACCGATGGATGTTCTGGACTTAAATTTAATTTAATAAATGAGCTGTTTGTTTTCTAATAATAAACTAACATATTATTCGAGAATATCCATCGGTTTCTTAGTATCCTTTGTTGACTGTACATGTCCTCTCTTTTGTCAATGGGGGGTTTTAAATTCTGATACATGAAAATCGTATCTCATTTTATAGTCGACCTCATTCCTAATTGCTTAACTACTTTTGACAAAAACTCCCTCTAAATTAAAACTTCACTCAGTTTAAACCTGGAACTCTATACACAGACTCCGGACCCAGGTTGGTCGAAGCAAGGAAAACCTGTTCAGGTGGAGATTCATAGACGACTCCGCCTTGGAGTGTAAATGTGGTGCTATTCCACAAACGATGGGACACTTAATATTGTGTCCTGTCAGCTGCACGTTACAGGAACTGGTGGACGCTGGTGATGGCGCCAAACAAGTAGCCGAATTATGGGCCGAGTTCATTTAAATTGCTATCGACACGCTAAAAAGAAGACTTAGTTTAAAACTATTTAACTGTCAAGTCTTACATGGTCCTCACATGATCTGGCCAAGATGCCCGAACTCTAAAAGAGAATTTTACCCGTGAGTTTGTTCCGCCATTCTCCAGTCTCAGGGGTTGTCACTTCATTTCATTGAAGCAAAACTAGACCTTTTTTGGACCTATACCATAATCATATATATTTTTAGTTCTAGAATTCTAGACGTTTCTGCTAACATAATACGCCTTCTCAGCGTTCATTAATAAGTACAAATCTAGAGCTTATGCTTCTTAGCTTTAGTGTTGACTTACCTTTGATAAAAACTGAAGCTTCAGCCTCTATTTCAGTATATCCATCGACGCTAGCTTTACAAAGGTACCGGCCAGAAGTGTGGGTGTCCAATGTTAGAGTCAAGTTTGCTGTTCTTCCAACTCTCTGTGGACAAAATGTTTTTGTTACTTGGAACAGAACTTGTAACAAGATGGTTCCTATTGTTATGACATTAGTATCAACCAGAAAATGCCTCGTAAGGGGTATAATGTCGAAATTCCGAAAGTTTTATTACATAATGGCATTCTTATTTAAACCTTTTAGAGACATTGCAGGTCAACACTAATACATAATATAGTAGAACAATACAAAACGCTTAAAACAAAAGAATATTAAAATTCAAGACGAAACAGCAAGACATAAATTCAGACAAACAGGGCCATATCATGCCTTGTTAGTACAATCCTTTGAGAGATATGACAAGTTCGTAATAAAGCTGCGGCCATGACGCCCACAGGCAAAGTTTTGTGTATAGTAAGTAATGAGATTGTCTCGGGATAGGTTCGGATTTTGTACACGAAATTCATACTTATATTCTTAGAACTTTTAGTTTTCAAGATATAATTCATCGACTACGTACACTTAGAGTGATAGGTAGCTCTGTGAATATTATTAAAAACTAGCTTATGCCCGCAACTTCGTCCGCGTGAAATTTCACCCTCCCCTCATTCACCCTCTTAGGGGTGGAATTTCGAAAAACCCTTTCTTAGTGGATACCTACTCTTCACAAAGAACACACCCTCTAAATTTCATGTCTCTAGGACCAGTGATTTAGGCTGTGCGTTGACATATCAGTCAGTCGGGACTTTGAATTTTGCCTTTTTGAAACCTAATTTAGACAATTTGAATGAATTCTCATTTTGAAATTGGTACTCCAAAAATTACAAGAATAACAACCACGTAGTTTCCATATAAAAAGCATAATACATTTTTATGACCGAAATTCTAACGGACAAAACAATTCGGATATTCGTGTACACAAAGTCAATAGCACAAATGAAATAACTTTTGGTAGAGCCAAACAATTAGGACACGATATTGATACTAGTACAGCTCCATCTAATATTGGAGAAGATATAATTGAAAACGTTATTGATTATTGTGTCGCAAAATCAATTATTGAAAGCGATTTTTGTGCACTGACATCGAATTAGGAGCAATTTTGAGAGTGGCCTTGTCAGAGAGACAAAGAAGTCAAAGCAAAAGACCGAGGGGTCGATAGCCAAAACAGTGGATAGACCTGAACTTTCGAACACTAGGACTTTCTTTTGAGCAAGCCTCAAGAAAGAGCCAGGACCGAGATATTGGGGATAAGAAAAGTACAAGATGGGTCAAAGACTAGATAAAGAAGATAGCCAATTAAATGGTATGTGAAGATAAAATATATCGCAATGGAGTCAGTAGGATTGACATTGATAAAATACTAAGAATTGGTAATACTTATTGTATGGTATTGCTTCTAGCTAAACCTGTTATGTTTGAGCCGTTAAAATATGTAATTAGTAACGCACTTCTTATTCTATGCCTTTGAGCACTATGGCTAACTAGTTTTGTAAATTCCTGTTATTAAAGTAACTAGTGAAGGTAAAAAAGTAATTTAAAAAAATTAAACCGACTTCAAAAAGAAATTAACTCAAAATTATGAAATAACTTTAATTTCGGAAGTCGGTGTCTTGGGATCTGTATTTTAGTTTTATGCCACCGACTTCCGAAATTAAAGTTATTTCATAATTTTGAGTTAATTTCTTTTTGAAGTCGGTTTAATTTTTTTAAATTACTTTTTATTTCGTAATTTTTAGTTTTTGCACTAGTATTTGACCAAGGTTTTGAGATGTTTTCCCTTTGACACTACACCCGTAGCTCTTATCAATAAGCCAGGCCGTCACACTTACACGTATTAGTCCATATCTTGAAAATTACTGTATCGATCTTGATGAAACTTGCACTGTTCCCTAAGTTGAAGAAAATGTAAGCCAATAAAAAAAAATGGTCACGATCCGATTAATAGTTCCGGAGATATGCGTGGACAAACATACATACATACATACATACATACGTCTATGAAATTTTGTACATTTGTTTGGAAGCCCTAATAGATCATCATATGTGAATATAATGCAAATCCAATAATATTACATACATACGTATCGAATTGATAACCTCCTTTTTTTGAAGTCGGTAAAAAGTGTGAGAGGGTAAGAAAGGCGAACGTTGAAACTTTGTAAAATGTGAACAAAGTGAACCCTGCTAAGGAAAGTAAAGAATTTTTTAGTCTTTTTCTGCCAATGACTTTGTTATAACAATATTAAGAGTGCTATCCATCGCGCCATTGACAAAAATTATAAAGAAGCAGAGACAGACAATCAAGACTAAGTAAATGGAAAAAAATATCTAACAATGTGTTCAACACCTCGTTGAACAAATTTTCAACCACAGCCAAAACCTAAATACGACATAACCGATAAATCTACAAGCTAACGGTGTAACTTTTGGTATAAAATTGTCCACAACATCGCTTGGTCATCGATTTCACACAAAACTTTTGTTTAAGTGTACATAATTATTCATAACCAACTGACTTTATACGGCGTTCATTGCGTCGGTTATTTTTGGCCATTTGTTCCACTTCTAATTGAGTATTCTTTTGTTTTATTCCTTTTTTCGTATTTTACCATAACATTACAGTTGAATTTCTTGAATACTGTACATACGTTTATACTACATCCACATTTCACTAGTAATATGAGACCCACCCCATGTTATAAAGAGTAAGCCTATTGCCATTTATGACACAAATTAAGGTTCATGGCTTCTACTGTCTAGATTTGTGCCCGACCCGACCCGGGAATCGAAACTAGATTTAAAGCTCAGTAGTCACTCTTGCAACTACTACACAAACGAAGTAACATTTAATCAAGAAAAATACTAAGGATTCCGATAATATTAAACCACATAGGCTAGCCCACACAGTCTGTCAATTCGAAAGTTTGGGTGGAGGGCATCAAATAAACTCTGAGAAATATCGAATCGAAGTGATTGCTTCGAAGGAGTATGATATAAATAGATATCTCTGGAAAAATGTAATGGAGATCGCCCACTGGTAGCTTTCAAGATTAAGTTAGTTGCGTAATTATTTTTTTAAATCAAAATTAAAATTTCGTATGCATTAGGTGTCTGATTAAATGTATCATAAGGTTTGATCTTGTAATATCAATATTAGAATAGTTTTGGGCCGATATTTTCGTGTCATATGTTGGATTGGGCCTGATTTTATTTCCAGTTCCAGGTTTGCAATTACAGTAAAATCGGTGTTTTAATTTTATAACCACAATGGCTTTAAATCGAGCGAACTTTTTTTTTACTATTATGGCTAAGAATGAAATAAACACTGCGATAACTACTGATAGAGATGTATGAAAGGAAAATACTTAAGTACTGCACTGCGGATGAATATGATAAAAATAATCAACAACTTACAATCATCTGGTCTTCTTCATGATGCAGCCATCTGATCTCCGGTGGAGGGTAACCATCGACATCACAACTGAGGGTGACAGAAGTACCTACTTCCGCTTCCACGTCTTTTGGTAGGTTTCTGAATGTTGGTGCATCTAAAAAGTATAGTCTTAGTTTAGATTTTTTTTTCAAAGGCAACTTTTACATTTGCAATGAAGAATAATATGATACGGAGACATAGAAATAATCTACTTTATTGTTAGCAAATCAACTACAAAAGAATAATGTGATAAGCTGAAATTTTGCACGCAGCTTCATTCAAATCATGTCCTGTCTTAAATGTTCCTGATTTGTCAATTGATTTCGTTATCGTATTTTGACATTCCTGCTTTCATGAATCAAGTTTGCTTCAAAATTATCTTGTACTTGAAGTACAAGATAATTTTGAAGCAAACTTCAAACTTAGTTTACTTCAGAAGATCTTTCTACTTACATGTGATTTCAAGAGTCTCTATTTCTTCACTGTTTCCCACATCATTGAAGACAATGCATTTTATCGTTGCGTCGTGGTATTTTCTTGTAATGTTGTATATTTTCTGTTGAAAAAAGAAATGTTCTTTTCACTTTTGAACTTATTATTATGCATTATTATGTTGCTATATATAGTTTGTAGCGGCACCTACACCGCCACATGCAAACTACGCATCATACTGACGTCAAATCCTGCATCTCGCAAGTAGAGTTTACCGTGCAACTTGTATGTATACAACGTTCTGATAACAATCATCGGGATTAATTCCGATCCAGCCTGTCCCTTGCTGCCCTCTCCTAGCCCCCCTAAGCTGAGGTCCTTACCCCACAGGGGGTACCCTTAGCGTGTAGTCGCTTAGTTTTTAATTTTTTAAGCCTTGACTGAAGGCCTTACTTTATTTAGACATATACAGGCTAGTCCGGTTAAGCAGACGACAACCCTCTAGGTCGAAATGCGAAATGCGATTTAAAAAAAAAATGTCATCGGGCAGTTACTGTTGCCCGCCAGACACGACACCCGTCTTGTCGGAGGATCCTCCCTTTTATATGGAGGATGAGTGAAATTTAAACCCTGTTCGTCATAGCTGTATAAGTTCAATTCATTTTTTAAACCTAATTGTAATTTTTCTCAAAAGGAAATCTGACAAATTTAAAGAATTTTTTTTTTATACTTTCTTCTTTTATATATTTACTATTTTTTTATACAAATCAACGTCACGCCTGTATTTCCCACAGGATAATGTAGAGGTGTACCTATAGTACCTACATCCACGTCATGTTCAAGTCCCATGTAATAGGGGGCGAGCCTATTGCCATCAATCGGGCATTTACTAACTCATCATCTTGCCTAGCCTTTTCCCAACTATGTTGGGGTCGGCTTCCAGTCTAACCGGATGTAGCTGAATACCAGTATTTTACATGGAGCGAATGCCTATCTGACCTCCACAACCCAGCTTCTGGGTAATACGATACCCCTTAGTAAGACTGGTTGTCCGACTTTTGGGCTTCTGACTACCCGTAACGACTGTCAAAGATCCACGGGACCAGCGCTGGGCATTTATTAACTCCGCACTGGGCCCACGTGGTGGATTACGTACGGCCCACTCCCTCTTACTGAGGGGAGGCCTGTGTCCCAGGAGTGGGAACATTAGGCTAATTATGCTTATGTTTAATATTAGTTTGCTTTAAATAACTCACCAATTCAGTAGTATTCCCTTCAATAAGTTTTTCGTTCAAGAACCACTTGTATGTGAGGTTGGATGGGTTTGCATCGGCTCTGCAGGCTGTTGAAATTAAAATAATATTTCATATTAAAACATGCAGTAATTGGCAAATGAATAAATATGGGAAAACGCTTCAATATAAATGAACTAAACAAAATCGAATACTACAGTATAGGTAAAAATAGTTTTAAATTTAGGTATAAAAAAAAAAATGCTTATACAGGTTGAATGAGAACTTCCTACTAAAAATAATTATGGCCATATTGATAATTTTATCATTATAATATTAATAATTAATTTTATAAACAATGTACTCTTTGACATTAATTGATGAAGCACTTTTAATGAGAGAGGATATCGTGTCAACTATAACTATTTGAGGTGAATTTGAGATAAATTTCAAGTTATGGAACAACAAACTGAATGTCATACTTTACAAAGATCAAACTCCATTGCAACCAATACTTATCCTTTTTGTTACAAATGGTCACTCAAAAATAAACTAAGAAAACCTTTCACTGAAGTAGATAACCAATTAAGTGGTCATGGAATGTAAATTATCTATGATTATGAACACTGCTTTAGAAGTCATAAATCAATTTTTACCTATAATAACGTCATCTCCTTCTGGAATCTTCCCGTTGGCACCAGATTTGATGAACATCTTCACTTTAGGGGCATATTTTACCTGTTAACAAACACCATTATTAATATCAAAATAATTATCTGCGTAGAACATCAAAATAGACACATACAGAAGGTTGACTTCATACAACGAGCGAGAACAGGCGCACGCACACAAACGCAAATGTACGGGGATCTCAAACAAATGCCAGTCGCGAGAGCGCTTGCACTCGCTGTACGTGAAGAATGTCTATATGTGCGTGCCTTTTCCTTCATTTTATAGAGTTCACCTTTTGTACTTAGCTATTTTGTGGTAGAATCTTATTACTTCGCATCCTTTAGCGGTTTTAAGAGGCTTCCAATCTTTATCGTGAAAAGGAAGTGGATATGGAAGTGTCGTTAATATCTTTTTAATAAAGATTCGAGTACGATGGTTCGAGAATGAATAAAGACTGCGCGAATCGATCTTCAAGTGATCTTGGGATGGGTGAGGCTTTTTTATAATGTGTTGGCTCTTTTTGTCGTGGAGAACGCAACTAACTGTTGATTTTCACACATCTGGGAAAGCATATATAACAGTTCTATTAAGTTAAAAATGCATAGGCCAAATTGAACAGGAGAACCTGCTTCTGATAGACCTGATCGGAGGGATACACTTTTGAAATAATTTAATTTGTTAAAAGTACGATGTTAAACGAGATGAAGCGAAACTGGAATAATATTTATCGTATCTGCGTGCTTTAAGGTAGCCCACGAAATTAAAATTTACTTAAGCTTTTTGCAATTTGCAGGTCAGTGCACTGTTGTACCTATGTTGATTAATGTAACAAATATGGCTTTGCAAAATTGTAATCATTAGAATCAACAATGTTACAATTGGCCTCAAATGTCATGATTTCATGAAATAGTCAATTCAATAGGGTAATATGAACTCAGAGAGTTGTATTGATCGTTTTTATGATTATTATTTTATTTTATAAATAAATATTTTTTATGGCCGCGAATCCCACTGACATCAACATTCAACCTGATACTGACTTGCTAATTAAAAACGTAAGAAAATATTAATTTTGCAGGCTGTCCTGACGCTTTTGTCAGAAGGTAGCAGTTTATATAAATGTGAGCATCTGTGAAGCCTTATTTTATATGGAAAAGGAATATATCTATTGAAACTCTCAAGTAGGTCAAGTAAATTATTGATTTTCGTTCAAACAAAAGTTTGGAGAATCGTTAAAATGTTCTAATGGATTTTAATCCTCTTCGCTTTGCCGATTAGGATGATTATTTGTTGTGTTAAAAGGATTTATAGCTAAGATATTCATGATTCCCTAGAACCGACAATAATCTCATTCAAGATTTTTTGGAATTTTTTTAAAGTAACGTTTTTCATTACTTGTGCTTGGTATACTTTGTTGCTTTTATATAACTAATAAAAATCATAATAAAAATTGCTGAGTAATTCATTAACATAATTTTAAGTACTTTCAGGTGCTTGAGCCAGCTGTCAATGTGCCTGCGCAGTGACAGTCAGAGAGAATAATGTGATTTTTGTAGTCTGCATAATGTTTCTTTGATATGCAGAGAAAGATACGAATTATACAGAAAAGCATTTACAAATTTTAAATCTTTCACATCCAATTTATCTTTTCCATTATCATCTTTATAAAAGAAGCAAATCTTAAAATATCAAAACAAAATAATCAGACTCCAACTTTACGACCCTAATTGTTTAAATTCTATTACAGAAACAATTTAAAACTAACAATGAACGTTTACTTGGTAATAGTAACTATTATTTTTGATACTAAACGAAGATTTGCAAAAGATTAATTTTATTCAACGTCTCGATGACAAAACTTTCAATAAATTGTTTTTAAGACTTTGATTCAAGCAATATTATAGACTGTGGGAACTACACAATAGATGTTAAATTTAAGAGAAAACACCAAAACGTGAATAAAGGAACATTTAAAAAAAAAGTTTTGTGACATATAACATTTGTATATATACCAAAGCTCAAATTCCATTACGAGGAGAATTTTTAAAGGAACAATTTACAAATGGTTACTTAAAAATCAACTTTGGCTTATTAACGATAAAGTATACAATATCTCAGATTCAGAATACAAGTACATAGACATAATAAGATTCACCATCCCCGATCTACTCTGACATTCACCCAATGACGATATTACGCAAGTCCCATCTAACAATGACAAAGCAAATTACCATATTGCCCTCAATACCAAACTGTGCTCTAATACTGAGAACGACCTTACACAAAAGGCAAAGATCACTGAGCCCAAATAAGGAGTAGAACAAAGGACCTCTCGAAGCTGACTAAAGAATCTACTGGCCCAATGAGGCAATCAAACAAATGCTTGCAGTTACTTGCAAGTTATATGAATCAACTGCAAGGAATGAGCAAGTTGAAGCTCTTGTAAATGTTGGCAAATTCTTACTGGGAAATGAGTTCATTATGGCGTAAGTTACAGCATCACTGGTAACAGTATTCTTCTAAAAAGGTACTGTTATTTTGCCTGAAGTAGCGATTGTAGACTTGCTATATCAGCTTAAAGAGGTTTTACTGTTTGACTCAATAATGCTATTTACTCTTTACAACGATCACTAACATTTTATTAAGAAGAATTGAAATAACGCTCTAAATAAAATCTGAAATCTCAGGAACATCGATGGCAGCCTTTATAACCTACCAAACTGACTAACAAAGCTCTTTATCATGGTTAAATCTATTCTCGAAAAGGTTGTGCTGATAATTATAAATGAATTAACTGTGGTTATCTTCAAATAAAAAAAGAAAAAAAAAAAGAAATTAAAACGACACAAGTAATGACTAGTAACAAATTCTCTTTCATATCCTCAAAATATAACTCCATTAGAAGTAAACCTAAATGCATAGGTATATTCGAAAACAAAACAGAGGGTTTTACAACATAAAGGATATTTACAAAATGAGACATTTGAAAAAAAGAAAGAAAAAGTAAATGAATAATATTTTAAAACAACCAGGAAGACCTTATTGCCGTTTAAAAACAAACTAGAGACAATAAAAATGATTTATTGCATCTAGAAAGTACTAAAAACTGTACCTGCAGGTGTAATTAATGAATACACAGTAAAAAATATGGAGTAGACGCACAAAAATATTCTGAATTATGCACGAGGAACGTTTTTTGTGTATTTTTAATAGCTGCAGTATGGGTAAGGTGGTTGTTTTGCAGTTTGTGTTTAGTGCTTTGAATTTATTGTCTATGCTGTTATTTGTCTTGCCTGGTACCAAATGATGTTTTCCGCATTACTATTTTGATTTGTGTTTAGAGGATGGTTCTTTAGAACGTTGGGCAGAAATTTTGAAATGTGCATGTGTTCGACCAGGCCTAAATTAACGCACTTCAAAATTGTAGTAGGTATTATACATATATCAATGAAAATAAATTAAAACTCACGTAAAATCGTTTCCACTTATAGGTTAGTTTTTTATTTGACTTAGCTGTATGTTATCAACATTATTCCGTCTTTCCAATAAACAAGACCGTCCTCATACCACGCCAAACCACCATTATCATCTTTAATCTCTGATTTATATACCGTACACAATCCACTTCCTAAATTATCGAACCACAATATCCTCCTAAACCCATAAAGACCGATGTCCATAAAGATCCCATAAATTGGACCTACAAGTTTCAATCCCAAAAAAATCGGAGACGCCATGAAAATTTATATTTGCCACCATTAAAAAAGAAAAATGGTCACAACGGTATTACAAGTACAAATGGCAAGTATCTCGGTATTATAGCGATATCATAGCACATCAAATCGTAAAAAGTAATTGGGTTGCCCGTAAAAAGGGGTTTCATTTTATGACCAACGAAAAAATATATGGTAAACATATCGGCCCTTTCTCGTCATAACAACGGCATGGGTATAGAGAGAATAGATGCGGTTTAGGGTGTAAGAATTGGCTGTTTGAGAGCGCAGTATAGGTGTAAAGTACTTGGTATTTTTGGCACTGTTGATTTTATTCTTTCGGCTGTAACAGACTGATGTTCATGATGACTTCATGATTTATGGCTTTGCATTTATTACGCTTCAGTTTATTACGGTTATCAATTTGTTGACGAAGTATTCTGCTACATTTTATGATTTGAATCTGCAAAGTATGATGGGTGATGAAAATAAATATATACGAATAAAAGCTTCGAATACCAGATAATTGGTCGTCTATTTCCACTGAAAGTTTGTAAATTTTTTTGATTTATATACAATGTGGAAAGACAAAATCATACGACAGTAAATGAAAACACTGGCAATACTAATGCATAGGAGTATTATTTATAAATCCTAAAACAAATTAAAAAAGTAATTAGTAGTGATGGACCGACTATGGGTTTTGCCAGTCTTGACTAGCTATACTGACTAAACTATTGGATATATTTGATTGGGTTTTCGTATGCAGACTGGAAAGGTCATTAGATACACGCAGTTTTTATATTTATTGTCGTATTGTTGTCTCCACCTCGTATAACTCAATTCTTCCTTTCCGTTGAACTAAAACAAATGGAACCACACCCATACTTCAATACCCAAGTAGAACAATAAACGTAACCTTGATATTAAAGGGAGAAACATATTAATATTAATACCACATCCAGTTTCTCTGTAAACGTGACCGGAATAGTAATTTCCTACTGACTTTGGGGATGACAATAATTTTTACATCGGTTCATACTAACGTTACATTTGATACATGTTTACGTTTTTTACGGACATCAGTGTATTTTTATGGACCACTGTGCAGTAAGTAGTGATGAAATATCATACTGCTTCCTTATTGCGAGTCGAAGTAGGTATTTGGGATATAAAAATAATGGGTAGTAGTTATTTTGATAGAATAGATGTTAGTAACAGATATAGTCAAGAGCGTTCGTAGAGATTGTGTAATATTGAGGAATGAGGAAAAGATAAAGACTGTACAAAATAATGTTTCTTTCATAGCACGCACAAGTGAATCTGTTGCGAAGCGTTATGTTTCGATGTAGATCAAAACTGTAGGAGCACGGATAACAAAATTTATTTTACCAAGGCTTTCTGAGGATGAGAAAGATGTATTGGTAGTATGATAAATATAATTATACCTAATGCAAAAAAAATGCACTAACCCGAAAATAACATAGGACAAGGATAGAAAGAAAGAAACTATTTTCATTATACCGATTCCGTAACTTATGTTTCCCTTTGTATAGTTTTTTTTTTTTGGAAGTCGCTTGTTTATTTTTTTTGGAAAAAACTTTTTATTTTTCACTGTTGTAGTTGTACCCACAACAAAAAAAAAAGTCGATCCACAATTTCCGGAGATATCACGTCATAAAATGGGTGCAAATCAATCAAATAAAGTCATCCCCTATTTTTCCGCCGTTAGAGGTGGAATTAAATATTGGTCCCTTATAAATTTCATGAACATAATTATTATTTCCTAAATCCATTAAAAAATTTCTTTTCAAATCGATCCACAATTGCCGGAGATATCGTGTAAAGATGAAAAAAAATGCAGTCGACTTGAGAACCTCCTCCTTTTCGAAGTCTGTTAAAAATACAATACAAAACATTCTAATGCATTTAGGTACACCAATCCCATAGTAACATTTTTGTATTTTTTTATTATGTATTCTTAGATAATTACGTTGTTGTCTTTATTGTGAACGCTATACCTGTAATAGGCATACATACCAGCACTTTTGTTTTCTATTATTATTCCTTATTAATTTAAGTACTACTGTTGGCGTACCAAACAAATAAATTAAAACATGGGATAGGGCAGGAAGAAGAATCAGACACAAACCATTGTAATGCTCAACCAAATGCTGAAGAAGATACACTTACTGATATTAGAATACCAAAACACAAAACAGCAACGCATCACAATCATTCTCACGATTGCTTTTCAAAAATCGATCCAACAATATTCACAAACAATTTCTTTGCAGATAGCAATATTTTTGTAAGAGGAAACAAATACACGGGCCTAAAAGTTTACTAGGGGTTGAAGATAGCAAATAGCTATGACTGGAATTTTATCTCAATATTTTATGAGATCCCATGCTGAAGGGCTGCCGATTGCTTTGCAGAGCTAGGGTGAATTTAGAGGGAGATATTTATAGGAGGGAAGTAAACGTTTAGATATTTATATCTGAGATCATTGTGTAGAGGTAAAGGTGTACATAGGCATAGCCAATGCATGGATCGTTGGATATAGTTCCAATATATATAATACTAGCGGCCCGCCCTGGCTTCGCACGGGTAGATATTGGTATTTCACAAAAAAATAAGATATAAGGATTTTTCGGCGTTACTATTGCATATTTTAACATGGAAAAGTAGTTATTGTGACATAACTGTAATAGTTAGATATATGGTATTGCATATATATATCGTGAGGAAACCGGCATGTCCTAGAACCAAAAATTCGAAGACATGTGACATCTGCCAATCCGCACTGGGCCCGCGCGGTGGATTACGGCCCACTCCCTCTCACCGAGAGGAGGCCTGTGTCCCAGCAGTGGGAACATTATAGGCTGATGATGATGATGATGATGGTATTGCAGACTTTTTTGTAGATATTGATGTCCTCTATAAAACTGTAGTACATCACTATGCACTATTGTCAATAGTTGCCGCAGCGTACGCGATATAAGGATTTTTTTGGTATTTTTTTCACACCTTGGGTTACATTATCGAAGTTTTCATACAGATCCCTAACTCTTTTGAAAATATTCTATTGCCTACCTATATTCATCAAGGATAATGTAGGTATCTAATGGTGAATGAGTTTTTTAAATCAGTCTAGTAGTTTCGGAGCCTATTCAATTCAAACAAACAAACAAATCTTTGCTCTTTATAATATTAGTGTAGATGATATGGAAATTCCAATCGCAAAAGCACAACCTTGATAGCCTTGGCAATATAATCCTTTATGAAAATAAAAGAAAGTGAAATTTTCAGAATCACCAGAACAACGAGTTGATAACATCGCAAAAGCATAACTAGAAACGTTATTAATGATTCACATTGTCCAACAAAGGAACATGAAATAAAACAGTTCAAGTTCTAATCAAACATCTGACCTCGTCGAAAAAACTTTGCAAAAACTCAAACCACAGAACAAATATATAGAACAAGCCCTTCTTGTTTTCTCGAAACAATTCTTAGCTCTTTGGTAGAAAAACGCGGGTTTTTCTGGGAATGTCGAACATGACTGGAATAAGTAAACAGAGCACGGGTCTAATACTAAGCTTGCAGGGATTCGATGTAGATTCACTACGTATTTTCCTAATTATGAGAAAGAGGATTCTGTAAAGAAATGTTTTGGTACTCTATTTGCTAAAGGGATTATGGAATTGAGGTTCAAGATACCAGAAAGCCAATTCTTGTAATTAAAAACGTTCAAAATCTAGTCGTAATCTCATCTCAGCGACAATCAATGTCAAAATGTTTAAAAATGAAGGGGAATTAGAGGAATTTATGGCACATTAAGATTAAGATTAGAATGTGAACATCCTTAAAATACGGAACTAGCCCCTCAAGCTTGAATCCACGAATTCTGATTCATCAATTTGCATGATATTAATTCCTTCTGCTGTAGGATCGTTCTTTGTTGCGATCGAACTAGGAAGCAGTGTAAAGAATATTTTTCAAATATGCAAAATATATAATATATATTTTGAAAAATATTCTTAGAAATTTTCTTATTATTTCTTATAAAAAGAAATCTTAGTTATTTTGTAATAATTATATTATAATTATTACAAAATAACTAAGATTTCTTTTGAAAATTGATGAAGATAAAGATAAGTTTTCAGAAACTGTACACGAAACATTTTGATGAAGTCATTTTCCGTCAATAGAACATATTCTTGGATATACAAAAAGGTATATTAGATTAATGAAGTCTGCTTGTTAGACATCATCCACGGATCCAGGGGCCCCTTTACAAAATTCTTGGAGCACTCCCTTTAATTAATTAGCTACATCACTTTCATTCACAGGTCACAGAATTTACAATGCAAATGATATTCAACGAACATCCTCCCCTAATTCCAGTGTCATAAATATATAAGCCGTAAAAATACGACAACGTTTCAGAAACAATTTTCATATTTCTAACTTCATTCTGTATTCTGGAAGTGTACCCATATTTACTGCGCTTGCCTCTGTCAGTGCTAAATCTCTTTCGTATTGCAAATGGCGACACGTATCGCCCATCCGACTCGGTGTCCAGTCACTTTTGTCAATATTTTTCGGGTCGGTTCTGGTTTCTGTTTCTTTTGTTTTGTTATTGTCTTTTGGGTAGTACATTTAGGTAGCTGTGTACCATAGAACGGCTTTATTAAGTTTCAGGGTTAAATTTGATCAGATTTTAGCCGAGCTATTTTATTATTCATTGTTACAATTCAGAAGCACGCTCACCATCTACTTGTTTGACTAGATTAAACTTTAATGTTTACGTCACTATCTGGGTCAGTTACCAGTTGAGTATTTTCAATCTAACTAGTGTATTTGCTATCTTGTTTCACAAATATAGTTTTCTTATGTTCTTTTTCATAACCATTCAAAAAGTTTTACAGCTTTAGCTTTTCTCTTCGAATATGTTTCTAGTTAAAATCATTTGACTCACCTCTATTTGTATGCTTGCAGCTCTGTATGCTCTGTCAGCTGTATTCTGCGCTTGACACGTGAAGGTCTGGTTGTGATGTTCCTGCTTCGGAGTCATCTTTATAATTGACCTGGTTGAACAAAAATCGAGATTAAATGTAGAAGGTTGGTGTCAGATAATAATTAAATACAAGGTAAATACGACAATAAAGTAAACTTTGTATGTCCAACTGCCAACTCTACAAACAAAATCACAGTCCACTAAATAATTTCCAAACAGTCAATATAGCTAGCCGGTTGTTAACAAAACACATAGTTGGCCTATCAATACTATTTAGATTGAAAATATCCTGTAAAATGTTCCTGTACATTGTATTGCCAGTGTTTTCCTTTAATGTCGTCGTCACATGGTATATACTTTGATATTATATATTTATATAACTCTTAGGATTTGTGGGACAGTATAGGCTAAGTAAATTATGATATAAAACAAAGAATTATGTAATTATGTAACTCTTTGTTGTATACCATAAATAATCTTCAAAACTTACCTAGCTGTAAACCTTTGACCATCAGGCATCGGTTCAACGCTATACATGACTCCTTGCGTCAAAACACCAGCATTACTGTCTACCCACGTAATCTAAAACAAAGGAAGCGCATAGTTACTAAGTATTCAGGACGCCGGCCGTGTGAAGATGAGAACTATATAAATGCAAAATAGTTCTTTGAAAATGTCTCGCACATTGCTATTACAAAAGAAAAATATGGGTTTATGGGGCGGTGTCTAACTTTATAACGAGAACTAGGGACAATTTTGTTAGAGCTAGCTCTTTTAAGGGTCTTTTGTTATTAAAAGTAGCCAAGAATAAATTGTTTCGTCATTCTTCTTTCCTTATCCAAATTAATATGGGGATACGGCACATTTCTTTCTCCCATCACCTAATAGCCGTCAGTTCAGAGCTCACTAACTTCCTATTCATTATCATCTTTCACACATTTGTCTTTTTTATTATTGCCATCTGCATTCATACTTGTTACTTTTATATCATTACCGTCATAATTTGTATCCATATCCTGATGTTAATCAAGAAGAAACACGGACACAAAATTGCTTCCACCAAAAATTCGCAAACACACATTCATTAACCAAGATGATTAAAACCCTCAGCGAGTAATTTTCGCATCTCCTCAAATCCCAGTCTCATCACAGATATTACTTGAGCCAATCCTAATCTTTCATTATGAAATATTTGTGCAATCAAAACACTGCAGCCTCGAAGGGCCCACAATACAGACGCAACATCATTTTCAATTTAACTCCTAATTGTGCGAGCGTCCCTAGGGCGGTATACCTATTCACTCTACTTGAAAAGCTTAAATGGAATATTCTCTTGGTTAATACCGGGATAAACAAATTGACACAGAGCTAAATAAATTGGACGGACTGGGTCTCAGCGGATTTGTTTATGTAGAATGTGACAATTTTGAATTTTTTGCTTCGCATGCCTTAATTTCTTGGTTATGTTTGGAATGAGAGTGAAATTAGTTTTGAGGATTATTTCGCGGTTTATTAAAGCTTTTACTTTTTACGTTGGAAGTTGTTTTAAAAGTCATGGAACAAAGGAGCAAAAACCATTATATTTAATTGTATTTTGGAAAGAAGTACCATTTCTGTTTCTTTACTGGGTTAATAATAATTACACTAACAGCTTGACTGCCCCGTTGTCTCGTGGTCGCAAGTACGACTGCTGAGCTTGGGGTGTTGTGTTCGATTGCCGGGTGGGGCAAAGCGTTTTTAGGTTTTTCCATTAGGGATTTCTCAGTAACACCCCCGGTGTGATACCCCCGTGCTTCGGAACGCACGTTAAGCCCAAGGTCCTGCGCCTGATCTCTCTCCGGTCGTCCCAACGGACAATATGAGTGAGGGAAGAGAGAGTGCATCTGTGTCTGCGCAATCAAAATCGGTCCAAAGAACTTTGCTTACAATAATGAATTCAGAAATCTAAATTCAGGAATAATGTGACACAAGAAATAAGTCTACAAGATCGAAAATATCATTGTCTACATTGATCTTGAATTAACCCTAGATCCACTGATCTCTTCACCACACACTACACACACTGTACTAATGCCTAATGACCAATATTTTCTAACTAATACACTAATCATGAAAACCAAAGTTTAATTTGCCAACAATTTCGTGCAAAGCTCAATTCCATTTAATAATGAAACAGAGTCCTCTATTAATTTTCATCGAAGCTAACACCACTTGTGTAAAACTAGCTTCAATTTGTATCGCAATATTCGTGAACTCTGTAATCGTATGCAACTATGTGTTTGTATCAAAATTAATACTGATACAGTTAACCTAACTGATACGAAGGTTTAAATGAACTTCGAGAGTTTACATTAAATTGTGGACTTGGTGGAAACATTATTGGGACTGGATTAATTTTGGAACTTCAAACGAAATAGTTCACACTTCTTAATCTAAAAAAGTAATTTAAAAAAATTAAACCGACTTCAAAAAGAAATCAACTCAAAATTATGATAATCACAATTATCACAATTATGATAATCTCATAATTTTGAGTTGATTTCTTTTTGAAGACGGTTTAATTTTTTTAAATTACTTTTTATTTCGTAATGTTTAGTTTTTGCACTAGAATTTGACCAAGGTTTTGAGATGTTTTCCCTTTGACACTACACCCGTAGCTCGTATCAATACGCCAGGCCGTCACACTTACACGTATTAGTCCATATCTTGAAAATTACTAAACCGATTTTGATGAAACTTGCACTGTTCCCTAAGTTGAAGCAAATGTAAGCTAATACAAAAAAAAAATGGTCACGATCCGATTAATAGTTGCTGAGAAATGCGTGGACAAACACATACATACGTCTATGAAATTTTGTATATTTGTTTGGAAGCCTTAGTAGATTGTCATATGTGAATATAATGCAATTCCAATAATATTACATACATACGTATCGAATTGATAACCTCCTTTTTTTTGAAGTCGGTAAAAATCATTTAAGAGCAGTCATGGCCCAGTTGTATCAGCCTCGACTTACAAATTATAGGTCGTGAGCTCAAACCTAGCCAGGGACTTTACTTTGTGTATTTAATTTCATCACCACTGCTCTCATAACGGTGAATGAAAACATCGTGAGGAAACCGGTATGTCCTAAAGCCAAAAAAATCAAAGACATGTGACATCTACCAACCCGCTGGGCCTGCGTAGTATATTACGACCCACTCCCTCTCACAGAGACGAGACCTATGTTCCAGGAGTGAATCCGTTATAGGCTAATGATACTATGTTATGTTATATGCTGGAATCGTAATTGATGTCGCTGATGAGTTAAAGATTCAACATAGTCCTGGTTGCTTGTGCTGGGATCCTTGCATCCTATTCCTAGGGTGGGCAGTGTCATTAAGTTTCAACCAGGAAATTCGCAGTAGCGCAAGCGGCCCGAATCCTCTTTTTGTGCAGGGAGTTAATCATAACTGCTGAAGTAAAGATTACTTTTACACTTCTGTCAACCCGCTTATGAAATACAGACGTAAAGTTATGTTGTACGTTTATACTGCAAGTATATACGTCATATTTCTCCATAACCCACACGAGCGAGTACGACAAAATTTTTATTATATACAGTTCCCGTTCGCTCACAAATTGTGTTCGATTCCTCATGTTCTGTTCGAGATCATGCTTCATACTTCGACACTACTCCCGATACACGTACCTCTCGTATTTCTCACTTGTCGGTAAATAGGTCAGTAGTTCTTGCTATGGCTTGATATTGGAAATGTGAAGTTGGTAGTTTGATGTTAGTTTCTTTTTAGTATGACTTCCAAATAATGATGTTGATAAGGCTAGGAAAGAAGTAAATTCTAACAATTAAGGTCATGAGAACAATATATTATAGTTGACATATGGCAAATAATGTGTTGTGTTTCGTAATGATAGTTACATTCTGGGGAGTCTGTTGTGCCACTTCTTCTTCCTAGCTAAAAAAGCACTAGGAAGTGGTGAAGGGCGGGCGTTTTGGGGAACTGTCTTATATAATTTTGCCATTAAAAAAGTACCTACTGATTTCAGCCTAGTTTTAATAAATGACTTCTGATTGATTTTGAATAAATATATCGTTGTAAAAGAAGTAAAATAATTTAAAAGAGAGCGAAAATGTAAGAAACTACTTAAATAACAATCACAATCAAAATAATGGTTTGGTTTTAAAGGTTAGAATACAGACTACCTTGAATAATAATGATTGTAACAAGTTTTCAGTCTATCTTACCAGCAACTTATTGGTTCGAAAAAGATCAATACCATGCTTTTAGACTTAAATTAAACTCCTTCAATAGCCTAGAAAAACATTAATTGGATTAATGGCTTTCGAAACCTGAGTGAAAGGCGAAACTATACATTAGGTATGTTAAAGTACCCAAAAGATTCCATTACAATATATTTTGAAAGCTTTTTAATAGAATGAAATAGATCTTTCAAAAGTACGTGAAATATTAAGAAAAATGAGAAAAAAATATAAAAAGGGCGAGGTTGTGGCAAGCCTGTAAAATGCCATTTAAGTAGCGACATTGATTAATTAATATTATCAAGGGCTCACAAACTTGGGTGGTAACTGAGAAAATATTGCTGTAAAAACATTTATAATGACATTCATTAGTTTCTTTATTTACGAAGTTTTTGAAGTAAAATTCTAGTAGAAGTAATGTTGACAAAGAATCCAAGAAGTGTATTTTACTAAGTTTTTTTTTATGGTAAAATACTGGTATTCAGCTGCATCCGGATAGACTGGAAGCCGACCCCAACATAGTTGGGAAAAAGCTAGGCAGATGATAAGATGATGATTTTATAATTAAAAATGTAAATTAATATTATAACCAAACATTAATGCACAGAAAACAAACTGTCTGTTTAATTGCAAACGGCTTAAATAAGTTATTTCCAACGAGAGAAAGGAAGACTTCATTTGTCATTATAAAATTTACAGTATCATTAATATTGTCGCATTTATTTACTAAAACTATTTGCTCAAGTAAATAAAAACAAAAGAAAGAAAAAAGACATGTTGCGCCGACCCTAAATAAATTGAAATAAGGACTGGAGAAGGATTTGCTCAAGTAAACAAATGTACGAAGGCGGACTTTAATGCCTTAGGCATTTTCTATTAGACAAAACATGGCAGGTGCAATATAAGGAAAGAGATATAAAGAGATTAATAATTTATCATAGTTACTTTCATTCATAGTGTTTGCAATAAGCCATTCCATCTCAAAAAATTTCAATCTCAATTTCAACATTTATATCTGTAATTTTTATGGTGTACATAATAAAATGTAGGTATTCTATCTATCTGTCTATCTCATACACCTAAAACCAATTACCATCACTTTCAAACTCAACACGAAACAACACCCAGTCCCACACAGAAACACAGAAATAAATTCTTACCTCAGCCGGCGGTTTTCCACCAATGGACACGCACTCCAGTTTGATATTTCTGTCCTCTATCGTCGAAAAGAAATTGCCTTCGACGATGCGCGGAGGCTCGGGCGGCACCAACACGGTAAGTCGTGCGTACCGGGATCGAATCGCCGGTTCTCCTGTCAAATAGTTTTAATGTATTACTCTGTATCGAAAACGGGTATCGGGAAAATATTGGGAGTTATAAAATTGTGAGGAGATTAAAATGGCAGGCAATTTTGTTTCATGAGTGCCGTAAAGTTGTGAGGGGATATAGGATATCGAATGGCATTTTAGATTGGGGAGGACACAATTTTATGTATTGATGCCTGTACTGAACAATGTTATAGATGTTTTAAAATTGTATTGGATTAAATTGTGAGTGTTTGGTGATGTACTAAATGTAGCTTTTGATAACTGAAATGTGTGTTTCAATAAGCAGCAATATTAGTTTTTGTTTCGTTTAATTTTTTTTTGTGTTGTTTTAAAACAACTAAATTGGTGTTTTTGTATTATGGGAGGACACTGGCTCCTGTAACACAGTTATAACTAGCCCAGGAGTCAGAGAATTCTATAATTTGTTGTACAGCTTGTTATAACTAAATAAATAGTTTTTGTATTTTAATATCAATAGTATTATCATTAATAACGCACCCTCATTAAAAGTCGAGAACTTTATCGGACATAATTTAGTGAATAAAACGTCTAAATTATGCAAAACATAGTTTACAAACGAAAACTACTCAAATCATAAACATTTGTGTTTAAGGCTTCAGCCGGTTGTTAATCATCAAAGTTTTGCTAATTATTCATTATCTCTAACAAAAAACAGTTTAAACTATGTATAATGATAAATGGCAACCAGTTTAAACTTTGTCCTGTGATTATTCATAAACTAGACAATAGAAACTTAGACAAAACAAAAAATGTATATTTTTGTAAAATATTAATTTCAACCCTTTTTCTAGCAACTTATTCAGATTATTTTGCGCATGCAAATTATTTGTTTTTGTTTCGGAGAATTTGTGATGGTTCGATTCACACTACACGACTTTTCTTTAATCGATAAACTAGTAAAATGATGTTCCCTCTAGGAACAATAGTCACTGTGGCGGCATCTTCATCGCCACATGCGAACTACGAATCACACTGACGTCACGCAAAATCCTGCATCACGCAAGTAGAGTTAGCCGCGCAACTGGCATATACGTATATACATACAACGTCCCGACATCAAACTGTCGGATAGTTTCCCACCAGCCAGACACAAAACCCATCTAGTCGGAGGATCGTCCCTTTGATTGGATGAGTAAACTTCACACAGTTAAACTTCACACCCTGTTCCTCATACCTCTATACTGAAAACACCCCGTACGGTGTTCTGAAATGATGTCAATGTTTCAAAAAACTATACAGCAAAAGCGGATGGATCAGTACAAAATCCATCGAAAAAAACTTGTCTTTATAACTTAGTCTATACTAAAAACTGCATGAACAATAATGGCCAACCCCTTATAACTCTAAAAGAAACGAAATTAAATCCAGCAATAAAGTAAGGATGAAGTTTGTGAATTCGTGGTCGGAAACCCACGGAACCACGGATCACAATTTAATACAACAGGAGGGTACAGAGACAATGCTTGGTCCCGCCTTGAGATAGTTTCTTCACAACCCAGAGCAGACTTTGTCAAGTTAAATAGTGCAAAGTTGTACAATTTAGCCGCAAGACTGTGTCCATTGTACTTTCGATGATAAAAAACAAAGTTACTGTAGTTAGTTTAATGTAAATCTTGGTCCTTTTTTCCGAAGTCTTCTGGTGATGGAATTAATTTGAGGCTCTATGGGGACTGTTGTTAGTCCTTGCGGGAAAATATGGCGTATCGTTTCTTTATTGTGTATTTACTTTGTCTTTTCCTTGTTCTTGTTTGTTGGGTGGAATTATTATATTGGTACTGGTGTTATATGAGTAGATTGCGTTTTGTAAGTTAGACGTGCGTACAAATTAGCGTGAGTATGTAAGTTCTTGTTAATGTTTTCTTTGTTACCCACCTGTACTTTTGTTAACGTCATGGCGTTACTATGACTTGTTTTATTTTGATAATGATGACAGAGTGGATTGTCCATAAGTATGTGGTTCACTGCTGTCAGTTACAATCATGTGCCACCGTATCGCGTTTTATACAAACACTTAGTTTATAAGGACTATGTCTAGTTACTAACCCTATATGAGTCTTCGCTCGAAACAAAGATTTTTTGAATATGTATTTGTTTTCACTCAAGTCTTTCTTGGTCTCATAACATGTCACAACCCGGTTAGGTATGAAAGTGGCTAAGCAGCTTAGTCATAGCTTTTGATGACTTTATCTTTACTCTGCAGGTGGACATTCAGAACTACGCGATGGAAGGGTCCAACAGGGAAAGGAAGAGTAGGCAAGCAGAAAAGAAGGTGGACTGATGATATAATACAAATAGCAGGGACACATAGAAGAAGATGGAGGAGGCCTTCACCGAAAAAATAACTAATCTGTAAAAACGTCTAGAAAATAAGTAAAACTACTAACAATTAAGCAGTAACATCATTTGCAGTGTAATTTATGGATATGGAAAAAAACAGGGTCCAGAGAGAGGAACCTCCTAACAATGCGGGCCATTCTGAATCAAACCCTTGATCTAACTGCCCAACGAGAGGCTTCTCAGGTGTTGGTCGTGGCTCTTTGCTATTAATCCATTGACTGTCACGGCTGCCAGCACAATGATCGCTGACTTCATTATTAATTTACTTACAAACCTAGACAATGGTTTTTGTTTATTGCGGCCCATTATTAACAACACACAAAATTCAATACAACCCAAAAATTACAAGACCATGCACACCACACATGAAAACGTAATTAACACAAGTACAAACAGCGACATACGCCTTGAGGCTTGAAACACAGCAACAGAACAAAATGTACCAAGAATTGTTCGCGGTTTAATTTATTTTAATCTGAATCATCCTGAATCCAACTTCTCTAAACGAGGAGCTTATTATCGAGATACAGGATTATTTTGTTCACGACGAGAACATTTCTACTAAACACGATTTAATTCGTGGAATTCTGCTTTATTATGTCGTCAAGTTTTAGTTTCTATGTCGATTAAAATAAAAGATAACAAGAAATGGGATCTCATTATGATTCCAATTAAATTGATTTGGGATTTTCTCTGTTTCAGTATATTCTAGTTTATTTCTTTCTTTTTTCTACTTCCATACTCACATTTCAGTAAAATAACAGAATTGCTTATACTTTCCATAAAATGGAATCTACGAAGAATTAAGGATGATTTCCACCAATCGGCTCGCATCGCATCTGATCGGAAAGGATACGAACGGATTCGGCGACAGCCGATCGCGTCCGGCAGGATGTCAACGCATACGATCGGCACCGTACAGTCGCTTCCAAACGTATCCGTTTCTGCGCCTGGTCAATAGTTTCATTCCTATGGTGTTGACGCGACGACAGCCGAAAGAATTCAATCGGATACAACGACAGGCGAACGAAGCCGATTGCGTGTCGCAGCGTAATTTCGGCTACGATCGCGTGTCACGGAAGACGTCCGCGGTTAAGCTGCTGTGCGCGGCTTGGTAATATAGACTTTAAATAGTATGTACACGATTTAATATCGTTTAAAGATTGTAAAATCCGTTCTGATCCGATGCGATGCGAGCCGTTTGGTGGAAATCATCCTTAAGGGTTCCTTTGATGTAAACATTTTCAATGGAATGAAAAAAAAAACATAAATATTCATTACACAAATCAGCGTCTAATGTTCCCACTGCTGGGACACTGGCCTCTTCTCTTCGAGAGAGATTGGGCTGTAATCCACCACGCGGGCTCAGTGAGCGTTGGTAGATGCCACATGTCTTCGAATTTTTAGTTTTATGATAATATGGCGGTTTCCTCACGATGTTTTCCTTCACCGTTTTGAGAGTAGTGGTGATGAAATAATTTACAAAAGGTAAAGCACCTGTGTGGGTTGGGTTTTTTTTTACCGACTTCAAAAAAAAGGAGGTTATCAATTCGATACGTATGTATGTAATATTATTGGAATTGCATTATATTCACATATGACAATCTACTAAGGCTTCCAAACAAATATACAAAATTTCATAGACGTATGTATGTATGTATGTATGTAAGTAAGTATGTATGTTTGTCGACGCATTTCTCAGCAACTATTAATCGGATCGTGACCATTTTTGTTTGTTTTAGCTTACATTTACTTCAACTTAGGGAACAGTGTAAGTTTCATCAAAATCGGTTCAGTAATTTTCAAGATATGGACTAATACGTGTAAGTGTGACGGCCTGGCGTATTGATACGAGCTACGGGTGTAGTGTCAAAGGGAAAACATCTCAAAACCTTGGTCAAATTCTAGTGCAAAAACTAAAAATTACGAAATAAAAAGTAATTTAAAAAAATTAAACCGACTTCAAAAAGAAATCAACTCAAAATTATGAAATAACTTTAATTTCGGAAGTCGGTGGCAAAAAACTAAAATACAGATCCCAAGACACCGACTTCCGAAATTAAAGTTATTTCATAATTTTGAGTTGATTTATTTTTGAAGTCGGTTTATTTTTTTTAAATTACTTTTTATAACTTACCACTGGGCCACCGCTGATCTTAATTTCGAAAACTAACTCAAACAACCCTTGAAAGTAATAAATCCACACTATAAGGATCATGGATAACAAATGTTTAAGATTATAACTAAAGAAATACAGAATCTAAATCTTGAAACAAAAGCTGAATAGCCCCTAAGAGCCGGCTTTAGATAAGATAAGGCTTCTAACACTAACAGAGACGTTTCAAAGGAAAATTTATCAAAGGTTACATGCTATACAAAGGGTAATGTAAATTAATATTATAGACCTTTTCGTTTGAATAGAGTCCCGCCACTCGAGGCTAAAAGGATCGAAGTACTTGAAATTTCCGAGATAGCATATTATAAATTCGTATTTATATCTCAAGATGATGCTAGAGAAATTAATTTGGATGAGTTTAAAGGCAGGGTTGAGCGTGTTGAAGATAATAAGCGTTGTGATGTAATCGTTGAGGAAATAAGCAATATGGAGTTGAGCGGTTCGGTTAAGTGGAAGCGGATAATTTGTAAGCTATTCTTGTGGGGCGAGAGAATTAGCCGGGAAAGGGAATTAATTAGGTGCTGCTTTTTGCCCATACATCGATCAATACCATTATATTCCGAATCATGATTTGTGGAGTGTCGTCAATGATCACAAGACTACTTTTTCAATTAACTTAACTTGTCACAGTCAAGGGCTGAACTGAGGTTTTTCTTACGGATATGTTTATGAACGCCATTTTTATTGAGTTTAAGTTTAGTGTCCAAAATTATAGTTTTGTCTCAATGTCGGATTGCCGTTTAAATAGACCAAATCTCTCTCCATTCTCAGATTAGCTTCAAAAGAAAACTTGAGATTTTAAAATAATATTCTTATAAAAAGTAAATTTTATATCCATTCCACAGAATAAAAGATCTTGACGGTGAAAATGCAAATCAGTCGTTAAGAAAAATTACAAAACAAAAATGGAAGCGGAATGAAAGGGTTGTGGATGAATTAATTACTAATTAAGGTCCACCACAAAACCGGAATTTGCATTAAATAATAGAAATTGTTGATAAATTACGGAAGGAACCAAATTGGTTTCTGGATTTTGACAGAATAGTTGTACTATAGCTCTCTCATGCTAAAAAAATGGTTAATTGCTTAGAAAGGGCGTTGTACCTTTCCGCTATTTTTTTTTTCAAAATGGCGGCCATGCATGAAACCTATATAAATCGATAGCTGATAGGTATCCATGCAAACAGCAAACATAAAAAGACCAAAATTTAAAAAAAAAAACAAAATGGCGGACAGGTATTTATGCCACATTTCACATAAAAATCTTCAATCCCCTTTCAATAAACACAATAAATAAAGTAACAAAAATGAAGATAATGACAGCAGTTTG
This sequence comes from Oligia strigilis, assembly GCA_951800025.1. Lineage (NCBI taxonomy): Eukaryota > Metazoa > Arthropoda > Insecta > Lepidoptera > Noctuidae > Oligia > Oligia strigilis. Next base: position 6,840,417 of record OX637566.1, read on the forward strand.
ATAGGGAATGTACATGAACTGTGGACAAAGACGTTAAACAGAAATCCACTACCAAAACAAGTGAAGCAGAAACAACGTTTTCAAGCAACTATCTTTCGGAAGTTCACGATTCACTGGCAACCAACCACAAACGTCAATTTCAAACAAAGCCAAATTCGCTACATCTAGGCTTGACTGACACCGGCAAGCGGGCATAGGACTAATACGTCACAGCGAACAGGTACTATCAGCAGATTATTCACAAATACAATTGATCAGATTCTTGCCGAAGAGATGGACATATTGACAAGCATTTAGACCGTAATACAGAACTATGAATGGTTAGGGGTGAAGTTGTTGATAGATTTGGTGGAAATGGTGAGTTAGGATACGTTGATTAATGATGACTGAAGGATATGTAGAATGATGAGGCAGATATCGATACTAATAATAAAGCTGAAGAGTTTGTTTGAACGCGCTAATCTCTGGAACTACCAGTCAGATTTGATAAATTCTTTTTGCATTTGATAGCCGAATTTTTGAGGAAGGCTCTAGGCCACTAAACATCACGCTAGGACTCTAAGGAGCTGAGCAAAAACAAAAGAGGCAGTATGATCGCTAAGCGAAAACAAAGTAATAGCGCGGGCAGGCGATGCGATTCGATGGGGTGGGTCGGGTAAGCAAGTAATTTCATGCACATGAAATCGTGGTCAATAGCTAGTCTAAAATAAACGAGGGAAATAGTAAAAGATGATTCGATAAATAAACTTAAGTGTTGTTATTGATACTAACACATAATATAAAAACATATTGAAGATAAAAATGATTATTATAACAAAAAAAGACGTATTAACACAATCGGCTCCGTGGTAAATGATTTATCCAACAACATAAATTTCTATCCTAAATTGATGTAACCCAGCTGTGAAAGAAACAATCAGAGTTTTCCTTCACGAAGCAAACTTTCAAAATCCATCAGGGCGGATTACAAGCTCCTAAAAATATAGGTAGATAATATATAAAATAGGGAGAAAAATCGTGAGACGAAGGCCTGAAAACAGGCCAGGAATAAAATGCGAGTCAAGATTTTCAATTTATTAAAAGCAAACACAATTTTACGGGCTCCGGCTCAAGTACGAAAACAATAGTTACTTGGCTCGAAAGAATTATCTATGGTACAAAGGATAGGTGTTAAGCGATTTCATACGTAACGGTTGCTCGAAATTTAAGAATATGTTTCGTTGTATCTGGATCAAAATAAAAGGTGATGAAGGTTTGACAAATAGTTTGTTCGCCGTCTCGTAGGCGTTTGAGACTTTCAAGGGGGCAGTGTATGAACCAGAGAAAATTATATTAAATCCTATTTTACGACTATAATTATATTAGACGATTAAATATAATCGTGGCAATAGCTGCTTCAGATTTGCGACAGATGGTAAGTAAACAAAATTGGGGAGCTCTAGAAGAGAAAATATTATCAAAGTGGACGGTGGGCAAAATAAGGTTGAGAATATAAGTACGCTTCCAACTAATGCTCCAGTTGTCGTGTTTTAGTATGGCAATAGCGGTGTATGGTTTTTCGTTATTGGAACATGTTGACGTCACGATAGATATTGATTGAGCACGTTACTTACCAGATATACATACTGTTCCTTCAGCTGGGACACAGGCCTCCTCTCATTGAGCTCGGGGGCTGTAATCTACCACGCGAGCCCAGTTTGGGTTGGTAGATGTCACATGTTTTCGAATTTCTGGTTCTAGGACATGCCGGTTTCCTCACGCTGTTCTCCTTCACCGTTTTGAGAGCAGTGGCGATTTAATTATTTATACAAAGGATAATGACGTTACAGTTGAGTACGATACCGTTCAGTTTGAGGACTTTAACGATCTTTAAATTGACCAATAAAAATTGAATCATGATCAACAAAAGTAATTTATCTATCTTCGAGTGGATAGGCTTAGTCACGGATATCTATTGGCTTACTAATACTTACAAGTATTATCTATCTATATCTTAACAAATTGTGGGAATCAAAATGTACAATAATTTTATTCACGTCAGATAATGAGGTAATTTCCGTCTCTCACAAGGGATTATCAATTATGGGTCTTTAATCTTAAATTGCCTTGTCTGGTTACGAGTGATACCAGTTTAACTCGTCTGTGATAGCGAGGCCGCGCTTGTAATCTAAATCGAAAACTCCAATCTATTAGAAGATAACTGTACCATCTCATTTAACCCTTTGAACGCCATTGTCACATATACGTGACAAGCAAGCGCGTGCCCTGTACGCCAGTCGTGTGTCGCCTATCCTATTACGAGCGACACAAATATGTGACAAAAAATGCGGTGCACTTTATCACGAAATAAACAATTAAATCATTACTTTTGTGTGTTTTTATTTGTATACCTTAAATATTTAAAATTGTGGCTTGGCGTGGAGGGCACGCGCGTTCGTTTATGCTCTGGCGTTCAAAAGGTTAATGGTAATACATTCTTACAAGTGATGATAAAGTCCATTCAACTATGTTGGGGTCGGCTTTCAGACAAACCTGATGCAGCTGAATACCAGTATTTTACATGGAGTGATTGCCTATCTGACCTCCACATCAGTGACTAGGTTACACGACAACCCTTGGTAAGACTAATTGTCAGACTTTGGGTTTCTGATTACCAAGAACGACTGTCAAAGATCTAAGAATGACAGCCGGGACCAACGGCTTAACGTGCTTTCCGAGGCATGGAGGGGTCTCGATAAGTAATGGTGGCCATTACCATTTAGCCACGGGCCTCTCACAATCACACTATTATTATGAAGGCGAAAGTTTGTGAGGGGGTGTGTGTATGTGTTTGTTACTTCTTCACGCTCAAACGGCTGGACCAATTTTAATTAAAAAAAAATATCCCTCGATCGAAACTTATGCGGGTGAAACCGCGGGGCGCAGCTAGTTGTTTATAAATTATAGTAGCACTAGGTCCATAAAATAGCTACATCTGGGAAGTTCAATAGAAGAACAAATATATTATACGGGCTTTTGTCCACAACTTTGTTTGTTCGGCCTTTGGGAGTTTGTGGAATGTAGCCGAGTTCTCTGTTACTATGTTAACGTAATAATATATTCAAATTATGCTGGAAAACAGACGCCAGCATAAAAGCTAGTGAGCTAGTTCCGTGGGTGGGTGAACCTTTTCATACCAAAACCCCTCCGTGTCTCGGAAAGTACGTTAAGCCGCTTGTTCTAATTGTCATTTGTGGCTCTTAACAGTCGTAATGGGTCGTCATAAGCCCAAATGTCTAACAACCAGTCTTACCAAAAGGTTTCGTATTACCCAGTATCTGGGTTGTGGCGGTTAAATCGGCAGTTACTGCAAGTAAAATGCTGGTATTGAGCTGCATCCGGTTTGACTGAGAGCTGATCCCAACACAGTTGGGAAAAGGCTATGTAGATGATGATAAGAATAATACTGTAGATGTAGAAAAAGAGTATGTAGCGAGAGTTTCTATAGGTTATAACAGTAAACAAGTTTCTAGTTCAAGGCTACAAAAATATTTGTCTCAATTCTAACCAAATTGAAACGTCAAACGTAAAAGTAGAATGCTGAACCACTTTGCCTTTCGACTACTCCAACAATTTTGATTACAAAACCAAATTATTCTGGCAACTGCCAAATTGTCGTATTTATCTGTTACTTTACGTCAAGTACTAGACTCTCTTATTTTCGAGCTCTTTTTCAATTACGGGGTTGGCAGTCTTCCAATCGGAAAGAACTAGTACAATTCCGAGGAATTGATGTCTTGGCTTTTCTGTTTCAGTAAGTACGATTGTTTTTATTTTTGTTCTTACCAAAATCCAATTCCCAAACTCATTATGGTTGAATTTATCCTTAAATAAAAATAGTCAGGTTCTTAATATACTAATTACAATATTATAAGACTAATAAGCAATTTTAATCTAACTAAGGGCTGATTTTTCTAACGCCAGATAAAATTTTATCGGAGGAATAATTTTGAATTTTTGACAGTTCTTCCATACAAAATCTGTCAGACGTCAATTTTATTGCACTAATAAAAATTATCTGTCGATTGAAAAATTAGCCCTTAATTTGTTACATGATCATTATTTTAAAACTTAGAATAGGTGTTGATTAAATATACACCTACCCGCACTGGGCCTCTGTGGTGGAATACGGCCCACTCCCTCTCACAGAGAAGAGACCTGTGTCCCAGCAGTGGGAACATTATAAGCTGTTTATGCTAAATATACACAAATCCGTTCTACTTTCTTAGAGTCTGATATAATAATGGAAACATTTTGTTTATTATGGTTTCTGTTGCAATTTTGTCTACCGCCATATTTTACCTGGATTAAGTTACCAACCAAATTAAGTTAACAAATCGTTGTTAACTTGCTGCCTACCGAAAGACGTTGTAATTTTACGTGAACGGGCAATTGTCTTCGTAATGAATCGGACTTCTAAGTCGTTGTCCTAACTTCCCTATTAACTTAGTAAAGCAGGTTAGGATGGCGTTAAATATTTTATTCATTAGATATTGTGCTTGGATTACCTATAATATAAATGGTCCTAAGTGTCTCAGCGGAGTACTTGCGTAACACACTAACTGTAGCAATGGCTTTCATTTTGACAGTTAAACAATATTCATTGCGTTATATATGTTGCTGAGAGGACACATTTTTCGAACATAATGAAGTAATGGATTAGAAATGCCCTTCAAAATTATTCAGACTGAGATTGAAAGTGTGTTACTCACCCTAGTGGTTGCGGTCCTATCTGATATGTATGAAAAAGGCTTCAGCCAGAAAATTTAAATTTGACTAAGGGCTGATTTTTCAATAGACAGATAATTTTTATTCGTGGAATAAAATTGACGTCTGACAGTTTTTGTGTGGAAGAACTGTCAAAAGTTCAAAATTATTCTTCGGATAAAATTATCTGGCGTTGGAAATTATTTAAACTAAAATCGCATGTCAATCTATCTGCCAAGCCTTTTCCCAACAGTGTTAGGGTCTGCTTCCAGTATAACCCGATGCAGCTGAATATTTACATGGAGCGACTGGCTATCTGACCTCTACAGCCCAGTTACTGGGTAACACGACACCTTTTGGTAAGACTGGTAACCCTAATCGCAATACCGACACATTAATAGAAACTAAATTGTCTTCATCAGCACGCGTAGCATGAACACATCTATCTCTACGAAGAGAAGACACATTGCTTTCTATACAAAGTGACATTTCTTTTCTTCATTTTTGACATACCGCCTAGAAATCTTTCTACAATCTGTCATTTTGTCTTTCGTTTCAAACGATCTTTGTCTAGGTCCTTTTACATGTAGACTATTTCAGAAGAAAGTTTTCTATCCCAACTGTCAAAATCGCATTGACAACTGACAGTTGTCTAAGAGATTTTGTAATCGCCACAGACTACAAAATGCAGTAGAAAACTTTGTACTCGACGGCCACAAAGTATAGAATCAAAAACAAAAAAAATCCTATGACAACAAAGAATTATTATGTAAAAGAGTGAATTTCGTAAAAAGTGCAGACTCTTTCAATTTTGCTGCCGTCGTACTGTCTACACGGAACGTCATCTTTCTCTTCTTTCTTAGTTTGTGGTCATCTTTGTCTACTCTTCCGTCGACAAATCGGTGCTACGCGTGCTGGATACAGTTGTCAATATCTTGGCTGCCAAAATTCTATGTGTCTTTTATATCGTCCTCTGAAACGATTTTTTTTCATATTCTTAAATTATGGACGGAATCCAACATAATCCTTAGCAATTTTATTCCCATTTTCTTTCTTTACCAGCTCCTCTCTCAAAACTTGGACCCGCAAATTCATTTTTTCCTTGTATGCTCGCACTAATAAGCATCTGTTTGTACGCTACCGTATCGTAATTTCGTGTGTCGAGCATTGATTTATTATTCTCAATTACAAGGAGTTTCGTGGAAGATCACTTTATTCGAAATTAGGGATATTATTCGAAGGTTCAGTTTATTTTGGACGCAATTATTGTGTTGGTTTTTCTTGTTAAGTGCGCTATTGTCGATTTATGCAGTGCTTGTTTTAATAATTATAGTTTCGGTCGTGTATGTTGAGTGGTTTGTGTATATTTCCATTTAATATCACGAAGATAATCGAGGGCGGTTTAAATTTACGAAAATGAGGGTGATTTTTTAATCCGAAATTGAAATTGATTTCGAATTTAAACATCCGCCTCATTTAGGCAGAAGCATTGTTGTATTAAAGTGATTTCCGTGGCACATAATTATTTTTCTGTGTATAGTTTTACACCAAAAACTCAGAATTTTAAACAATACAATTTTATCATAAACAGTTAGCAGTTAGTTTGTAAATAGTAAAGTATTTACTTAATAAAAAAAACGTTATTAAATGTATACGAGTCGTCATAACGTTTTCTGTGATGCACCTAGAATATTATACCATGATGGGTAAAAATAATGACAAATGATGCTCAATGAAAATGGCGTTCACTTATGTACAAACATTGTAAAAATAGACGATTTTTCTAATATTTTAACAAGTAGGTAATAAGTCAGTGTGTGGGTTAAAGTAATCACAGAATGTAATTTCATAATTGCATATTTCAATTCGAATGAAAAAGCTGTTTTTAACAACTAGTTGTGTTAATAATTACATAGAAATAACATAGTAATATTGAAATACATACCTTTAATTCCTGAGCTGACTTGGCACTGATATTTAGCGTCGTCATCTAACGTCACGTCCCTGATGTCCAAAGAATAATCTCCTGCGGACAGAAGGATCAATTAAATGGATGGATCAAGGAAATCATAGAGAGAATAGTTTCTTGCCTGTAGTGATCGTACTTCACATATTATAACATACATATGCGTATTATATACATTATAGATTCTTTACATCTAGGTAACGCAAGAGCAACTACTTCGCGTGCCCAGCTTAGCTCTGGAGCGCTATAATTTGAACCCTGTTTCCTATCCGATGTATCGTTTTATAATCAGCCTATAATGTTCCCACTGCTGGGACACTGGCCTCCTCTCTGCGGGAGGGAGTGGGCCGTAAATCACCACGCGGGCCCAATGCGGGTTGGTAGCTGTTTTATTGCACTTTATTTTGTAAACATACAACGTTTACGGTACCTAACCTTACTGCCCGTCTAAAAATTCACCCAGTAAAAGATAATATAATCTAAGGCCGCTTTCACATTAGGACGACGTTAGCAGCGAGATAGTAACGCAGCAGAAGCAGATGCCTTCACATTATCAGAACAGCCGCGCGATAGCAGCGCGGCGGCGGAGTGTGGCGCACTTCATTAAAAAAAAAAAACCGGTCAAGTACGAGTCGGACTTGCGCATCGAGGGCTCCGTACAAATTTGTAGGTATGTAGGTAAATAGTTCGGATTTTTTCCTTTAGGTACTTGTGCTGCAAGGCATTGCTTCTTGCAAACCGTTTCTAGGTCAACGTATACGCCCGTATCTTTTAATTACGTTGACTAAGAAATTTGATTTTTTCACTGCTTCAAGGGATTGTAGCCTTGAGTATTTGGTGTGAATTTCCACTTGATAACTCCACGTGTTCCTAAGAAAATGGGTCTTGACTGAGGGACAGACAGACGGACAACGAAGTGATATTATAAGGGTTCCGTTTTTCCTTTTGAGGTACGGAACCCTAAAAATGGATTCCAATGGGGAAAAATTGTTGCTTCTGCTTTTGATATTACTCCAGCTCATTGCCGACTCAACGCACGCAGCGGCCGGCCGCGCCGGCCGCACTTCTGTTTGTAATATCAAATTCTGACTGGGCGACGGTCGCGCGTCTGTCGCGCTGCTAAAGTCGCCTAAAATGTGAAAACGGTCTAATAGTGAATTAACAAACAATAATAGTAATACTTATTATAAACACAACCACAATACCTACATTACTACAGTAGCTACAAGATCATTATTATGTATGCCTGCATTGAATACGGAAAGCTCGTTCGTGCGTGTATTATATGTGCACTAAAGCGGCAGGTTCTATAAACATATTGTACTGTAGTACAGTCGTGTAGCGTGACATTGTCAATGCTTTAATACAAGCGAAACCTATATGCTTCATGTATGTACAGTCAACAAAAGAGATAATGTGCAGGATCGTCGGATATAGTTGAAGTTTATTAAGAAACCGATGGATGTTTTCGACTGAAATTTTATTTTATTGATAGAAAACACAGAGAGGAGGCCTGTGTCCCAGCAGTGGGAACAATATAGGCTGATTATGATAGAAAACAAAAAGCTTATTTATCAAATTAAATCGACGGCCACCACTGCTTCAAAAATATGATACGAAGAATGTATGAACATAATTATTTTTATTTTTATAACCAATTACACTAGCCAATTAGATAAGATAGGAATAGATTTAATCAAAGACAAAGACATTTATTCATCGGCTAAGGTAGGTACAAGTCTTGTAATAGTGTATTATCTATAGGTACAAGGTTGGTTGATTATATGGATGAGTTCAGGACACATCCGCTGCTAATAGTAGTAGACTAAGAACATGATTTCTTTCAAAAGCAACAATTTAAATAAATAATATTAAGTATGAAAAACATTATTTATCAAATACTAATATCATAGTTAACGTTAGAGGACAAGACGGTCGAATTACTTATTCTTTCAGACACATTTCATGACAAGTAGGACCTGAGGACGTTTCGACTATTAGTAATATTATGTACAAGAACATGTCGGTACATGTACAGGACAACCATGAATTCTTATAGACATACTTATTCATAATAAATGATTATGAAAGTACCCAAATAAAGGTCAGACTATATACTGAGACCTTGGGTTTAGTAAGCTTGAAATAAATAATCTTTTTAGAAACGTATTCTAAGATACAGTAAAAGATTGGCAGGTTCGTTGAATTAATGATTTTTAAGATTTATTTGAGAGCAATGAGGGCTCAGAGGCATGTTACAGGACCCAGACAGACGCTCTAATTTTTGTCAATAAATCCATCACCGCTGCTCTCAAAACAGTGAAGGAAAACATCGTGAGGAAACCGGCATGTCCTAGCCATACATTCGAAGACATTTGTGACATCTACCAATCCGCACTGGGCCCGCGTGGTGTATTATAGCCCACTCTCTTTCACAGAGTGGAGGCCTGTGTCCCAGCAGTGGGAACACGATTATGATAAGATTTATTTTTGGTAGGTGAACTCCTTTCCTTATAGGAGACCCAGGATGTACAGTCAACAAAGGAGTTAAGTATACAGGAGCGTTGGATATTGTTGAAGTTTACTAAGAAACCGATGGATATTCTCGAATAAAATTTTAGTTTATTAATAGAAAACAAACAGCTCATTTATTAAATTAAATTTCAGTCCAGAACATCCATCGGTTTCTTAGTAAACTTCAACTATATCCGACGCTCCTGTATACTTAACTCCTTTGTTGACTGTACATACTATAAAGTTGATAGGTTTATTAAAATTTAATCAAAAGATATAATTCAAAGAAAACCCGAAAATGTATGTTGTATGGACTGTAAAATACGCTGTTTTACAAAACAGCTCCGTTAAGTAAAATAACTGAACAACATTCAGCTGGTTTGTCATTACGCAACATTATTACAAAACTGCTACCGACGTTTAGACGTAATGCAGAATGGCTAATTTGCAGTTTGCAGTCTTTAATAAAACTCTGATAACTTTTAATTAATATAATTGTCCTTAAAATCAACGTTTTCCGTTGAGTTAAGGTCATTTTAACTCGTGTTACTCGGTTTATTCCGTTTCGGACGCCATTATTGTTGTTACGACACAAAGAGCCACGAGCGAAAAAATGTAGAACTAAAATCTACAATCTGACGTTTCATTTCACGCTGTTTTACAAAACCGCTAATCGTTGACCTGCTGCATTGATAAATGCAATACTGCATGTTCAAGTTCAGTAATTATGGAAAACCGCTGATCATTGTTTATTTGTTTTACATAACGGAGTTGTTTTGTAAAACAGCGGATTCTACAATCCATCTGCGACATATTATATTATGTATGTAACTTGACATTCAAGTAGTAGAATATAACAATCAATGTCAAAACGTATTTTGAGCAGAATATATTTGACATTCCCAACTTCCTTCAAATTATTTATCGGATAAAACCTACGTAATTATATTAATCTAATCCAAAAATAATTTAAACGAAATTGTCATGTCTAGTCGTCCATTAAACTACAAGGCTAGAAACTTTCCTACAGCCTAAAATTACCTAGACACATTATTAACACGTCAAATAACGAGACAGAACATAATCACGTAGAGAAAAAGTTTTATGTTAATCTAAGGAACCCTAATAAGTATGAGTTATTACCGCTCCTTACAAGACATGTTTGCGAACGCAAAAAAGGTTCCCTTGAAGATATTATTCACATTAATTACGTTAAGAGCGTGAATAAAGAAGATTGTGTACATAACGTAGGTTTATGAAAAACAGACCTTCATAAAATGAGCAGTGTTAAGTTAGTAATTATATAACGCTTTAATTAAAAATTAGAATTAGGGGCCTTTGATGTTTTATACAGGTATTTTAATATTTTTCTTATTTTATAGCAGCTGAGGGATTTGTTCCTAAAAATATTATGAGTAAAATCTAATATGGCAAAAGTGTAATAAAATATTTAGGGCAGGTGAATTTTATAGCTCGGCTAGGCTTTTGTATAAACCTGCGTTAAAATTATAATTGAAACATCAAAGCAATCTCATAAACCAAGAAAAAGGGTTGACGTAAGTACGGTAATCGAAAAGATCACAGAAGCGCAGAGCAATTGAAAATTCTAGCACACTGCATTATCATTCAACAAACAAATTGAATAGATCAATAGATAGCTAATTCCAGCTGAATGCAGCGTCAGCGAATAATATCTAAGGTCTGTCAGCTGCTTCAGAATCCGAGCAAGCAAAATGGTTGAATTTAAATGGCACTTCGATTGGCTTGAAAGCTGAAGATAATTCACTTGGAATTCAACCTGACGAAATGTTTAGCTTTTACTATAAGAGAGATGGATTCTCCTATAGAATTGGGATTCGCTGCAGAATTATTTAACTCAATTGAATATTCGGAATCGATTATCTATTTTGAACTAGCTGTTGTCCGTGACTTTGGCCGCATACAAAATTCAACACTCCATGTTGTGAAATGATATAAACTCCACAACATGCCATAGACAAAGTTTTTAGTTTATAAAGCTATGTGATGGCTATGTACTTTTTAATGTTTTTACTGTCACTCTGTCTATTAGAGCAGTGATGGCCAAAGTGGCAACGGCCGCGACTGACAAGTAGTTGGTCGTAGGTTCGAACCCAGACAGGCGCTTTACTTTGTGCAAATTATTTCATCATACTACTCTCAAAACGGTGAAGGAAAACATCGTGAGGAAACCGGCATGTCTTAGAACCAAAAATTCGAAGACGAAATGTAACATCTACCAACCCATACCGGACCCACGCCGTCTCACCGATAGGAGACTTGTGTACCAACAGCGGGAAAATTATAGGCTGGTTATACTCTCTCTATTGACTGTCAATGAATATTTTTTTTTTTTTTATTATTATTATATTTTGTAACCTACTTCAAAAAAGGAGGTTTTATCTACAACAAACTCTGACTTCAAATTTCAAACAATTGATCGTCAATGCATCGTTTCGTGTTTCCAGTTTTAGTGATTTAGGCTGCGCGTTGACCATCAGTCAGTCAGTCAGTTTTATGTGCCCAAAAGATTTATCTTTCAGCTCTGGACACAAAATGTTTTCCCATGAAACATCAGTTGTGGCTTAACGAGTTGCAACTGCAAAAAGCCACAAACAGTTGCGGCTACTAGCAGTTTGTGGTGGCGTTAATAGCTTTTGTTCACAACAAACTGATCTTGACGACACTTTATCCAATAAAGGGTTTCTCTTTAGATGAATCTTTTGTTTACGATTTATACAGGTCATCATCATCAGCGGTCCACTGCTGGACATAGGCCTCTATTATTGCACTCCATTTAACTCGATTTTTGGCAACTCATTAGGTAATTGATTATTCCTTTTTCGTAAGTGCATGATATGAATCTGTAGTGCTATTCTGTAAAAATCTCACCATAAAAATGTTGGTGAAGTGAGCGTGAAATGAGCTGGCATTCCATCTGATGCGAGGGATTAACACTATTGACAAACTCACTTCAAGATCGCTTCATTTAGGTTTTCGAGGTGTGATTATTATATTAGATAATTTTACGAGGTAGAATATTGATCTTTCCCTGTCGAGACTTTGAACTTCACAAACAGAAAGGAAGATACTTTCAATACAAGCCCTCTTAAACATGCCTAAATCGTCCCCTCTTACATTGTAATTGTTTCAACCCACTTGAAGCAAGTCCCAATGGACAACAACAAAGTAAAGAAACAGAAAATTACCTTCTTCATCGCTCCCAATCATCTTATATCGGTCGTAGCCGCTCAGTTCTCGATGAAGGCCGAGACCGAAGTCGTCTTTCGTCCATTGCAGCTGTCCCGCTTTGTTCTCCACTCGGCATGGTAACGTCACTCGAGATCCGACTACTGCTGTCTGTTGGTTAAGGAATAGAGGTATTGTTATATTATAATGTATAGTGCATAAGATGGACTTTATTTAGAAAATAATACATTTGAAATTGCATTGCCCATTTCGTTTTTTTTTTATTGATTGATAAATCATAATATTAACAAAGTACACGATCGACAAAAGAGTTGTTGAAAGTAGCAGAATAATTAAAAAAACAAGCTAATTTAAATAAATGACCACTTATTAGTCTTAGTATATGCCATATGTAGTTAAGTAGCTTTTCAGCACCTGCCAGATTGTGATGAAGGTGAGGTATCAGAATAACTGTTTTGAAATTTCTATTTGATAGTACCCTTATTACATGTCTACCTAAACATTAACTACGCTGTTAAAGCAAACAAACTTGATACTTAATAATTAAGTAAATGTTTAACCTGAGACACTAAACATGATTAAGAACATAAATTCTAAGGCAAATAAACTGAAATTTATTTTGAGCCAAATTAATTTGAGCTAGTTAAAAGGCTCGTCCTTTGGCCCTAACTTTCAAACTAACCTAATAAATGTTTTATTCGGTGAAACTATTAAATAGATTGCTAGTCTAAGTTACATTGGCTTAGATAGATGGGTTCTTGGAATTCGTAGTCTAGGATTAGTCTTAAGGGATTTTTCGTCGAAATTAAACCTTGGAGCTCGCTCGTTTCTTATCTCATTTTGAAGTAATCTAATATTGCTTCTTTTGATGGAATTTTATGTTGTTTAGCATCAAATCAAAGTAATTTAATTGCGAATTACTTAGCTAATTGGAATGTTTGTTTCGTTGGCATGTAATTAATACCGTACAATAAAGTAAGAGATGGAAACAGATATCTTTCAAAGTAATGAAATTTATGTAGAGGTTTTATATTTAAAATTATAGATGAAACTGAATTAAATCTCTCGTATAGTCACTCTATCTGTCTGAAAAGTGGTGATTTTTGTTACATTTTCAATAATTGTTCAATAAAACTTGGATGGAAAAATGTTCTTTACACAAAAGCTTTTTAGTCTTTGACTAATTTAACAAAAAAAAGAAAACATATACAGACGTTTGAAATTCTCCTTTCCCCAGTTACTTCCTACATTTGGTTAGCAACTAATGACGTGTGTCCATTTCAGAGTGGCGACGGTAATTTTCGTCCCATTTCCTGCTTCCACTGCATCCGTGTCGCTACCGGTGTGGTCTTAATCTTGGCCTTTGTCGTGGGTTTGAGGCCAAGGATTTTAGCTTTTGAAGTTACTTCGTTCGGAGATTAGGGCTTAATGAGGCTTTTGTAATTTATTTGATCGGGCTGATATATCTTAAGTTTCGAAATGTTTTCATCGCTAGTCGCATTACCATGTCTCAGAAATAATATTATTTATAGGCATGCTCTTACTTTCTGAAAGGGGTTCAGTTAAATCTTTGATAAGGCAGCTAATAGTTTTTTGATACAAACAACAACTAATATTTCTAGATAAACTAATAGATCGCATCAGCTGTATAATTTATTTAAAAAGTTCCTGGAAGGATTTGGGGGAGGCCTTTGCCCAGCAGTGGGACAGCATAGGCTAGCAAAAAAAAAATAAATAAATAAATAAAAGTTAAGGCCCTATTGAGTAAGACAAAATATAACAAAATGATTACCTGATCCTGAGGCTCCATAGCAAACTTCTGCTCCTGAAATCCACCGCAAACACCAAAAACACCAAATAACACTGTACAAAGCCCAATCACTTTCACATTCTGAGTCCGTAGCAACAGAAACAATGGTGATACTCCCCTACTAGTAAGTCTCACTCTAAAACTAACTTGTAACATCATTATGACCACACTACACACTGTACTATTATCCGTCTACCACCATAACAAGGATATCCGGGTTTTATTTTTAGGCATTCACATTTTAACGGAAGCTTCAGTTTCCCCTATGCGAACGTTCTATTTTAAAAACACACAGTTTTGGTGTGAATGCCATGCTTTATTTTTGGATGCTTTTTAGTCTTATGATTTATTGCTTTTCGGGGTTTAAAAGCGGCCGTTGATGTGTATCTGAAACAAATAGAAATGACGGAGTTAATTATTTTAATGTTTGTTGATGAAAGTATTTTCGTAATGGCTGGAATTTTTGGTAAATGAGTGCTGTCGTGTTTGTTGTCACTTAACTCTTGACAGTGCGTTTAATTTATGCTTTTAAATGTTTTTCGGATGGAATTTCAAACGTTGACATTTTGACGTCATAATTTGCGCAATGAATTAATGAAATCTTTCACGGTACGTTTTCAACAAAAATAAATTAGGATCTGTGTATTTGTGCGTATGAGGCTTGTGTCATTAAATGCATTACTTCTAAGCATGGCTCTTAGATATTAACAATAAATAAGGTTAACAAGAAAAAAAAAGTTAAGTAAATGATTAGTTTTTTCGGCTTTACCGAATAAGTACCTACTTAAACGAAAAAAACAAAAATAACAGAAACAAACACAAAATAAAAGAATTTTATCAAAATTAATTTAACTGTGCTGCAAATACCTACACACTGGCAGTTAAAGTTTACAAAAATACAAAATCCGCCATATTTGTTCTACAAATTATTGTTCGTGTTTTAAATTCTTGCACCGTTGTACGTTTGACCTACTTTTGTGGAGTAACCCATTGATATAGCAAAATAAATAACGTGTATTTTCTTTGGAAAGTATTATTTTTGCTTTAAATGAAGTGTTTCATATTTTTCAGTAGCATTGAAGCTTTTGATAACGCTCCGTTTCTTTACAAATTACAGTAGATTTACACCAATGGTAAGAATTTGTGCCTGTTAGGTAATCTAATATCCTTCCCTATAAAATGTTGAAGAAAACCGTCGAATAAAAGTGTATCACACTAATATTATAAAAGCGAATGTTTGTGAGTGTGTGTGTGGCCCGGAACATAAAAGGCTAAGAAGGAACACGGGTGGGTTTTAGTCAGTAAGAGTCTTCCGCTCCACCCAGAGCGGGAGGGGTCATTTGATGATTTCCCATCGACAAAAAAAAAAGACTTAACGCCTTAATAGACATTAAAATAATCGAATGATTAATTATTTATTCATTATTCATGATAATAGCATTAATCAGCCTATAATGTTCTCACTGCTCGGACACAGGCCTCTCTGTGAGAGGGAGTGGGCTGTAATCCACCACGCGGGCCCAGTGTGGGTTGGTAGATGTCACATGTCTTCGAATTTTTGACTCTAGGTGTTTGTTACTTCTTCACGCTCAAACGGCTGGACCTATTTTGATACAATTTTGTATGGAGGTAGCTGACACCTGGATTAACATAAAGGCTACTTTTTATCCCGATATTCCCACGGGATCAACATTTACGCGGGTGTAACCGCAGGGCGCAGTGTTTTAATAAATGTCTGATAACTTTTTTAAATCGAGGCCACATAATATCAGTTGTTCTTGTTTGAATTTTCAGGCATCATTTTATTTACATTTTACAATAATTCGCCCTTCTTAACTTCCTAATATTGAAACTGAAAAACAATACCAGCCTACATTACAAAATAAATCTTGCAACAACGCGGCAACGTCACGTCAAAACTTCAGTAAAACGCGCGCCCACCGCTGTCTGCTCATAGCCTTAGTTTGTACGAAGTCTAAAAATAATAAATTACTAAGAAAACATAAAGTTCTGACTAACTTCCGAGACTTAAGCAAGAATTCTTCTAGGCTTCGGTCGCACTTTCAAAACTATATTTTTTATTTTTCTAGAAAAAATCTCGTGATAGAAACTAATTTGTCTTCAGTTTGCCAACTGCAGAAGGAAAGATTGAAAAAGAAAAAAAGAAAACTTTATTGTTTCGTTAGTAATTTCTTTGTTAACACGCACTACAAGGTTGTAAGTTGTTTTCTTTAATTTGTATGTTGTTCGTTTTAATGTTAATTTGCATATTATGAACGATAACTTATAAAATACACAGAGATTTACTTGCGAAGTAAAAAAAACTTTAAATAAAGGCGGTTAAGTATTAATTTTGCTCAGAGCGTAGTGAAGTAAGGATGTGCAGTTTTCGTAAAATTTAAATACCTACTGTATAAATAACTATTTACTGCCAGCCACAGCCAATGTTCTGGAAGTATTATAATAATTTAAACAGAAAACGATTTAAACAGAAATATGGCTACATAGAACACTATCTATGCATGTCCGAAATGCTAATATCACATAAGACTTAACTACCACTCACACACCACACACACATACACAGACTTTCATAAAGGGTTACCGCTGGCCCGTAACATAAAGGGCTAAGGAAGGAACATGGGTGGGTTTTAGTCAGTAAGAGTCTGACACTCTCTTCCGCTCCACCCAGAGCGGGAGAGGTCATTTGATGATTTCCCATGCCCAAAAAAAAAAAGACTTATTAGACATTAAAATAATCGAATGTACCACTGTTACCATTGTGTCACCAACACCACTGCTCCGATAATAGGCAATTGAGTTATCCTGCATATTATTTTATGAAAACTTTTCTGCTTCTTGTATTCTTTATAAGCTAGTAAAAGAAGATTTCTGAAGAGGCAGCAGTAATCTTTGGAAAACGTATTGTATCTTTAAACACAGTTGTTCCAGTTATCAGTGAAATGGAATGTCCTACAATCAGTGGATCAATTCTAACAGAATCTAATAGCGGTTTCAGCGACCCAGTCATAGAGAAAATTGGAGTGGTCCATTTTTTACCACGACATAAAAACTGGTGACTATTATTAGAATTGAACATTAATGTTCCACTGCTGGGCAAAGCCCTAAGCTACTCTAAAAGCTATATATATCAGAAAAATTTCAACTAAGTGACGTCAAAGAAAACTGCATTCCTTTTTACAGAATGCTGAAATCTGTCATCAGTCGCAGTTTAAAAATAACCTTTCAACGTTCATACTGGATCAACTAGCTGAATTTACGTATTTCAGAAGTCAAAAGTCATGCAATATTAATATCACTTCGGCTATTTTAGAGACAAAAAGAGTCGATTCGGACGTAAAATATACGATTGGAAATTCATTCAGGACAGGTTGAAAAGGCTCCAGATATACGCCCTCGTTTTACTAAATAGTGAGATTTAGGGCTACGTAAATGGTTGAGGTCTCAAAAAATGCGTATTGACAAAAGCTACAAGATGGTGAAAAAAATTGACAGACATTGTTGACTAATTAGACTGAATATGTACCAAGCAATTCTAAAAAACTGGCCAAGTGCGAGTCGGACTCGCACACGATGGGTTCCGTACCACAAGGGAAAAACGCCTATAAAAACACGTTTGTTGTATGAGAGGCCACTTAAATATTTATTTCATTGTGTTTTTAGTATTTGTTGTTATAGCGGCAACAGAAATACATAATTTGTGAAAATTTCAACTGTCTAGCTATCGCGGTTCTTGAGATAAAGCCTGGTGACAGACAGACGGACGAATGGGCGGACAGACAGCGAAGTCTTAGTAATAGGGTCCCATTTTTACCCTTTGGCTACGGAACCCTAAAAACGAAGACTTTATGATGTTTGTATATACCGAAAAGGTATGCTTTAGCAGAAAATCATTATAAATAACATTTTTCGTAAATAAGAGAGGCAACTGTAGCAGCCGACACGTCTACGGCTGCCGTCGCGTCGACACGTCTACGGCTGCCTCTGCCTTCCGCATCCAGAATGTCCCAGCCAATTTTTAAGGTCGCCAGTCCATAGCGTCTTGAGCGACCTTGAATTTGTGGACCAGCCCAACTGTCAGGTCGGATTGGTGTCGTATTAAATTCTCAAGCACAAAAAAATGAAGCTGCATTTAAAATAATCCTTATGGTTTTTTCTAGAGGAACAGATAAATGAAGAAGAAATGGGAATAATGTAGGAACGTTGTTTTAAGCATAGCTGTTCGACCTTTTTAATTAAATCTTCAACACTAGCAAGAACAGGACAAGCGTTTACTCGAGGTTCGTTTTAAAAAGTAATCTTCTTTACAAAGAATGTTCTAGTTGAAGCTCCGTTCTCGTTCTATATTCATTTGTTTTTACTAAACTGTGTCGGTTTTGTGCTGTCCAATAAACAAGTAAAAGTTTATACTCGTGAGATAATTACTGGGTGGCAATTGTGTACAGGAGGCTACATTCACGTCTGTGGTAATACTTTGACCTTGATCTGGAGTAGCGTAGTAAGTTGGTTAAATATAATGTGTGGCCATGCTGGTTTTGTTACCTTACTGTACCGAGAGCATTTTTAAAGGTGCGTGGGTTTCAATGAGGAGAATAACGCCATGAGAACTCCTCCCTCCCCCTTAAAGTCATACACTGATTTTATTAGTTATGTTCTTCAAAAACGTCAAGGAAGTACGAATAAGAATAAAGTAAGAAAGTAAGTAAGTAAGTAAGTAAGTAGGAATAAGTTATAGTAAATGTGGATGTTTGGACCCAGCAGGCTTTGGCTCCCCTAGGGCTGAAGCCTGCTGGGTCAGCGGGATTGTCCGAAAGGGTTACCGCTGCGCTGGCCCGGAACATAAAGGGCTAGGGAAGGAACATGGGTGGGTTTTAGTCAGTAACGGCCGATCTCAATACTCTACAGAGAGTTAAACTCGGTTAGCTACCAGAGCTTTACTGTTACTTCTGATCTATCAATAACTGCCGTCTCAATAACAAAATTTCCGTAACGATACCTACAGTTAAAGACAGATAGGTCCTTTCCCTCACAAAAAATGCGTTACGTTTTGTTTCTCGTGAAAAATATTATTTTTGCTTAAACGATATTAGCTTCAGTAAAATTGTACTTTTAAAAAACCTGCTTTTATAATTTATACGAAAACGGTGGACTTTTATACTAAAATAATGATGAAATGCTTTCTAACATGATGCAATAAAACGCATTTTTGACATTTGCCAGCAAACGACGCGACGCTGTCAACCTTCGTACTCCCGCGCTCGCTCGCATCTGTTTTGAAGTGTTTCGACTTGTGATTTGTTTGGAAATTAATAACTTATTTGTATTTATATAAAGTATTGTGCAACGATTTCATAAAATGGCTGAACAACAAAATGTAAGTATTGCCTGCGTACCCATTGATTATATTTTGTTTAAAACACTTTATTATATCTGGAACAGATATAAACAAAAGGCTTCCCATGCCACCAATTCGCGCCTAAATTATAATTTACTTTTAGATTAAGGCTAAGCCGCTTGTAAAGGACAGCATAATTCTTCTTCTCGACATGATAATGAAACATCCAGTAATAACAACCAAAGCGACGAACGCAACAAACAACAAACTTAAAGAAGAAGCTTGGAAATCCATTGCACAGGAGTTCAGTGCTGTTACGGGAAATATGCGGCGTCCTGAGCAAATTCGACTCAAGTGGGAGAATTTAAAGAAGGCTGCAAGGAAGCGTAGTGCTTTAATAAGACAAAATAACCTGAAGGTCAGTATTTAAGGAATATATTATATTATAATAATAATAATATGTAGTCATGCATTTTATTGTGGTTGCTCTAAACTTTGTTTTTAATTTACAGACTGGAGGGGGGAAGTCTTACATCCCTCCTGATGAAGTTTTGGACCGAGTAGCATCTATTTTAGGTGCTACATGCAATGGCTTAACTGCAGAGTTTGGTGGTGATGGGGCAGATGAAGCTATTGCTAGCGAAGTCACCTCTGAAGCATTTATAGAAGTTTTAGACTTCCAACCATTGCCAGAATTAGCTCAGGGCAGTAGCGTTGTGGTATTGGGTGGTGATTGTGTTGGTAATGGTGGTGGTGGTGGTGGTGGTAGTTACACACCAAAGAACTTTATTTTTAACACTCCAAAAAGTGCCTGTAAGTTACATATTATTAACTTTAGTCGCTAGAATTAATTTACAATGTTAGCCACATAGTTCAGTAGTATGGGTTACCGTTTTGAGACAAATATTATTTACAGTACTGGTTAATGGTTGTAAGGTGTAAAAATTGGATTAATTAGTATAAGCAGTGGTAAAGTAATTTTGTGCAAATACTGTTTAAATTAAATAAAACTCTTTTATTTTTACAGTGAATAAACGGAGGAAGCTCTCTGAAGAAGTACAGAGAGCTCAGAGAGACAAGGATCTGGGGTTGGCAGCTTACTTTCAAGCTAAGGCACAAAAAGTTGTGTTAGAAAATAAAAAAATAGAATTAGAGAATGTAAAACTAGAATTAGAAATAAAATTAATGAAACAGAAAATTAACTGTAATGAATAGTTTAAGTTCCCAATATTTATACCTAAGTTAGTCTTGATTTATTACATGTATTGATTAGTAATTAAGTTTTGTCATATGGTGTATAGTTAAGGGGTGTGTAATTGTGTATTGTGTTGTTTAATTAAAAATATTGTGTCAGTAGGTATATTCTCTTTGTTTTTCTTAATTATATTTTATAAAAAAGAAACTAAAGGTTAAGGATATAAAAATTAAACATTTGAATATTCTTTATCATTTAGATATAATCAGAATGAATGATATTTTTTTACAATATTCCTTTGTTGAATCTAGCCACAAATATTCTGTGTAGAAATCTGAAACAAAAAAACATTTATACCCTTGATTATTTTCATATTATTTTCTAGAACCATAAGAATGACGTCAAATTGTATGATGTAGGTACATACCAACTAAAATAATTATCTATTAGGTGTTGTCTAACACGATGATGTTGGTGACCCACTCCCTCAACTAGGATAATATCAGCTTGCTCAAGTGGTATCTCAACTTCAGGTTCCACATCACTTATATTATTCAATCTGCAAATGTTGTGTAACACAGATGTGGCAATAATAACTGCTTGTGTTGTTTGTAATGCAAGACGGATTTTCAACGAAAGCACTGGAAAGCGTCTTTTCCATACACCAAAACACCTGAAAAATTTATAAAATTATTAACAATATTTGAGTTACCTACACAACCTATACATATTCATATGAAAACAAATAGGCAAGTGATCAATGATAATAGCTATCAACCTTTCTATGGTGTTTCTGGTCTTAATATGTGATTCATTGTAGCGAATTTCTGCAAGAGATACCGGGTTGAGCAATGGCGTCAATAGGTATGAATTACAAGGATATGCACTGTCACCAATGAGCCATCTATTTTCAATGATCCCATCTTCACATTGCACTGAAAATAATTATAAGAATGTTAATTTATGTAGGTGATGTTATCAGATAGGTATGCTTGAAAAGTTTAATAAATAATAGAAAATGTTATGGTTATACTCACTTTTAATAATGGAATTGTTAAATATAGTAGCATCATGAGCAGACCCTGGCCACCGAGCAACTACATTCATAAATAGCAAGTCTGCATTACAGACTCCTTGGACATTCATTGAAAATATTCCTTTCCTATTTCTGTACTCTTCTCCTATATTAGAATCTAAAAATAAAAATCTCTTATTTATTACTTTAGATTTGAGTAAGTACAAGCTTTGTAAAAGGAATGAAAGCATGACTTTTACCAAAAACATTTTAACAGTAAAAATGCCAACTCACTGGGTGATTGTATGGGTATATGTGTACAGTCAATTGCCCCAAGTACTTTAGGGAATCCTGCAATGGCATGGAAGGCATGCTGGGTGTTTTCCAAAACTTTAATGTATTCAGGATACAGTCCAGCTATTGCACGAGATACATCAGACACAATTCTGCTAGCTGTTGCTTTTGAAACTCCAACGAAGTCCGCAACAGATACAAGCATTGTGCCTAATGCATAAAATCTAAGTGTGAGCAACAACTGGTGTAGTGGAGATACACCATAGTTCCTGAAACAAAATGTTTAATTAGTTGTAGTCATAAATAAATAAAAATATCTCATGTTTAGCTACACTAGTTGGTCCATTACTTTTGTTGGTTCTACTTGATAGTACTAGAAATAACTTACTCACCGGGAGGATTTTACTCTCAAATTTGGTAACATTTTTACTAATAATTCATTTACACTAGTTTTATTTAATCTAAATCTAAATGTAAATTCCGAGTCAGAAAATTCACTTTCGTAGTTAATGCGACTGTACACTCTGCGTTCACCTAATTCTGTAGTTGTCGCAGAATCAAATACACCGGCCTCATACATCTCATTATCACTTTCATCACTGAACAAATCCATTTTATTATGAAATAAGTTGTAATTAATATGTAAACTAGCAGTAAATCGCCCGATTTCGGGAGATAGCAAATTTTGGACTGACAGTAACGAAAACAAACTAAAGTTAACTGTCAAAATGTTATTGAGACGCTCTATGTTTTTTTTCTATTGATCTACATAGCTATGGTAGCGGTAAGCCCTCCCAAAGATAGATCGAAAGTAAAGGTAGATATTCCTATCTATCTTTCGTTTATTGAAACGCACAAATGCGGCTTTAGCTACAAAAGATAGGTAATTTAACAGATTGTTAAAGGTAAGTGCGTTATTGAGACCGGCCGTAAGAGTCTGACACTCCCTTCCGCTCCACCCAGAGCGGGAGGGGGGGGGGGGGGGGGTCATTTGAAGATTTACCATCCACAAAAAAAAAAAAAGTACATGTAATAATGATGAGTACAAGCAACTGTTTTACTGTCTTCGGAAAGGCACTATCTACAGGCCAAGTAAACACATAAGAATTCATCTTGTTTCTTAGATTTATTCGTTACAACCAAAGAGTGAACCGATGTATGAAGATGAGCTAGCATAATATGTACTTTCTGCCTACCTTCATGGTAAAAAACTTGCATTTACGTATATTCCCTCCTTGAATAATTTCTTAGAAAAAATACACGTTCACAGCAATTTACGACTTAGCGTGCAAACGTTACTCTAGCCAGCATAAAACAAATTCTCACCAGAAAGAGGCTACAAAATAAAAATAGACCAAACAAATTGTCATTACCACAGTTTAACTTAAAACCGGTCCAAAGCTATTAGTTTCTAGTCAAAGCTAATCAGTATTAGACGTAATAACTAGACTAGGCTAGAATAATGTCTAGATTTATGCATAATTACGTCATTTTGCTCTGATTCCCATGGGTATGGGATGGTGTCATTATAGACATTTTAGTGATATTTGCATGTGGAGGCAGATGGGAAAATCTAGTCCTTTGAATATTTTCCCTAGGGCATTTTTTCTAGTGTGATTTTTTTAGAAGTGCCTATAGTTAATGACGATAACTGATTTTTCCAAAAGACTTGTTTTTCCATGGGTTAGTAAGTTATTTATTAATTCACTGACATGTAACCGGCTTGTCCATAAATTCAAGGAGCTATGGAACGGGCTATGCTTGGAGTCTCTCTGAGGAATCGAATAAGCAATGAAGTGATCCGGCAGAGAACCAAAGTTGTCGTCATAGCTCACAGAAAAACCAAGCTGAGCGTTACAGACCAAGACCCCACCGTGCCTCTGAAAGCACGTTAAGCTGTTGGTCCCGGCTGTCATTCGTGAAACTTTGACAGTCGTTACGGGTCGTCAGAAGCCCGAAAGTCTGACAACCAGTCTTACCAAGAGGTATCGTATTACCCAGTAACAGGTTGTGGAGGTCAGATAGGCAGTCGCTCCATGTAAGTACTGGTATTCAGCTGCATCAGGTTAGACTGGAAGCCGACCCCAACATAGTTTGCAAAAGGCTAAGCAGATGATGATTTCGACTGCCATCAACCGGGCACAAATCCAGATGATGTGCATCAAATGCGATGTATTTAATACCTAGTTAAGTAAGTACCTACCTATCTACATTGGGTTTCTTTCTTTTCTTATTCCCACAGTTACAGGAATAATAAACTCATCTAATAAATGTGATTAAATTAGTTATAACTCAAAATATGATGTGCTTTCTATGATCATAAATTCTAAATTAATAATTTTTGTTTTGTTAACACAGTTCAATTAATTTCTTGCCGCGTTTTTATGTTAATAGCAATTGAAAACATTGTTTAGTTAAATTAAAATTGATGTATCTATCAGTTAGAACTAGTTGTTGCATTTTAGAAGTTAGTTTTATTCATGTTTTATGAAGTTCGTTCATCAGTTTTTGGTAGTTAATGTTTCGTCTTTTATTTTATACGTGTGAAAAGTGATTTCTGTGGGAAAACTGAGAGCGATCGATAATTTTACCATCTATTAAGGTTCATGTTAAAACTGGAGTAATTTCATGTAGCGGTTCAATTAATCAGATAGCTGTCCTGTTCGCAAGCTAGAATATTATTTCACAAGGGCTGATATCCAGGTCGTGCAAAGTGTTACATACATAACACTGTACAAAAGTTGTACTTGACTGTCTCTGTTTACACGACAGACTATGAAAGAAAGAAAAATAGGTTTATTTGTCACAGAAACACGTGACTATGACTAAATGAACTGGTTGGGGGATGACTGTGAATCTTTGGTTCTAGGACATGCCGGTTTTCTCACGATGTGAAGTGAAGTGGCTACCTAGGTTCGAACTCACGACCTACATTCGAAAATCGAAGCCGATACCACGCCACCACTACTGTTTTTCACAAGACAAGACAAAACTGTTCCATTAACGATAACACAAAACGGTTTTGTTTGTAATACGAGTCTTTGGTCAGAGTGCGCAGTCTTACATGTCTTTATTCGGTCCCACATAACGAGTTTACCCTTACCATATTCAAAGTCAACTTCACATTCGATTTGACCCGATTTAACACTGATAACTCCACTCGAAGTATCTTTATACATTTGCATAATCATTTCCTATCATTAGGTATACTATAGTCTTATTCGATATGAAGCCACGAAATAGAGTGGTACAGAAGGCCAACTCCACACAACTGGCGTACGTGCTCATTGACGCGTACGGAGATCATAACTGATATGAAACTCCGCGTTTACACCGTGTGTACCTTGGTACAAAACATGTATTCTATACAGGGTGCCAGCGACGCATAACCTATTACCATGGATTCAATACATGATTTTGAACCCCTCCTGTATATTTCAAGTGACTACAATAACTGCGGTCGATGACCCCACAAAAAAAAACATCAAATTGATTATTTTCTTGTTAAATCATGTTTAGATACCGATAACCGTCGCGTCTGAGGAGTTTAGCTACCCCATTTAAAATAACCCTGTATGTGCGTAGGTTTTCTCTCGTTTTATGGAGCTAGCCTTCAGTACTTAACTCCATTCATTCTCCTGCACTTATCCCAATTTATTTGGGGTCGGCGCAACATGTCTTTTTCTTCCATACTTCTCTATTAGTTGTCATCTCGGTAGTACCCCCTTTCTAACCATATCATCATTCATACATTCCATCCATCGTTTCTTTGGTCTTCCCTTACTCTTATAGCCATCAACATCCATACTCAAAACTCTCATGCCCATACCATGACAACCGATTCCCACACAACTTTTCAATTACCGGTGCCACTTTCAAACTTCCTCTTATGTACTCATTTCTTATTATATCCATTCGTGTAACACCACAAATCCCTCTTAGCATTCTCATCTCTGCTGCATGCAATTGCTTTTCATTCATCCCTTTTGTGGCACAACATTCTGATCCATACAAGACATGTCATGGTTTGCCTTGTTGCCTTCTGTACTTAACTATTCTGTGGTCAAAAGAAATATCGATCGTTTCAATAAAAACGAATGTTTCAGATAACACTACCTAATTAGTAACCGAATCTACAGTATCTCTAACCAAAGAAGGTTATTCTAACCATTATCGTGACCATTAACTTTATTGCTGATAAGCAAAATTAAAGTGGATGGTAAAGATAAGGATTCAAACTAATTTCTATCATTTTATTTCGATGGCTTTGAGTCTCACGCTTCCACATGTTCCGTATTAAGTTTTTAGTGAGTTTTAAGTACGTTGATAAAGAGATTTTAGTACAGTTACCTAGTTGATTTTTTATTCGGTTTTAAATTTTAGTACTAAAATTATGAGTAGCTTGAAATTGAACACCGTTTTGGGAGTTTTATCTCCATTTTTTATAAGTTTTTAATTTTATGGTAATTAAGTTGAAATGTGATAATTAATTTCGAATTAACCGTTATCTATACATATAATAAATCTGTAGACGAGGCGTTTCTGTACATTGAAAATAAAAATAAAAAAAATAGTTGGGCTGTTATAGGATAACCAACAGATGCCATTTCTTCCATTTTTGGAATTTTTGTCTGTTTGTCTGTTTGGATGTGACAGATTTTGAACAGGCTCAACGTAAAAAGTACCAAACCAATATGGTTCATATTTATACTCAAATATAGTCTAGAACTCGGAGCAGTGATTAGTCTTTGTTTCATCGCAATCGCTTCAGTCTATCAAAAGATATAATCAATTTAAAGCATTCTATAACAATTTGTATTGCAATAAGTGGAAACATGTAACGACATCTATTGGCGCGATATAGTACTAACGAATTCATATTGTGATCTTTAAAACATTATTATGTGTTTAATCACGTCGTAAAGGCTTGCCTTTATGACGAAATAATTCTGGTCCTTATGTCTGTGTTATTTAAAAAAATAAATAATGATAATGTTTAAATAAATAATATAAACATATATAATAAAATCGTATATAATAAAATCGTAGGAAAGGCAAAACTGTACATAGAATATATAAAAAAAATACTTGGGGCGTGATCTACAATCGATATCGAAGCCAAAAATATAGTTTTTAGAATTTTTGTCTGTTTGTCTGTATATATGTCCGGGCTAAACTCAAAAAGTACTGCATGGATTTACTTCAAATTTTGCATGAATATTATTAAGAGGTCGGGTCAACATATAGGCTACATATTATCACGCTATCACCTACGAGGAGGAGCTGTGAATCTTTATTTTTCTTACGCTTTCTGTGACAGCGTGTAATCTAACGACGCATATTTAAATGTTGTTTTTGAGTAAGTCATGCTATTATCTAGCTTTACACTATAAAAACTTTTACGACACTTAAGTAACTTGGGCAGAGAAATATAGTTTAATGAATGTTAGTAGTATAAGACAATTTTGAAGCAGCGCCATCTATGAGATTTCATAAAAATCAAATCAAGTTACATGTCAACACTTTTTGGAAATTAATAATTTAAATTTGATCATGTTGGTGAGGTTAGTAGTTAGTTATTCTTAAAATTCATAGATGGTAATGTGCATTTTCTTCATAAAAGTTGTATCGTATAGTTCGTTTTGACAAATTCAAGTTCCAACAAAACCCTCAAAATCTTGAGCAGAGTTGAGGAAGACAATTTAAAAAAAATGCGGTGTTAAGTATTACAAAAAAGTTATGTTCATTGATGATGATCATTTCTTCATCAATTTCATGTTGTTAGTACAAAATAAACATTGACTGTTAATACTTTTGTTCGGTATTTATCTGTGTGATTATTGCTTGGTAATTAATATATTTTCATGTCGTATACCTAAATAAAAACTTAAATTATACCGTGCATCCGAATAATGGCGAATGCGATTTTCTGCGGTTGTTACTTCACACTGTCCGAGGCAAAGTCTTTCGCCTTTCTGAGGACATTTGATGGCGTGGAGTTTCCCACTTACCGCGCAGCCTGCGTAGCACGTCACCTTCTCGACGGTGACCAAAATTGGGCTGACACCCTCGCGGAGGCGAGCGTCAGTGACAGTCCCAGCCGCATGCGTCATCTGTTTGCCGTCATCTTGGTGTTTTGTGGAGTCGCGAACCCGGTAGCTTTGTGGGAGAAGTATCGCCATCATCTGTCTGAAGATTTTCTACGACCTTTGAGGCGTGCTACTGGAGACGAAGTAGGAGACGGCGAAATTACCACCATACGAAATGACCATGTCGCTTTGTTCTCTTCAGAGCAAAAACAAATTTATGACACCGTCCTTGAAAGCGTTTGGCAAAACCAGGGTAAAATGTTTTTCTTGGATGCTCCTGGTGGTACAGGAAAAACATTTGTTACCACTGGCATACTTGCAGAGGTCAGGAGGCAAGGCAAAATTGCTATTGCTGTAGCGTCGTCGGGAATCGCTGCCACACTGCTTCCGGGACTGCAAGACAGCACATGCCATGTTTAAAATTCCCATCGATTTAGAGAGCGCCGAAACGCCTGTTTGTGGTGTGTCACGTAACAGCGATAAGGGACACGTGCTCAAGGATTGCTCTCTGATCGTATGGGATGAGTGTACGATGGCCGAGGATCGAGGGCTGACGAGGTGAATGCTTCGTTGAAACGATCTTCGTTGTGGTCACGAGTTCGTACGCTGCGCTTGACCATTAATATGAGAGCTCGGCTCGGCGGCAATGCACGCGCTCAAGAATTCTCCGATGTCCTTCTAAGTCTTGGCGAAGGCACTCTACCAGAAGAGAGAGGTAGACAGGTGGTGCTTCCAGAGTCTCTCGGTAGAGTGGTTTCCAGCTTAGAAGAACTCATTCGCTGTGTGTACGGGGACATTCAGTCGTATACCGCACCAGCAGAATTCTTGGGTGTGTGAGCGGGCCATTTTGACGCCCAAAAATGATCAGGCTGCAGCAATTAACGAATGCATTCTCTCGGAAATTGAGGGGAATGAAGTGGTCTACACCTCGATAAACACTGTTGTCAAGCAACATGACGCCACACATTATCCCGTGGAATTTCTGAACTCCCTGTCAGCAAGTGGACTTCCAGCGCATACCATCAAGCTGAAGCGGTGTCCCGGTTATGCTTCTTCGGAACCTATCTCCTCCGAAGTTGTGTAACGGGACCCGCCTTAAAGTCATCTCGCTCCACAGGCACACCATTGAGGCGGAAATTCTTACGGGTTATAGCGTCGGCGAGGCAGTATTTATACCACGCATTCCCCTCATACCTCATAACTTCCCGTTCCAGTTCAAGCGCGTACAGCTCCCCGTGAGTATTTGCTTCGCGATGACCATCAATAAGTCGCAGGGGCAGACACTGAGGGCAGTGGGTGTCGACGTCAGGACGAGTTGCTTCTCACACGGGCAACTGTACGTCGTCGCTTGCTCCCGCGTCATCACACATTTTGGCTCCTGGCAGCCTAACTACCAACGTAGTTTATAGGGAAGTGTTGTAAGGTATATATGATACCTTTGAACGTATTTTTGTGTCCTGGAATGTATTCCTGCATTATTTTCTCTATTTCCTTCAGTCACCTCTTATGACTGAACTCAGCAGGATTCCCATATAACTCTCTTCACTTGCTTCGCTTGCAAAAAAAAACTTATATTTTAATGCTATTTTAAAAGTTGTTTACTTTATAATGCTATAGCGACACTGGCATCTTAGGTATTTTTGGTGCTGTAGAGCCTTCACGCAGACGACGTCGCGGGCAGCAGCTAGTTTATAATAATTCAGGTATAACTTTACTGGAGTTACTTTACGATGGGTAGGCCTAAGTTCGCCAACATTCAAACCTACAAACAAATCCTACTATTAATATTATAAATGTGAAAGGTTGTGAAGATGTTTGGTTATTTGTTACTCAATCACGCGTAAACTTGGATGTAAAAATTGGCATATAGATAGACCATTTCCTTTATTAACACATAGGATACTTTTCATCCCGATTTTCTCACGGGATCGAAACTTATACGGGTGAAATCGCGGAGCGCTGCTAGTTTAAAATATACAACTGATTAAATATGTATTTAATCAGTTGATTTAAATGTTGGTACCGCCTGTCATTCGTGGATCTTTGACAGTCGTTACGGGTCGTCAGAAGCCCGAAAGTCTGACAACCAGTCTTACCAAGGGGTTTACCCAATAACTGGGTTGTGAAGGTCAGATATATATATCAGTCGCTCCATGTAAAATACTGGTACTCAGCTGCATCCGGTTAGACTGGAAGCCGACCCCAACATATTTGGGAAAAGGCTAGGTAGATGATGGTTGCTATTGTAATTTATACCGCCCGCCGCCCCTCACCGTGAAAACTTAGGTGAAGTTAGCTGTCAAATGGTGGCAATCCCTTACATTAGAGGGGCAATTCTCGTAATGTTAAGAACGTTCACAGTCTGATCTCAGTCTCAATCTGTCAAAAATACCTTTATTTTCTCAACATTTTTGACAAGTTTTTGACATTGATTGTCGCTGAGATGAGATTGCGACTAGATTTTGAACGTGAAACGAGAATTGGCCTTCTGGTGGAAATCAGCTCACTTCACTTAATTTTACACTGTAAGATTTTCACAGAATAGCAACCATCATCTGTCTAGCCTTTTCCCAAATATGTTGGGGTCGACTTCCAATCTAACCGGATGCAGCTGAGTACCAGTATTTTACATGGAGCTACTGCCTATCTGACCTCCACAACCCATTTACTGGGTAAAACGAAGCCCCTTGGTAAGACCGGTTGTCAGACTTTCGGGCTTCTGACGACCCGTAACGACTGTCAAAAGATCCGACGAATAACAGCCGGGACCAACGGCTTAACGTGCTTTCCGAGACACGGAGGAGTCTTCGTATAGTAAAGATGGTCACCCATCCACGGACAGAACCGCGGCAAGCGTAGCTTAACCTGAACGATCGACCTGTGCGGCTGTTATTACTTAGCCATAAGCCCCTCTCTCAGCAACCATTACTTATAATATTACTCTTTGATAACAACGTACAATACGACCGACGCGACGCGTAACTTGGCGGCCTGAGTATAGCCTTTGCAAACTTTCGCGCATGTTCTCTCACTCACACTCGCCTCATGCCACCATTTAGTGCCTAAAAAACGATCGTGCGCAGCCTTCTGCGCGAAGTTCAGGCCCGCCGAATTACGTCGGTCGTATTGTAGTACTAAGGCCAACATAAAAACATTACTGATGACAGTTTTACAAATAATGGTGACCTGTCAATCTCCGCTAATGAGACACAATTGATTTTCTATTAAATCGTATTACATAGGATACGCGCGGAGCTTGACGGCTGTCATTTAATTTATTTATTTATTTATTTAGGCAACCAACAGCGATACAAATAATAAGTTACAGAGTATGTGTATTACAGTATTGTATGGCTAATAATAGGTTTCCCTGCATAACTAGGATATGTGTAAAACATGCGAACGGACTACAGACTAAGAGATATTTAAACACAAAAGGTTTAGTTTTAGGTATATAACTAAAACTAAAAAAGTTAAGTTTATTTTAGAGAAAGAAAATGTTTAAAATACTTATTAAGAAAAAAAAAAGTCTAAATAATTAAAAAGAGATTAGCCGTTTATAAATTGTCTTTGTTTATCGTTTTTATTATTTGTTTTTTGAATGTAGGTTTACTACAATTAAATATATCTACCTGTGAGAAATCTGTGTTATAAATTCGAGCAATACGGGTCAATACACAATTTTTGGCGTAATTAGTCGAGTGCCGCGGCACGTGTAGCATCGTCGTGTGACGAGTGCGCCGAAGGGGAGTGTTGAAAGTTACCTGTGCGACCAACTCAGGGCAATCGAGGCGTCCATTGAGTATGTCATAAAGCAAACACATATCCATAATTTTGCGTCTTTCATCGAGTGTTAGTAGACCATGTGTTCGACAACTATTTTCATAGGTCATCGGAGGTTTACGGAAGCGATAATTAAGGTGGTTAACAAATTTTCTTTGAACCCGTTCTAGTTGGTTCTTATAAATAATATATTGGGGGGACCAAATTGGGCACGCATATTCTAAGACGCTGCGGACATATGCAAAATACACCGATTTAAGAGCCTCGATGCTTTTAAATACTTGACACGATCTAATAACAAAGCCTAAGTTCTTATAAGCTTTTGTACTAACAACGTCAATATGATCTGAGAATGTTAATTTACTGTCAAACATTACTCCTAAATCTCGGACCATCTTGACTCTATCAATGACAATTCCATTAAAGTTATAAGAGTAAACAACAGGATTTTTTTTACGTGTATAACTAATACATTGACACTTTGTGACGTTTACTGTGACCTTGTTTTTTATGTAATATTTATTTAAGTTATTAAGGTCCTCTTGAAGAGCCCTACAATCATCCAGTGATCTTATCCTATAAAATATTTTTTTGTCATCAGCGTACATTAAGTGTTCAGAGTATTTAAAACAGTCAGTGATGTCAAATAAATAAGCGTTGTAAAAGAGAGGCCCCAAATGGGAACCCTGGGGAACACCGCTAGGGATTTCAGTAAAATTAGAACGGTATCCTCCTATTACTACAGCTTGTGATCTTTTAAATAAATATGATTGCACCCATCGTAAAAGATCGCCGCGTATACCCAGTCTGTATAGCTTGTTGAGCAGAATGACGTGATCAACACGATCAAAAGCTTTTTCGAAATCCGTGTAGATCACATCAACCTGCCCACCGCCATCTGTATTATCGAGGACAAAATTTGAAAAGGTAGCCAAATTCGATACAGTCGATCGCTTTTTTAAGAAACCGTGCTGTTTGTGAGAAATGCCTCTGAGTATATATGGATAGATAGCATTGTAAACTAATTTTTCAAATACTTTGCCTATTGTATTTAGTATCGAAATTCCCCTGTAATTTCCTATTATTATTCGCGAACCCTTTTTATGTATTGGAACAATATATGCTTTCTTCCATTCATTTGGAAAAGTGCCTTCTTTTAAAGAGAGATTAAAAATGAAACAAATTGGAGGTGCCAAAGACTTTGCGCAATTCTTCCAAAATACTGGAGGCATTCCGTCGCAACCAGGACCCTTTTCCACGCTTAACGCATTCAATGACTTCTCCACGGTTAACGACGTAAATTGTAAATTGGATATGATGTCAGAGCAATGATCCTTTTCGTCCTCGTCCGATGATCTGACGAGGCTGTAGTCAGAAGGTTCACCAAAAACATCGTGGAAAAAGTCATTGAAAGCCTCGCATATTTCCTGTCCCTCCGAATATCTTACGTTGTTGTGAGACATCATTTTAGGATAATTCGAACCTCCACGCATAGTTTTTATATAGGTCCAAAATTTTTTTGGATTGTTTTTCAGACTGCGTTCCGTTTCCTGCATGTGTTTATTATAACAAGTCTCCTGAACATGCCGCTGTCTATCCCGTAATAGTGCGAATTCGTCATAGTCGAGCAAGTTGCCGAAACGTTTCCAACGCGAGTGTGCCTTGCTCTTTTCTTTTATTATTTTAATTAATGAGCTACTATACCAAACAGGATATTTATGTGCGCCTGACCTTCGGGTAAACGGAAAGAAAGAAAGAAAAAGTATTTATTGTGACTCGTACAAGAAGATCACAAACTAAACTAAACACAGTAAAATAAAAATCCAAGTTGTATAAAAAAAAAGTAACAAAAGGAAAATGAAACAAAGTCCTATACGAGGCCAAAAGGCTCCTATCTCAGCATGACGTTGCGACATTTAAAAAAAAAAAATGTCGCAGCGCTTGTCATTTCTGCTTCGTCCTATCACAACGAATCACAAACTTCAGATTACCATGATTGAGTAGCTAAAAATCCAATAACACAGGCACACGAACTTACCGGTACAAAAATATCTCAGCCAAAAAACTATTTAACAATTTATTCTAAAAACACAAAACGTAAACCCGACACTGCAGACGTAACACCGCGGTATGACCAGCCAACCCATGCCACGCGACTGTCCCGACATTTAAGCATTAGCCTAACGTGGGTCGGGTATTTTTAACTTACCCCCTCGGAAGCTCAGTCTCGCTCGGAACTGACTCATAGAGGGTGCCACAATCCAGTGATCTCCGGTTGAGTAATTAATTAATTGTTACTGTTGTTCTTGTGTTAAAAATAGGACTAAATGCAGACGGGATGTAAATGAATAAAGTTTGAGTAGGTACGTGTTTCGACAGTTGGTTGTGATTACGGATAGGAATGGATGGGTGGGTAATGTTTCATTGTGTAATGGGTTTAGAAATAATAAGGTACCTATAATTCAGGGCTTATTTTTGGAATTGTCAATATTAGAATATTTTTAAATTAACCAAAAAAAAACTTTCAGATGTGTCTCTATTAATGTCAATAGCCTCCGAGTAAAATTGGTTTTAAATACAAATAATTACAAAATTAAAAAGAAAGCCGTAATAAGTAGAATGATAAATCCCTAACTTAATTAAAAAAAATTTTTCGAGGGTATGAATATATAAATACAAAAATATTCTGTTCTTGTTACCCAAATCTGAATAAAATTAAAACATCGATAAAACTGACGCTAGTTCAAGTTTCCTAAAGCAGAACACTTTAATGGACATAAAATCAATTTCAATTAAAATAGTTTCACCCCAATTGAACTTTTGACAACACATTAAATGCATTTTCAAAATTTTAATCGGTCTTAGCGACTGTAAAACGCTAATTAAGTAAAGTGAGGATTAAAATTTATTATGGCATTAACTGCAAATGGTGTGAGCAAAGTGAAAGCTTCAGTTAATTTTGAATTCAGGCCATTCAGTTAATTCATGAATGCCTAAATCTGAACACTGAAACAAAAATGCTTTTCAAAATGGAACCTTAACGGTTAAGCAGACAACACTGGGGAAGACGCCATTCCAGGTTCGAATTTAGAAATGGTTCTAAATTTAAACTTTGAGTCGCTATTGGCTTTCCGGAAATGGACTGCATTCTGGGTACCGATAGATACGAGTTTCGACATGATCAAGTTTTTTAGGGAGTCTTTGAGAAAAAATTGGATACCTTTATGGCTTTTATTTGTTTGTTACTTTTCGAGATTTATTTGGTACGTGTGTTACGCTTCAATGAAACAAAAAACGGTCGAAGTGTAACTAACGGTTAAGAAAAATGGAAAGAACTCATCATGTGTATCTAATTCCTTATATTTATACAAAGAGAAGCTTTTAAAGTAGATAAACGCCATTGTATCAATAACGAAGAAGGTATTCGAATCAGAAAAGCATACAATTTGTTTTTACGATTTATGCTGATTGACACGCTTAACAGAAAAATAATAGCAATGAATGTATATCTGTTGATGATATTCAAGTTTTTGTATACTACGTATCATATAATTGTAAGTATATCTATCTTCTATCTATACTAATAATAAAGCTGAAGAGTTTGTTTGTTTGAACGAGATAATCTCTGGAACTACCGGTCAGATTTGAAAAAATCTTTTTGCATTTGATAGCCCAATTCTTGAGGATGGCTATAGGCTTTTTAATATTACGCTACGACCCTTAGGAGCCGAGCAAAAAGAAAAAAACTCAGAATGAACGCTAAGCGAATACGAAGTGTTGCGACGGGGTGGGGGTACAAGAAATTTCACGCGGACGAAGTCGCGGGCAGAAGCTAGTTGATATTAAAAGTAGGGATTTGTTTTTTTTTTGTTCAAAATGTATGTCGCAGAGTTTAAATCATTATATACTAAAGAACCACAGAAGCTTTTGATGGCTTATTATATGGCTAGTGAGTTCGGAAATATGTATATTAAGTCTATATCTAATATTGGTACAACGAAAAAACAAATCCGTAACGACTGTCAGAGATCCACGAATGACAGCCGGAACCGGCGGCTTTACGTGCTTTCCGAGGCACGGAGGGGTCTCGGTATGTAATGATGGTCACCCATCCACAGATCAACCGCGGCAAGCGTAGCTTAACCTGATCGACCGACCTGTGCGGCTGTTATTATTTAGCCATGGGCCCCACTAGAACAACGCGGCAGTATTTTAATGCTCCTACATAGTTCACGTAGACCGAATAACAAACATTTTCTACAAACCATTACCAAAAGTCATTACCTATTCTCTATTCTACATTTAAAAAATTCATCAAAAAGCCTATCATTATAAAAAAACCAGTCAAGTGCGAGTCGGACTCGCACATACAAAGGATTCCGTACCATAAAGCAAAAAACGCCGAAAAAATCACGTTTGTTATATGAAATATATATTTAAATACTTATTTATTTCTGTTTTTAGTATGTGTTGTTATAGCGGCAATAGAAATACATCATCTGTGAAAATTTCAACTGTCTAGCTATCACGTTTCATGAGATACAACCTGGTGACAGACAGACGGACAGTGGAGTCTTAGTAATAGGGTCCCGTTTTTACCGACTTCAAAAAAAAGGAGGTTATCAATTCGATACGTATGTATGTAATACTATTGGAATTGCATTATATTCACATATGACAATCTACTAAGGCTTCCAAACAAATATACAAAATTTCATAGACGTATGTATGTATGTATGTATGTTTGTCCACGCATTTCTCAGCAACTATTAATCGGATCGTGACCATTTTTTTTGTATTAGCTTACATTTACTTCAACTTAGGGAACAGTGCAAGTTTCATCAAAATCGGTTCAGTAATTTTCAAGATATGAACGAATACGTGTAAGTGTGACGGCCTGGCGTATTGATACGAGCTACGGGTGTAGTGTCAAAGGGAAAACATCTCAAAACCTTGGTCAAATTCTAGTGCAAAAACTAAAAATTACGAAATAAAAAGTAATTTAAAAAAATTAAACCGACTTCAAAAATAAATCAACTCAAAATTATGAAATAACTTTAATTTCGGAAGTCGGTGGCAAAAAACTAAAATACAGATCCCAAGACACCGACTTCCGAAATTAAAGTTATTTCATAATTTTGAGTTGATTTATTTTTGAAGTCGGTTTAATTTTTTTAAATTACTTTTTATTACCCTTTGGTAACGGAACCCTAAAAAACTAAAACGCTAATTACACGTTGTTGAGCTGGGTACTATAGTTATTTCAGATCCATATAGATCTATAATAGCATGACCTTTGGTGTTCTCGTTATGATTATCATATTTAATTACTGCTTGTTACGTAAGTAGGGTTCCGAGTCAATAAATTTGAAATTATATAGTTTGGTGTGGTCTTAGTGGCCATAAGCCAACCAACCAGTGGAGCAAGAAAAAGGTTTTTTTTACAGACTATATTATATGAGTGAATTTTAATACTGTGAGAACGTGGGTTTGTTTGTTACGTTGGCAAACCTACATAAGGGTCACCGCTGCCAAATAACAGATGGTAACTGTCATGTTGCGTACCAGAAGACGTAGCGTTGGAAGGCCTCGCACAAACTCAAACTCAAAGCATTTATTTTTCAATTAAACCATGTACAGGCACTTTTGAATTGTCAAAATTAAATAGTCGGTCAGTTAGTCTGAAAGTTGAAGCTAGTTGCCGATTCCAAAACGTAGATCTCTATGGAGAAGAACGGGCAGGAAACTCCATGGACACTCTTTTAAATCAAGATATTACAAAATCCTGGGTACCTACGTTATTCTTGTTGCTACTATAAGTGAGAACAATGTAAAAACACACAAATGAAGAAACAATTCAAAATATAAGATTAAAAATAAGCTTGCCGCCGCGGTTGGTCTGTGGATGGGTGACCATCTTTACATACCGAGACCCCTCCGTGGCTCGGATTTTTTTCTATAGAAAAAAGTCGCCTATAGAAAAATTTTATTTTTTTAAGTGACCATTCGCCCGTTTCGGACGAGTATATTCGTGCGAATCGACTTATAAGCCTGGGTGATAGTGAACCCTTGCTCAAAAGTACCTTTTCACTCTTAACTTGAAAGCTCGCTGCTAATAGCTAAAACCGATTTTATTGTTCACATAGATACCTAGATAGAGACAAAATTCGGAACACCATGCTGCGTTCCAAAACGGGTATAATAGACGTAGGCAAGAAGGCTGCCAGGCTCAAGTGGGATTGGGCGGGTCACATCAGCCGCATGCAGGAGTACCGCTGGGCAAAAGTTTCCACACAATGGGTGCCTGAAGATGGACGGCGCCGCCGAGGTCGACCCAGAAAGCGGTGGCGAGATGACCTGGACGCGTACCGCGAGGGCTGGTTCGAGGCGGCGCAGGAAAAGAGTTCCTGGAAGGACTTGGGGGAGGCCTTTGCCCAGCAGTGGGACAGTATAGGCTGAATAAAAAAAAAAAAAAAATAGATACCTAATGATTTTAATTATGACATGCTAACATGCTACGGTTTCAGAGTAATCAATGACTCACAAACATACGAAGTCAATATGATTCTGAGAAGATATAATTAGCAATTTTTTTTTCTTTTTATTATAATGTCAAACGCGCATGTTAATTCTTTGAAAAAAACAAGTGACAAACGAGTTCTAAATGTGCTAATGCATGTTTTTGAAATCATACTGTATTTTCTGTGTATAACAGCCGCATGAGCCGATCGATCAGGTTAAGCAACGCTTGCCGCGGTTGGTCCGTGGATGGTACAGTAGCTAACACTAGTACAAACTAGTGTTCAATTTAAATAAAATATGTATTGTGATGATCACTTTGCGCCAGCTTCTTGATACATTTACGTTAAAAAAAAAAGTAATTTAAAAATAAAAAACCTGACAGCGGTAAAAAACTTATGTAAAAAAATTATTTTGATACCACACTCGATAGGTTCTGAGAAAAAAACATTTTTTTTGAAGACTTAATATTGCCCCAAATATCGGCCATTTAATTTTTTTTTCAATTTTGATATAGGTACCCAGTGTCACTCTCACAATTAAGACGAATCTAACGGCACCTCTCAATCTGAAATCGATCAAGCCGTTTACGCTACAGAGCGTGCCAAAGAAATATACATACATACATACACACATACACTCGAAAAACATCAAATCAAATCAAATCATTTAACATCCCTCCTTCTAACGCAGTCGGGTAAAAATTTATGCCAAAAGGTCTCGTATTTTTTTTTTTTTAACAATAATTGCAACTCATTTTAACCCGTCAAGAATACTTACATAATTTTGGAATATTATACATAAAATTGCGTGTTCTTGGCTACTCATTCACGAAAACGAGAAAACAGGTTCATATGATTCATTCACTTGAACGAGCGATAATTTCAATGACAGAGAATTTTTTGTTTTCCTTATAATAATTATGGCTTATTATATCAATTATTTTCGACGATTTGATCCCAATTATTTGTTTTCTCAGCGATATGAAGAGGGTTTGGGCTATTAAAACTAAAAACTATTGTTAAAACAATCATGTTATTACCGTAACTATGTTTTTGAAGGGTTAAACATGATGCTGCGTGACATACGGTTAGAAAGTTCTGTGAGTGTCGGACAAACTCGTTTGGTTTGTTAAAATAACCAAACTAACCTATACATCTATACAAATGAAGTGTCTATTTATAATGACAAGATCACAGCTTTTTACTAAATGCATAATAATTAAGATGAATAATGTAATACATAAACAGTATTTATATAAAAAAAAAAAAAAATCTGTTTGTTCCGGCTAACCTACGAAACAGCTAAACCGATTTTCACGGGACTTTTATTGGCAACTTAGGCTCTTTTTATATTATGGTTCCTCGCAAAAAAAATGAACCTATGAAATCCAATTCGTTTTCCGACATGCACGCGAACAAAGTCGCGGGCATAGCTAGTTCATAACATCGTATCCCTTCAAAAATCTTTCTTGTTTTTGTAGTTAACTACTTTTAACACGAAGTAAAGGACTATAAAGCAGATAATATCAAGGAATCAAAAACAAGAAATAAATACACAGTGATAAAAACGAAAGAAGCAAAAATTGCATAAGTACGAGTATAAAAGCTGTGTGAAAATTCTTTAAGCATAAACACCTGATTGGTGTTTAATTAATAACAGGCAAACGACACTATAAACCACTATTTTAATAATTGTTTCAACAGCAAAGTGATTTAAAAACAATAAAATAGTAGCGATTAACAATTAACTCATTTTAATAATTTCTTCAACAAGCTTTTCCAACTTCTTAACCATATGTCTCGAAACTTTTTTTACCGTTTCAATCCTTCTGAGAACGGATGTTCACAGCATCCGTTTAATCGTACAATCCGAAAACAACAGACTACCATCGAAGAATATATTCAAACAAATATAGATGGTATGTGTAAGAGGAATAAAGGTGAGAAATGAGTGTACAATTTCCGTGATGATATCAGTACCTCAAAGGTGAACTGTGCATAAAGTGGGCAACTTAATGATGTGGCTGGCTGGAAAGAAACAAAAAAGAAACAGATATGTATTCGATTTTATTGCTTACTCTTTCTTTTTTTTAACAAGAAGGGTGCCGATTCTGTGCGCGTGTAATGTTTTTTTTTCATCCGGTGTGTTTCGTACCCATTAAGTAGGTAGGTACCTACCTACTTAATGGTTAAGAATATTATAATCGGTTTAAAGGTATTGTCTGACAATATGGCACCGATATTTGCAATCAAATTGATGATATCCATAGTGCTAATATTATAAATTCGAAAGTAAATTTGTCTGTCTGTATGTTACCTTTCCACGCCTAAACTGCTGAACGGATTTCGATAAAATTTTGCAGAGAGATAGATTTCATCCCGGGGAAGGACATAGGTAGGGTAGGAGTAGGTATCCACAAGAAAGGGTTTTTCGAAATTCCACCCCTAAGAGGGTGAAATTTCATGCGAACGAAGTCGGGGGCATAAGCTAGTCATACATAAGATTGAGGTATGATTCCGTATCATCTACAGAGTCCCTTTCAGTTTTTTTAGTAGAAGACTCCCTAATTTATCAAGAACTAACAGCGCCCCGCGGTTTCACCCGCATAAGTTTCGATCCCGTGGGAATAGCGGGATAAAATTATCCTGTTCTTCCCCGGGATGCAATCTATCCTTCTGCCAAATTTTATCGAAATCCGATCAGTGGTTTAGGTATGAAAAGGTAACATACAGACAGACTGAGTTACTTTCGAATTTATAATATTAGTGCGAATATCGGGATAAAGACTTATCATATGTCCTTTCCCGGGATGCACTCTATCTCTCTGCCAAATTTTATTGAAATCCGTTCAGTGGTTTAGGCGTGAAAAGTTAACATACAGACAGACAAACGAGTTACTTTCGAATTTAGTATGGATAATAATTGCCGCAAGGCTTACTGCTGTATCCTTTGCTGTTTCCAACCAACCAAATAGTTACCGTTTTGATACCGTTTCTGTTCTGCTAACTTTCAACCCACTGCTGGACATAGGCATCTCCCAGCCTGCGCCACAACACCTGGACCTTTGCTTTCCGCATCCAGTATACCCCAGCCACCTCTGTAAGGTCATCGGTCCATCTAGCTGGGGGGCGTGCCCACTACCATACGCTTGCCGGCACGCGGTCTCCAATACAGGACCCGTCTGGTCCACCAGCCATCAGTCCAGCTCACTAACTGTGAAATCGACAACGTGGTTTCTTAAAACTCTCTTCAGATTGTCCATAAGATACTGCTCCATCCCATTGAATACCTCAGAATAATCTTCCTGTATCTTAGTCTCAGTATCTTAGTCTCAGGAATGAGGAGATCCGCAGGAGAACCAAGGTAACCGACATAGCCCGAAGAATTGCCAAACTTAAATGGCAGTGGGCAGGGCACATTGCTCGCAGAACAGATGGCCGATGGGGCCGAAAGGTTCTGGAGTGGCGACCACGTACCGGAAGACGTAGCGTTGGAAGGCCTCCCACAAGGTGGACCGACGACCTTGTGAAAGCCGCAGGAACCCGTTGGATGCGAGAAGCACAGAACCGGTCGAAGTGGAAGTGCTTGGGGGAGGCCTATGTCCAGCAGTGGACGTCTTTCGGCTGAAATGATGATCTGATGATCCATGTTTAAAAATGTACTCTAAAATACAAAACGTAACTTACACACACACTATGTTTATGAACCTAGATCTAGACTCTCTCCAAGACTACAAAACCGTTTCCAGACTAAAGAAAACACAGCTCTGACTCATCCCTCACGTGTAATTAGTACAGCATCGCTAATGAGGTGGCACCTGTTGCCACCACTGTGATAAGTCGGCGCTACCAACCAAATAAATATGCAGAGAAGGTCGACTCCATGAAGGGCTTCATCATCTGCCTAGCCTTTTCCCAACCATGTTGGGTCGGCTTCCAGTCTAGCCAGAGGCAGCTGAATACCAGAATTTTACATGGAGCAACTGCCTATCTGACCTCCACAACCCAATTACTGGGTAATACGATACCCCTTGATAAGACTGGTTTTCAGACTTTCGGGCTTCTGACTACCCGTAACGACTGTCAAAGATCGTTAAGCCGTTGGTCCCGGCTGTAATTCGTGGATCTTTGCCAGTCTTTACTAGTCGTCAGAAGCCCGAAAGTCTAACAACTAGTCTTACCAAGGGGTACGGTGTTACCCAGTAACCGGGTTGTGGAGGTCAGATAGGCAGTCGCTTCATGTAAAATACTGGTACTCAGCTGCATCCGGTTAGACTCGAAGACGACCTCAACATAATTGGGAAAAGGCTAGGCAGATGATGATGAGAAGGTCGACGAGCAACAACAGGCGCACGCACACAGATATACGTGTACGTACGAACACCAACCGACCGATTTCATACAAATGCCAGTCGTGAGAGCCCGCTTGTGCCTTCATAAAACTGATTTACATCCGACACCTCGCAACTTCCGTTTCGACCCCTCGAGCTAGCCCGGGCCTCTGAGCCTGTAGTTTTGAATTTGCCCCTTAATAATCACAATCCGATATTGCCTATCCCTTGGTGCCGCTCCCAGAGACGCCCTAAGCTGAGGTCCAGATCCCAAGAGAGGGTGCCCAATAGTCGCTTAGCTTATAAGGTATATGCCCTGGTTAGAGGCCTTAAATTATTAAAACACTAGCAGCGCGCCGCGGTTTCACCCGCATAAGTGTTGATCCCGCGGGAATATCGGGATAAAAACTATCCTATGTCCTTCCCCGGGATGCAATCTATCTCTCTGCCAAATTTTATCGAAATCCGTTCCGTGGTTTAGGCGTGAAAAGGTAACATACACATCTACAGGATATCCCGGTTAAGCAGCCGACAACCTCCAAGGTTGATTTGCGAGATGCCAAAACAAAAAAAAAGACCTCATACTTCCAGTTGAAAATCAGCATTAGGCACTTGTCTGGAGTCTTTGCTGAACTGGCTGTATTTGGTGCAAACGCCGTGAGGGGACATATTCCCACAAATTTTCTTACGACGCACTTTGCCCTTGTAGCCTGTGCTAAGTAAATGTATTTTTTTTTCTTCTTTTTAGGGTTCCGTACCCGAAGGGTAAAAACGGGACCCTATTACTAAGACTCCACTGTCCGTCGGTCCGTCTGTCACCAGGCTGTATGTCATGAACCGTGATAGCGAGACAGTTGAAATTTACACAGATGATGTGTGTGCAAGCCTTTTCGTCCTTTTGATATTTTACCTTTTTATTAATTTTGTCTTTGCTTTTTCTACCTTTTGGTTTCCACTTCTGATTGACATTATACTTTTGTTTTACTACTAAGAACCAGCGCATTTTATTATGTAGTTAATAATGTGTTTCTGTTGCCGCTATAACGACAAATACTAAAAACACAATAAAACAAATATTTAAGGGGGGCTCCTATACAACAAACGTGTTTTTTTCGGCGTTTTTGCCTGGTGGTACGGAACCCTTCGTGTGCGAGTCCGACTTGCACTTGGTCAATTTTATTTCACTCGCTGTACGCAAAGCGTGGCTATGTGTGCGTGCAGTTAACTATTTCCGAGTCATTTTTTATTATCTTAGTTTATATTATTGTTACCACTCTTTGCTTTTATTCAAACAGCCCATTTTTTTCTTGTCGCATAACTAAATAACATGTAGGTGTTCGTCGCGCTCGGAGGCCTGTTGCGCTTTGAGTGCATCGTGCACGGAGCAATATTTGACTCATTTAGATTGATCGCGACGAACACAGGTTTTGATGAGACTGTTTTCGTTTTTCTTTTTGTAATGATATGTTCTTGATTACTAGTTTATTTATTTATTTATAAGTAGGTATAAAAAGTATGTATTAGGTATGTTGAAGCTGTGTGTACTCCCCGTCACTTTTCCCTAAAGGTTCATTCGAAAACCAGCGTCAGACAGCATCTGTCTGGCATTAATGCTGAAATGAACCTTTTTGGCGCAGCCGTGAGGCACACACTGTTGTCGTTGTAACATAGTTTTTTTTTTATTTTGTGAATTTTGTTTTTTGTGTTTCACGAACTGTGTCCAAATAAACGTTTTTCTTTCTTTCTTTCAGTTTCACTCATTGTATGGAGTGTACCTTCTATACCCATCTCTTTTGTGGTGCTACCAACTAGATAAATCTTGGTGAGAATGCAAATAACTGACGCTTCGAGACGGGTATGAATGTGAATTTTATGAGTGTTGGTAGTTCTGTTTATGTTGAAGGCACTTTAGATTTAGTAAGTCTAGTTTTGTAAATAGATAGTGCAAAGTAAAGTTTTGCTTTAACTTCAATCGAA
The DNA here is from genome assembly GCA_951800025.1 of Oligia strigilis. Lineage (NCBI taxonomy): Eukaryota > Metazoa > Arthropoda > Insecta > Lepidoptera > Noctuidae > Oligia > Oligia strigilis. The sequence continues at coordinate 6,885,242 of OX637566.1, forward strand.
AAGAGGAATGAGGGGTCCGTGGCTAAATAATAACAGCCGCACATCTTTACATACCGAGAAAAGCCTCGGAAAGTACGCTAAGCTGTTGGTCCCGGCTGTCATTCGTGGATCTTTGACAGTCGTTACGGGTAGTCAGAAGCCCGAAAGTCTGACAACCAGTCTTACCAAGGGGTATCGTATTACCCAGTAACGGTTGTGGAGGTCAGATAGGCAGTCGCTCCATGTAAAATACTGGTATTCAGCTGCATCCGGTTAGACTGGAAGCCGACACCAACATAGTTGGGAAAAGGCTAGGCAGATGATGATGAAAAGACAACGACGTGAAGTTGGCGTGGTTTGAACTGTCAAAATAGGTACATGATGTCCGTACGGTTGACATTACGATTCCTTGCCGCTACATGAATTTTGACAAGACACGATATTGACGTGGTAAGATTTCGCGGGGACTAATAATAATAATATAACTAATAGTAGTTAATAGCCAAGAGCCTCGGCCAACACCTAAGGAGGCTCTCGTTGGGCAACTGGATCAAGGGCTTGATTCAGAAAGCGGTACTTCTGGACACGGCCCGCATCGTTAGGAGGTTCCTCTCTCTGGAGCCCTAACCGCCGGTAGCTTGGACCCTGTTCCCGATACCGGTGGGCTACTATTTTTAAATGTTTTTATATTTTCTATATTCTAATATTTAAAAATATAATTTATATGTAATATTTAATGAAATAAAGGACATAATATTACCATACAGAATTGGGGCCCGGCCTTTTTTTTTTTTTTTTGAAAATGGGTAATCCCGCTCTGGGTGGAGCGGAAGGGGTGTCAGACTACGTTTTTAAAAAAAAAAAAAAAAGACTTACTGACTAAAACGCACCCGTGTTCCTTCCTTAGCCCTTTATGTTCCGGGGCAGCGGTAACTCTTTCGGACAATACCGCTGCCCCGGCAGGCTTCGGCCCTAGCGGGCCCCTTCTCTGTTGCTGACATCTCTTTGAGGCACGCGTGGAACACGTACGTGTCGTCTTGCACGGGCCTGGTCCTGATCGGACAGTGAGCTAATAATGAGACGGTGAGCGGGAAATAATAGTTACCATACAGAATTGGGGCCCAGCCTTAGGGCCAGTTTCTCGAAAATTGACGTGACAATGTGACAAATTGTCACGAACAAGTTAATTGCCGCGATTGGTTAAATGAATTAACGCACGTTTGACATTTTGTCACATTAATTTTTAGCGATAAATTTTCGTTCGAAAATCTTGCCGTTAGACGCGCCCATGAAAATGAAATCATTGTCATTTACAAACACTGGATGCTCGACAGCAATAGGGCCTGAACTTCGCGCAGAAGGCTGCGCACGAACGTTTTTTAGGAACCAAATGGTGGCATGAGGCGAGTGCGAGTGAGAGAACATGCGCGAAAGTTCGCAAAGGCTATACTCAGGCCTGCCAAGTAACGTCGATCGTATTGTATCTACGTTTACAATCAAGGAACAATGCTGACTCATTCAATTCCCAGACTAATTAAAACCTTAACTCCCAGCCAACCTGACCCAGACAATAAAACACGACACAAAAACGACCAACGCGAAGTGAAATCAATTAAAGAGAAAACTCCAAAAAATAACCCTTCTTTCCACGGGCCCTTTTCTAATCGACTATACAATCGATTTAATCGATTAGTTCCACTCGATACGACTATGCAACGTTTACTTTAGTTTTGAGCATCGAATGTTTTAAGAGGACGCAAGGGAAAATCTCATTAGGTAGGGTCAATTTTGTTGTTCAACCGGGTTTTGAGGTCGGGTTGTAGTGAAAGATTGGCTTTGGCTGGATATTTTTGGTTTGAAAATGTGTGAAAGGAAGTCTGAATAGATCTTATACTTGCCAACTTATTCGTGATATTAGCTTATCAACTGTTTATTGTTCTTTTAGTCTGAAAATAAAAGTTGGAAGCAGGCGGGACCCATTTAAATTTCAAAATATAATAAAAATGATATAAGTCTGTTTCCAACTTTTACTTAATTTAAAAGGCTTGTTTTTAGCTTTTCAGTTTTTTTTTTACCGCAGTCGGGTTTTTTATTCTTTTTAATTACTTTTTTTTTATTTCCAGCTTTTTAATTTACAAATGTGAAAGATTTCGCAGACGATTTAGTTCTTGGTACGTGTTTGTTACGATTTGTCACTTCGAATTACTTCTAACCATAGGTATAAGTTGTATATATTTTTGTAATCACCTTTTAAAACCCTTTATTTTATACCTCACTTGAAAGGTTTTAGGAAAAAAAAAATTTTTTGGAGACATTATGGCGCCAAGAATCGGCCATTTTATTTTTTTTTTTAATTTTCCTAGACCCAGTGTCACTCTCACAATTAAGACAAATCTAACGGCACCTCTTAAGCTGAAATCGATCAAGCCGTTCAGGCTACAGAGCGTGCCGAAGAAATATACATACATACATACACTCAAAAAACATAACCCTCTTTCCAGCGCAGTCGGGTAAAAAGTAAACGTAGAGCATATCACAAGCTGGAAGTCAAATATATATAAATATTAGGAGTTTGTTCTCTTCAACTTACTTTAAGGGTTGTTTCCCCATTGTGTTTTATTCATGGAGCTCGCTTGTTATGAATATTTCGACTTACTTAACTTTAAAATTCAAGTTTGTTAATTTTTACTTGAGGAAGAATGATGCTTTAAAAATTTATTGTTAAAAGTTTATGAAAGATGCGAGTTTTATTTTTTACCCGAATGCGCCGGAAGGAGGGTTATGTTTTTCGAGTGTATGTAATGTATGTATCACACTAATATTATTAAGGCGAAGGTTTGTGAGTCTGGTTGTGTGTGTTTATATGTTTGTTACTTCTTCACGCTCAAACGGCTGGACTAATTTTGGTAAAATTTTGTATGGAAGTAGCTGATACCGTAGATTAACATATAGGCTACTTTTTATCCCGATATTCCCACGGGATCGAAACTTATGCGCGTGAAACCGCGGCGCGCAGCTAGTCTGTCATAAATTAACAGTAATTTAGAGTCTATTTGACAAAAAAAGACATTGAGTATGCAGTAAAAGCATTGCACCTCAGTTGCATGGAAAGTTTCCTACGTGAAGATACTTAACGTAAGTTTGACAAACTCCGTTACCTAAATGCGTAATACACTTTCCATCACAATTAGAAAGATTTTGAAGGAAATTGCTAATCCATTGCGTCATATGATTGAAAAACATATCTGCTCAAACAACGTAAATAACGCAAAGCATGTTGTAGTACTGTCGGATTAAAGAGCCATTGCTCAAGAGTTAGCTAGTGAAGTACTGTTTTATAACAAGAATATTTATGTTTAGGTTAAGGTATATATGTATGGGCCCGCGTCGCCTGAAATAAATAAATTGTAAGTGCCACTGGCGTGCGGCCTATCATACGTCTGGTAGACCCTGCATAGGCAGTCATACTAACTTTCCATACTACTCGTAACAGCATACTAACTTTTCTGATCGGCTAATCAATCTTAACAGAGACGAGGAAATAACTATATTTTACATTGAACAGTAGGCATAAATCCCAACGATAATTACCTTATTACATAGCCCGTTTGAATAAATCATAAGAACCATGAAGGAACAGGTTTGACAGACAGAACTATTTGAACATAAATAATACATCAAGTCTACGCGTAGTAAGTTGTTGACTGCAATAAATCAATTTAAAATGTTAATTAACTGAAGTAGTTGTTTATCATTCGATATTGTAAGTAATTATAGTTGATGGTTTTGATAGAAATGGGTCAGTTTTTCTTTCGAACTGAAACGGAATACACAGTCTGGTCGTCAAGAGAATGAATATTAAAATCCCTGTCACGAGAATCTATACATTTTGTAAATAAATAACTTCTAATAAGTTACGTAGCGACAATTCAATCAACAACAAATAATCCCAAATTCAATCAACTCAAAGTAACATACGTGTAATAGGAAACTAACCAGCAATTTCACTTGGTCGGGTTTAATAGCTTTTTTTGAGAGCTACGACAACGCCATTTTGACAGTTGCCATGGGGAAGGCGACTATCAAAATCATTTCATCAAATGTTTACCAACAGCACCCCCTGTCATAGGGTTCAAAGTTGATTGGGAAAATTGGACAGTTTTGGGTAGGTTAGTGTACTGGCGTCTATTCATTTAGCTATAACCACTCGTGAAGTCTAAACGGGTTGTAGAAGTCAGACCACGGAGTAGAAATTCATTGACATGCAAGCACAGAATTGTTTCCATGAAAAATCGTGACGTTTAAAGTAACCATGTTGCGGTTGTGTTAGTGCATTTTACTAGAGTGCTACTTTTGCTTGAAGCAAGTTAGACTAACGGAATATTGAGAGCAATTGCTTTGTGCCATTATTTCCTTGGTTCACATGATTTCAGTCGACGACGACTATTTGAGATGACGACTAATATGAATGAAGAACACATGCTGCGCCAAACCCTAAATAAATTACGATAAAGGCTAGAGGATTATCAAATAAATTTAGTTGCGTCACGCGGAAGCTCCCACAGCATCCTAAGTGTCTAAACACAATATACCGAAGTTACGCGACCGAAGTTCGGCATGATTACGCCTGCAATGCTATTTAACGCACCGTAATTTCGGCATAATGTGTCGTCAGTAATTCATATTGCATTACAGGCGTAATCATGCCGAACTTCGGTCGCGCAACTTCGACATAGTGTGTTTAGACAATAAAAACGTTATGCGACAAAGGAAAGGAGGCAGTCCCTTTATAAGGTACTGGATTCGGAGGCACGTGCCAATTTGTATTGGGCCTCGTTATTTTAAGTCATTGTTACTTTATGGATTGTGAATGCTTGCAGTCCGGATTATTATATTATGTATAAAGGAACTGGGCAGTGGTGGCCCAGTGGTCACGGACACGGCTTACGAGTTGTAGGTCGTAGGTTCGAACCCAGACAGGTGCTTTACTTTGTGCAAATTATTTCATCACCACTGCTCTCAAAACTGTTTGTATATGTGAGTTTAAATGTTTGTAAACGCACCCACGATACAGGAGAAATTCCTAGTGTGGGGCAACGTTTTTATAAAAAAAAAAAGGAAAACATCGTGAGGAAACCAGCATTTCCTAGAACCAAAAATTCGAAGATATGACATCCACCAACTCGCACTGGGCCCGCGTGGTGGATTACGGCCCACTCCCTCTCATTGAGAGGAGGCCAGTGTCCCAGTAGTGGGAACATTATAGGCTGATGATGATAAAGGAACTGTAGCGGTATCTACAAACGCCACATGCGAACGACGCGTCATACTGACGTCACACACAAATTCAAACAATAGATAAGCTGAGCTGTGCCAGATTATGAAGAACCGCGTCTGTTAGAAGTTAACTTATATACCTGTAGAAAGGTTCTTCCGAAACATTTTCTATCTCCACAAAAACTACCTACCACATATTTTCAATTACACCTAAAGAATCCAAATAAAAAACGTTGTAGGTAGGTACATCTATCACTAAGTCGTTCATTTCATTAGCATATTGATTGGAACATCCACCACAGTGGCGAGGGACCGTCATACTCATAACATTGTAACACGTCAATCGAAAATTGATGAGAAATAATGACATATCGTTATCTTTATTGCCTGGTAACTGAGCAATGTGTTCATTGCGGGTGCTTACCAAACGGTGTCGTGTTGCCAAGTAACTAGGTTATGGAGGTCAAACAGGTAGAAGCTCTATGTGGTACTGGTATTCAGCTGCATCAGTTTAGACTGGAAGCCGATCCTGACAAAGTTGGGAAAGACTTGGCAGATGATGTAAGTGTAAAGGAAGGTATTGTTCCAACTTTTACCGACTGAAATAACGCAGTTTCAAGCAAGTTGTCTACATTTTTAAAACACAGAAAGCTGACTTACCAAGGGTTTCGAAAACTGGCAGAATTAAAAAGTAAGTATGTAATTTAATAGTCTCACGAATGCCATTATTTTATTTGCAAAAATATTTAATTTCGTAGCCACTGGGCATACAATCTGATATGCTGACTCTGATATCCGCTTTCACACGCTTGTGAGTAGAAAAGTAATACCTACGTAGATTCATTATTAGCAAAACCAGCCATATTTTTGATGTTATTGTCTAGCAAATTAATTGCTTACAATGATATCTTGATTAAACAATGTCGGGCTAAAATCTTGACATTCCTACCAATTATCATGTAATTCGTACATGACGTCACAACAAATGCAACATGGCGAACGCAAAACTCCAAAATGTTCTATTGTTTTATCCCGGATAAACCGTGTTTTCCTCAAAACCTGTTATTTTCCGATAAGCTTAATAAGTCACGTACTACAAAAATATACAAAGAAGGTTTAATGAAATTCGGCTTCGATTCGCATGGCTTACGCTATCCCTCGACTCATTATAAAAAAAATAACACCGAAACTTTTTGACAGCGAAATATTCAATTTCGATTTATTACCAAAAGTTTTCTACAGTTCTAAAGTTTGTTGTCGTTGAACTGTGAGCTTTATGCCGTTGTTATAAGGATGTTGATCTGTTAATGGGATGGTAAATAAGCTTGGTAATACTGGTGTCAGGAAATGTCAGGCGTATCAATTGACAGGTAGAAGTTCTCGTGTTTTTTGGGCGTAAAAAAATATACAAATGAATTAAATAACGCTGTCGGCTTTTATTATTCTTATAGGCTGCATGATATATTTGTTTTGTAAATTACCTGCTACGCTGGTACACCTTTTCTGATGAGGGTATGCAGTTATAAAAGCTGTTTTAATTTTTCATCCCTTTAAGTTTTTATGAACTTTACGCCGTAAAACATTATCTTTAGAAAATTATTTGGTAGAAAGCTGTATACTGCCTGGCAGGTCTAATGTTCGCAAGCGTTTTACTGCTAAATATGAGGTCCTGGGTTCAATTCCCGGTTTGGACAAAACGTTATTGGTTTTTTCGATTTGAACATTCTCAGTAACAGACCGGAGTCTGGATATGTGCCCAGTTGATTGGAACTATTATTTGGTATCCCTATTAAGGGGCTTACAGGACATAAACACGAAAAACGCAAGTTTTAGAAACAATAAAAGTATATGATCGACTACAGTAAACAAAATTAGAAAAATATTATGATATTCTTCAGGATTTAAGCTAGGTAGATAGTGTGTTGAAAACATAATACAACTAATTTGATACGATAGAAAAAAATCATGAAAAACCATACTAAACATACAATCATTATGATTTATTTTCAGATTATTCTACAAACAACATACTAAAGCACAAATGTTTTAATTTTTTAGTCCAAACAGTAGATTTTTTGCAAATAGATAATTGTTTCATCTTTTGCAATAAATTACGAGGGTTGTGTCATCGCGCTTCTCTTTCTTTTCTATGCAGTCCGACAGTGACCGCGCTTTAGGTCATGTAGTAATAGCTCATACCGAAACGCAAGAAAATATCGCTGTGAAAAAAGTATTTTATAAATATAACGTTTAATCAGTAGATTTTTTTAAGTGCAGTATGTCCCACTACCATTTTTTTGACTAGCCAATATTTTTACCAAGGCATAAGCTTTTCTTTATTCGTTGATACTGAAACGCAATAAAAATTAACGCCTGTATACAAGTTATTTCTATTGTGTACGTATATAACATTATCATGTCGATCATGTAAATGGGTGACCATCTATACATACACATGTACAAACATAGTTTATAAGTCATTGTTATTAACATTTTATGTATTAATTGTAGTCCGAAATAAAAATACATGCAGAGACCCCTCCGTGCCTCGGAAAGCACGTTAAGCCGTTGGTCCCGGCTGTCATTCTTGGATGTTTGAAAGTTGTTACGGATCGTCAGCAGCCCGAAAGTCTGACCACCAGTCTTACCAAGGTATATATTACCTAGTGACTGGGTTGTGGAGGTCAGATAGGCAGTCGCTCCATGTAGAATACCAGTGTTCAGCTGCATCCGGTTAGACTGGAAGCCGACCCCAACATGTTGGGAAAAGGCTAGGCAGATGATGACATACATAACATAATCAGCTTAGCCTCTCGTCGATAGGAAGATTTTTATCTTAACTTAATAAATTCCAGTAGCTTTTCTAAAAGAAATAAAATACAGCTTGTTTATATTCAACGAAATTCTCATTTCCGTAATTCACTGCATACTTAAAGAAACAGGATGAACATCAGACATACTCCATTTTATATTCCCATACCATTGAAATAGTTCTAATTAAAATGACTCAATTAATTACCTAAAATCGTAGACCTGTTTTGAACAGTAGAACTAAATTGTTTAACACTTTCATCCGATGTTGATGAAGAGGTATGAACCTATGGGAGCAGTTTGTTTTTTCATTTTTAGGGTTCCGTAGTCGCACAGTTACAGTCGTTGCTATCTTGTCTCGATACAATACAAGACTATTAAGCTGCAGTATTAAATTATTTAACACTTTCCTGTGGACAGGTTCTTTTTAATGACTTCAAAAAAAGGAGGTTATCAATTCGACACGTATGTATGCATTATTATTTATTCATGGGATCCACACTTTTTGAAGGTGTGGCTGGTGTGGTGGTGAGGTGGTGTGGTAGAAGCCTAAGGCACAGAAAATAATAAATCGTCAAATAATATAAAAATTAACCTTGAAGGCACCCTTTTATACTCGCGGAAATGATCAATGAATTCTTGGCGATATACAATCCTTTGATTGAAGCCACCTGCCGGCTTTAATCAAAGGATTGAATGCAAAAAAAGTCTTTTTTTTGAGACATTTCGCTGCCATATATGCTTCTAATTCTTTCACCTTTTATACCCTGTTTTTGTCCAGACGGTAAAAAAGTCAGCCTATATAAAGAAGATGATTATAGAAAGTTCAGCATGATGCCTCACGCATTATAATAACTTAGAAAAGGGTAACCAATGTGCGCAGCAGGTCTCCGTAGGTACAGACGCCAGCACGATTTCTTTAATAGATCTTCAACTTTATCGCTAAAGCCTAAGGTTCAAAGTGGATTAGGAAAATTTGACAGTTTTGGGTAGCTTGATGTGCTGAAGTCAAAATTTAAAGGTCCCAAATACTACGGACAGCGTAGCGGTACCTACGATTAGATGAATAGATTCATCAACCATTCGTCACATTAAATTAAAATCCAATTTCTAAGAATCCAATGGTCAGTTCTTTGATAAATCTTTCTCTCTATAAGACTACAAATCTCTGCGGAACCATACCTCGTACGTGGACCGACTGGTACCTACTTGGCGGGTTTTAATATCGATTTACAGGAAATACCAAAAGTTTTACGAGGTTTTTTAATGAGCAGTTTTAGCACTAACTTCCTCTGGTGTAAATTGTTTCGTCAGGGGGCATCCTCGAAATAGATTATTTACAAGTAATAATTCTTTGGTTACAGCCTCGTTAAGGATTTTGGATACAAATTATAATCTAGTTTAGAGACAAGTTACCGACTAATTATGTCTATAGTAAATTTGCTAATTATAATTACCTACCTAGTTTGATCTGATTATTTGGTATCCATACTATATAATATAATATATATTTTGTACTATCTATATATATAAAAGAAAGTCTGTTAGTTACACCACTTATAACTCGAGAACGGCTGAACCGATTTGGCTGAAAATTGGTGGGGAGGTAGCTTAGAACCAGGAGACGGACATAGGATACTTTTTTTTTTTTTTTTTTTTATAGTAGGAGTAGGGTAGAAGTAGGGTAGGAGTAGTGTAGGAGTAGTGTAGGAGTAGGGTAGGAGTAGTGTAGGAGTAGGGTAGGAGTAGTGTAGGAGTAGGGTAGGAGTAGGGTAGGGTAGGGGTAGGGTAGAAGTAGGGTAGGAGTAGTGTAGGAGTAGTGTAGGAGTAGGGTAGGAGTAGTGTAGGAGTAGGGTAGGAGTAGTGTAGGAGTAGGGTAGGAGTAGGGTAGGAGTAGGGTAGAAGTAGGGTAGGAGTAGTGTAGAAGTAGGGTAGGAGTAGTGTGGGAGTAGGGTAGGAGTTGGGTAGGAGTAGTGTAGGAGCAAAACAACGTTTGCCGGGTCAGCTAGTAATATTATAAATTCGAAAGTTACTCTGTCTGTGTCCTTTTCACGCTTATATCACTGAACAGATTTCGATAAAATTTGGCAGAGAGATAGACTGCATCCCGGGGAAGGACATAGGATAATTTTTATCGACATACCGCGCGAGCGAAGCCGCGAGCGGAAGCTAGTTTGTAATAAAATACCAAATAATTAGATCAAACTATAAGGTTTTCAACATATTTAGGTATCGATTCCCATTACATTTGCCAAGTTTCTCTAGCTAATTTAATTTGACCCCTTATTCATGCAATACTATATTAATTTATATATAGGTAATTTATTCGCTGGAATTTTATTCGCTACAAAATCGCTAGACGACAACTTTATACCCAACCAGTCTAATTAGTTCCAGACCGGATAGATGTCGCTACTTATTACCATAAACAGTTCATAGAACCAGGATGATGACTAACCGACAATCGTAGGCGCAAACCCGTTATTTTGCGGATCACATACAGTTTTTAAGACCTCAATTTGAATTTTTGTCTTGATACACAGGAAATGATAGTGCATCCATCAAATGTTTTTTAGTTTCCTTCGTTCCTAATCGTCATCCTTCCTATTTGTATGTTTTATCTTTTTAATAAGAAGAAAGGCACTTGGTTTTAAGCAGGGACTTGAAAACGAAATGAATTTCGTTCCGTTACCACTAATGTTATCGTATAACGTTCCAAATTTGTAACGATACTTAAAGCCTAAAAATAGCAATAACGTTACAAAGAAAAACGCTATAAAATATCATTTTCGTAGAAAAATATTATAAGTAATGTTATACGTATCAGGAACATTAAGCTTATCTGCTTGTAATAACGTTACTTGTGAAACGTTACCAATTCATTTGTAAAGTTATTCTTCATACTTTTTCATCTATTTCGTCATATTTTATGCCATGAAGCTGGCTAAGTTGAGTATGAATAACGTTATTATTTGCCATAAATATCCAATGCTGAATACTTTCGAGCCTATATAATAAATTACTTCATTGACTATGAATAATAATAATTTTAACCTATTACAAACAAAACAATAAAATAAAGATATAATAACAGTGGTTTGACCTGTGACTCCGAGATTAATAGCAAATTAGCAAAAATATTCAACGACGATCTAAAGTTCGAAGAAACACCGTTTTTTTTAATGTATTCATCTTCATTGTTATGCCATAGTCATTAAGAGATAATAAAGATGTCAAAGAGATAAATTAATTAATAAAATTAAATGGCAGCAAATTTTTTTAATTTTTTTTTTACATAGCTACCAAAATTATATATAAAAAAATACAGTGTGTTGTTTATTGCCCTGTAGTATCCGAAAAATAATTCAAAAGAGAATACGTAGAAAGAAATCATTTTATTAGCATCAAACGTTAATTAATTAATTACAACCTCCTTTGATCACCAATTCCTCATTCAAGAAGTGTGACAGTTTTTATCAATTTTTTTTTTACGTTTAACTGCCTAACCTTTTCCCAACAATGTCGGGGTCAGCTTCTAATCTAACCGAATGCAGCTGAACACCAGTATTTCACATGGAACGACTGCTTATCTCCCTATCTCTTAGCTCCCTAGGTACCACGATATGTCTTGGTAAGACTGGTTAACGTTTGGGCTTCTGACTACCCGGAATGGCTGTCAAAATTCTACAAATGACATCCGGGAGCAAAAGCTTAAAACATTCTCTCCGAGGCCGTGCTTTTTACCACAGTCATCTTTATCATTAAAAAAAACTTGATCGATCTTTTCATGCCCTACTTTAAAAATACATTCGTTATACGTATTTAAATACTCTAATGTGTTTTTGTATAATTTATACGCGAAGCGCTACAAAAGTTTCGACATTAAAATCGCGTTAGCTACCAAATTAAATAGTCGTATTGATGTAAAGTCCTGGTGGGTTTGTTAGCGGAGAGTTGAGGAACTTTTGTAGGTATTAGGTAGGTAGAGATATTTAGACAAAATAATAGAGTTATAATTTTATTAGTAGTTAGACTGGCATTGAAACTATTCGTAAAATTATCAACTTCAGTAGGTAGAAACCCTTCTATTTTAGGGTAGAATTTATAGTAGAATGATTTTCTTTATAGAAATACTAGCGACCCACCCGTGCTTCGCAATTCGTAATTTATTTATTAATTAAAACGGTTTAAAACCAATTACAGAGCTTAACGCACAGTTTGTATTATACACTAATTATAAGATAAAATATAAAATCTTAGTGTGAAAAGTTAACAACACTTTCATAAATTTGTTGGATTAGAATAACAATCGCTCTTTTCTAACAATTGGACCGATCCAAACAATAAACACGTATCCAGTTCTTTATGCGGTAGATCGTTGATAAGATAACTCCTAAAACAAAATAAAATGCCGCCGATACTGCCCCAAAACTACCTAAAATCAATATGGTGTGACCTTTGACATCCAATTAAAAATACCATATTATTGTCATTAGGGCTCGATCACTGGTCCCACAACTACACTACAACGACAATACGCGGACGGGCGCTAATTTGTATGAAAATGAATAGTTTATTTACACGGACCACATTTGACCGTGTGGGCGATGCCGACCACATCAAGGCGACGTCGCAACCACCAGCGAGACCGCGCACTAGTAGCCGGTTACAGCGCAAACTCAACTATCTGTCGGTCTGCAAACACTAGCACAACGTCACCACACCGCAACTACTAGTGACAACGCAACCACAACACAATTGCAAGAAGCTGCTGCTTCCATTTTGTCGGTGCGATGTGGTGTGGTGGAGTCGTAGCCCAGTGGTAACAGCCGTGACTTACGAGGCGTAGGTCGTAGGTGCAAACCCCAGATAAGCGCTTTACTTTGTATAAATTTATTCATCACCACTGCTCTCAAAACGTTAAAGGAGAACATCGTGGGGAAACCGGCATGTCCTAGAACCAACCATTCGAAGACATGTGACATCTACCAACCTACACTGGGCCCGCGTGGTAGATTACGGTCCATTCCCTCTCACTGAGAGGAGGCCTGTGCCTCAGCAGTGGGAACAGTATAGGTTGAATATGCTGTGTATGTGTGTCATTACTTTGCATTATAGAATCTACTTAGTTCTTCTAACTGGCAGCTGCACTGCTGGGGAGTTTGTTGCGCCACTACTTCCCAGCTAAAGGATTAGGAAGTAGTGCAGCCAATTTTTGGGGGCATCACAAAGTGCTGATTCTCAGCCTTGAATAAATGACTTGTTCTTGGAACGAAGTTCCTTCACGCAGAGGAGTAGGACTGGTAGAAAACGTCGAGTAAGGACAAAGTGGTATGCCTCCTTCATGCGACTCTCTCTGTCTCTTTCTGTTGTACACGAGTGTGTGTGTGCGAGTTTCTCGTAAAGAACTTCGTTCCTGACGGGAACCCCCGACGGCAGACATGTTTTTTTTTTCAAGTCTTATGTTACCGGGAAGGCTGGTTTGAGGTAGCTCGGGAAAAGAGTTCCTGGAAGGACTTGCGGGAGCCCCTTGCCCAGCAGTGGAAAAGTATAGGCTAAATATAAAAAAAAAAATGTTACGATAGAAGATTTCTGGCAGTTTTTTTTTTTTTTTTTTTTTTTTTTATTTGTAATGGGTTTGCTCTTGACTCTAGTCTAGGTCATAGTTGACAGAGACAAAGTCGACGATGGAGTGAGCTCACCCAGAAGAAGCCTGTTCACTCTTACTTTGAAGAGATTCGGGTTGTATGAGCTCGGAAACACAGACGCAGGCAAAGAGTTCAAAGGCTGAGAATCAGCAGTTTGTCTATAATGGGCAACAGTCTCAAGCGTAAACTTTGACATTTAAAAAATAATAAACCAAACTCTATAACGGATGCAATTTAACTGAAATAAAACTGAGAAAACACGATAAAACACCCACAGCCATATAGGCTAATAAATTATTTAGCCTCTCGCTTGCTCTTAATAGCCTATGGTCCCCAGTGGCTAGACTTGATGGGAAAATACCGCGGCAGATGTATTTTTTATCATTCACCAGCTTTGTAGAAAAGTCGTCTAAATGAGGGTATTTTTAAATTAAACTTATATTTCTGTGCTGGCGAAAGCTCATCACATGCAGTGTCTTAGTTTTTTGTGGCATTTTTAATACCTTTATGCCTGTATTTAAGTTTGTTATTGTTTTTGGATTGCTACCAGACTCCAGCACTTCAAGCTACTACAATCTGTCAAATTTCTTTAATAGATTTTCAACTTTATCGATGAATTATAAGGTTCAATGTTGATTGAGAAAATTTGACAGTTTCGGGTAGCTTGATATGCTGGCGTCTGTACATTTCCTGTTTTTAAAACAGACCTGCGTTTCAATCACATTCAGATTCTTATTACAAAGACAGGTTCCATGTTTTATATCCTGCCTAAAGAAAACCTTTGTTTTGAAATAGGACCGCATTTATACATTTATAAATTTCAGTTGAGAACAACATTATCAACTGTCTAGGATTCACAGTTAGAATATACATAGATTCTGAAGCTAGCGAGTATTCTACCCATTTATCAAACTACTGCCTAGAGAGGGTAGTTAGACTGTGCTATACTGCTTCGCTAGCAAATTGCTGACCACAATATGACATGAACAATATAGAATAGTACATACCTACAGGTAGATAGTTACTGTTGCAGACAAGCGACAATTAAAGACTTCAATGATACCTATTCGATTAGAGTAACCTTGAACATAATGCTGCAGAATTATTCGCTTTTAATTTCATAGGCTACGAAATCTACATTTTTGACAATAGTCTGTGATTTTTTTAAATCTATTTCTGTGTCTGAAAATTTTATTAGAAATATTATGTGACCTGACAATATTTAGGTGTTACCTAATGTTTGTAACAGTAGCATTAGAACAACGACACAGTCGCAATTTTATCATCGCAATAAGTCCCGCGAAACAGACAAAATTTGACGACAATAATTGTCTCGCCTGACCAGACATAATCAGTTACTTACTCATTATTACACCCAAAGGAACAAACCTATTTTGATAGACAAACACATTCAATTATTCAATGCCCAGAATTCCCGTTCCCTAATCACTATTAAATTAACTTTCCAACAAATTACTAAATTATTATGCAAATGAATAAAATTTACATACACGCGTATTTGTTTAACGTGTTACGAATATTTCCCTATGTCATTAATTAGAATTTATTTTGTGTTGAAAACTGTGTTCGTTATAAACGTTTTTGCGTTCAAAATTGATGTTTGCTAAAGTTAATTAGCTTTGTCGTAGGGTGTAGGTACGGTGTTAACAAGAAAAGTAAATATAATACATGAGGTATACCTTTGTACTTATATATTTGTGTATGTGACGCCTGGTGACAGCACGCGACACCGCTCGCTAAACAAACACTTCCACACAATAGGTATAACGGACAGTCTTCTGTGCAAGGCTTGCTTGGAGGCTGAGGAAACTGTTGCGCATGTGCTCTTTGAATGCACAGGCGTCAACCAGTTAAGACAGAAACCCTTGGGGCACCCAGGTGACCCAGGTCTTAAACAGAACTCCTAACAAAAAAAAGGATATTTGTGTAAAATTCCGGATATTTTTTTTTTTCGGTACAAATTTAAACTTTTTAATATTTTCTTCGAAAGTTCAGCAGTGCGGAAAAATTACAAGGCCGGGCAAATTCTTAACGGGCGGCCAAAACTCTACTTAGACCTGTTTTACTTATAAAGAATGAATGAATCACTGATCATGAAGAAACCATAATCATTATTGTAAAATTTCAAAGGTTTGATGTCAAGCTCGATAGATGGCGTTGGCGTCGAAATAGATCTCGCTATGGTTTCCTTGCAATACTGACTTAGTTAGGGTCTCGCAATTTTAATCAAGTTAGTATACCAGTTACATTAGATCACAATTGTGGTTTTATTTACAACCCTATTAGAGGTCACTAAGTTCTTAGTCCAAATCATTACCAGCTCGGTAATAAATAATCACTACTACTCTAAGAATCTCCATTCAACAAGTATTTTATCAAAACCTCACTATTGTCAAAGTACGTTGACATCTACATGTTAGGTTTTTATTATGTGATGTATGTAAACATCACTTAATAAAAACCTAACATGTACCCAATTATCACCTCTATTCATTCCCAACAATAAAGCTTAGCTTCCTTGACATGAGCGATCAATCGTTGATTTTATAGTAACAAAAAAAACTGCAAATTCAAAGAAAACATAAATCGTTGTAATCGGTGTGGTATCCTACGAATTGTTTTTTTTTTTTGTAATTCTGTTTAAACTTGACACCTGTCTGACTGGCTGTGGCTTTTATGGGTTCCGTAGTTCGACGTATGAAACGCTGTGCGCAGAGCTCAACGAAGATTCTCTTCTCTTCTGTTATAATGTGAGTGCAATTCTAGACCACAAATACAAGATACTAAGTGTTATTGTATTTTTTTCGAATTTCCGAAATTATATTTTAGACAGACCTTGTCCTGGCAATAATACCGAACAGAACAAAAAAAGAATTATCAAATTTGGTGCAGTCATTCGGAAGTTAAGCGCGTACAGACATTTCGGCGTAAGGATGTAAGTATGGAAAATTGTAATGTTTTTTTTTTGTGTTATTTAAATATCAGCTGTCCAATATTAAGAATAGAATACTCTGTATTATGTATACCATATGAATTACAGCTTTATAAGTAGGTATACATTTTACATAAGGTGATACAATGGTAGGTCTTATCGCTAAAAGCGGTCTATTGAAGACAATCTTGGGATGGATTTAAAGTGAGAAGCAAAGACAATACTGCGGGTATTCTGTGGTGTACAATTTACATAAATAAATGAATTAAATACATACTTACTTACATAAGGCATTAAGCATTTAAACAATGGCAAAGGTATGTACAGTTATTTCGATCGAAGTCGCATTAAGCTTTCAAAAGGGTAGATTTGGATCAAAATCTTCACTCAATGCTTATAAACAATAGCCCTGAACCCATTGTCGCCTTTCCCTTTCGCTATGTATATAAATATAAAGTGTCCGGAACCCGATTCCTAATCTCAAATCAACCTTAGCATCCTTTATCAATAAAGTGACGAATCAGAAACCTGTTTGACAAATAAACCATTGTATCGCGTGTGTTTAATTTACGATTTTTGCACTTTCAAGTTGGCAAAAGTATAAAAAAAACTGGCCAAGTGCGAGTCGGACTCGCACACGAAGGGTTCAAGGCAAAAACGCCGAAAAAAACACGTTTGTTGTATGGGAGCCCCCTTAGATATTTATTTTATTTTGTTTTTAGTATTTTTTGTTATAGCGGCAACAGAAATACATAATTTGTGAAAATTTCAACTGTCTAGCTATCGCGGTTCTTGAGATACAGCCTGGTGACAGACAGACGGTCAGACAGCGAAGTCTTAGTAATAGAGTCCCGTTTTTACCCTTTGGGTACGGAACCCTAATAAGATAAAAAATGTACTGAGATCGATAGCCGTCGGTTTTTGTGGTAAGATTTATTTTTTAACTTCGTCGGATAAAAGGACCAGATGCAAAAGCGAGACGACTTATGCGAGAATAATTTTTTCGAAATACAATTTTGAGAGTTTTTCTTATGGATTTATCTTTATTTACGTTGAAATATACTTAGATACATTACACACGACACGACTAGAATCAATTCTATTTTATTGTAATTTTTGATGTTATTGCGTTGACTTTGAAGTTTGATTTTTCACTGCTTCAAGGGATTGCAACCCTGAGCTTATGATATTAATTTCAAATTGACAACTTTACGCGTTCCTGAGAAAAAGGTTCTGGACAGACTGACACATCGAAGTGATCTTATAAGGGTTCCGTTTTTGCTTTTGCGGTATGGAACCCTAAAAGAGAAGAAATAAAGAAGTTAAGTAAGATATTTTTATTTACCAGTATCTTAATTATTATCTTTAAAGAAACCAATAAAAGGTGTGGTTATGACGTAATAAGTAGATCAATTTACTCCTACGCATAAAGTCATTTCAATTAGCTTATCTTCTTTATTTGAACGTTATTCAATTTTGCCAAGCGGTTATGTCTGATACTTGATAATTATCATTATAAGTGATTTATTGCCCTTGGGATGTATGCCTAAAGATATTTATATAACCAAAAAATAATAATGTGAAGAGTAAACTACCCACGACGATTTTAGATGCCGTACTGTAATTAACATTATTTTGGAAGCTTATTAAGAAAGGTGTTATATGAAGGCTGTATGGCCCGTGGCTAAATAATAACAGCCGCACAGGTCGATCGATCAGGTTAAGCTACGCTTGCCGCGGTTGGTATGTGGATGGCTGACCATCTTTACATACCGTGACCCCTCCGTGCCTCGACGTCGAAGACATAAATGTTTTTCCATGGGTTGATAAGTTATTTATTAATTCACTGACATGTAACCGGCTGGTCCATAAATTTAAGGAGCTATGGAACGGGCTATGCTTGGAGTCTCTGGAGTCTGAGAAATCGAATCCACAACGAGGTGATCCGGCAGAGAACCAAAGTTGTCGACATAGCTCACAGAAAAACCAAGCTGAGCGTTACAGACCAAGATCCCTCCGTGCCTCTGAAAGCACGTTAAGCCGTTGGTCCCGGCTGTCATTCGTGGATCTTTGACAGTCGTTACGGGTAGTCAGAAGCCTGAAAGTCTGACAACCAGTCTTACCAAGCGGTATCGTACTACCCAATAATCGTCCCTCCATGTAAAATACTGGTATTCAGCTGCATCCGGTTAGACTGGAAGCCGATCCCAACATAGTTGGGAAAAGGCTAGGCAGATGATGATGATGATGATTAAGAGGTCTAATTAAATTAGCTAACAAAACTTCACAGGCTTTACTTCAAGCGACCGTTGATCCCGTTATCATCTGGTAGTTCCTTGAAATTAGTTTGTAATTTTTTTTTTAATCTTTTTTATATACTCCTCCATTTGACCCTGCATATTCAAAAGTACAAAGTCTTCTCTTTCTAGTAAAGCAAAACCATCCACGCAATCACTGTCCATTCCAAGGTTGCATGGAAGAGATCGCAGACCAACCCAACATGAATCATCGGGCAGTTGCCCACCAGACACAACACCCGTCTGGTCGGAGGATCCTCCCTTTTCTATGGAGATTGAGTGAACTTTACACCCTGTTCCTCATACCTCTATAAATAAACACACTGAACCTCGACTAAGTGATTAAGATTTTATACTTTATAGCCTTTTTTCACATTCTACCGAGCGAACGTAAAAACAAAAGAAAAGGTTGTAAACCTCACAAGTTATTACAAAGTGCATCGCTAACAAGAGACGTTAATTTTATATAAACTGCAGTGCCATAAAAGGTATCTTAATTTAAAGTTTATCTGAATAATGATCAACAGGCCACACACGGAGAGATAACGAAAGTAATATAGTTGACTGCTCGTCAGAGGTTAAAGCTGGGCTTTCACGGTCACGCCATCGCGTCAAATGGCGTGATATACAGTCAAATTTTGATCGGGAATGTTAAAATCCGTTGACTTGACGTAAAACTCTGGATTTCCAGTCCCGCCAAAATCCATCGCATCGCGCCGTGGCGTCACGCCGCAACATCGCGCCGACGGCTCGTGAGTGTAGAAACACTACGACTTGTCATGGCGCCGCGCTCCCGTGAATGCGCAAATCCACGTCCATTTTGTTTTCAGCCATTCCTTGCACCACTTTTTTTTTGGTTTTCGAGTAAATAAGTGGCTCATGGCAACGTTATTCGACCCGGCGGGCAATTGCGTAACACATTATCAATCGGAATCGGTTTCATTTTGACAGTTCAACAACATTCATTGCTTTATTTACGTGATGAGCAGACAAATTTTTCGAACTTATGAAGCAATGGATTAGAAATTGGCATCAAAATGATTCAGATTCCGATTAATAGTGGGTTAAGCAATTAGGGTGCTGGTCAAACACGTAAATGAAAGAGAACTAGAGTGACCGTGAATGGGAACCATGTTTGGCGTCCATCCATTTGACTTAAGTTGTTTCGAGCCACGCCGAAAATGGCGTGACCGTGAATGCCCAGCTTTACACTAACTACGAAATTCGTCCTTATTACGACGTCGTCGAATAAGTCGTCGTTCGTATTGTACTACGAATGATATCCTAACTAATATTATAAATGCGAAAGTAAGTTTGTTACATATTCACGCCTAAATCACTGAACCGATCATCCTGAAATTTTGCATATACCTTGTCAGGTGTACAGAAACGAACATAGGGTACCTTTCATCCCGAAAAAAAGTGTTGTTCCCGAGGAAAACAACAATAACGTTATGATAATAGACGGCGCCACGTGTCTTTCAAATCATGATTTAATTATATTAAAAACTTCTTGGATATGGACATAATTTACTTTTCATCCTGGATCGCAGACGAAGTCGCGGGCACCAGATAGTTTATTTATAAACCTCCACAGGACACAAAAACTTCTCCGAAGAGAAAGGACCAAAAACCAGTTCTCTTTTAACGGTAATAAGAAGTCCTTCGATACGCGAAAACGAATGTAACTGTTGATTTAACTGATATAATCTTGACGCATTCATACAGATTCATTCTGCGAACTTCGCAATCATTCAACGACTCGCAACGTATCCAGATATTAACGAGATAAATATTACGAAAATAAACTTGAGCTCCAGTGACCAGTAATGCATTTTGGCAATGCTTTAATCAACATTATATATAATTTGTTTATTAGGTATTGATGAAAGAAATGAAATAACTTATAAAGACTAGGCTTCGCCCGCGTGGTATGTCCTTTTCCAGGGTATAAAGCAACCCCATACCAAGTTTCATCAAAATCAGTTCAGCCATTTCGGAGATTAGCCGGAACAAACAGACAGACACAAAAATTAAAAAAATTGATTTTTTGTACTTTCAAGCATTTAGTAAAAGCTGTTATTTTGACATTACAAACAGACACTTCAATTTTATTTATTTTTTAGGTACCTATTACTTTATTTTTCATAAAAAAACAGCTATAGTTCAATAAAAACGTAATTATCGAATATATATTAGATAAATATAGTTAGATAACTTATAGTAGAGAATCATGCAGCATTTACTTAACTGACCACACTTCAAAAAAATAATACTACTAACCATTTTCTTTACATAAACGCTTACAGAGATGGCATCGATAAACATTAACAACTATAATTATTCTTCCTCTCCTAACAACTGATTACACTGGACATAATCATGATAATGTTTTTTGTAAAAAAAAATCCTTTGCCGCGCAACGCGTTGTAGGCATTAACTGAGCTGACTGTGCGCATATAAACTCCAAGCCCGCTTTATAGTACTTCTGTCTTTCTCCTAGTCGTAAGTTTTAACGCACTACGAACAAAACTGGTAGCTAAATGACGGGTTGAGACATCGCAAAACATTGCAGCCTATAAACTACCAGAGAACATTTCAATAAACATTCAACCTAATCCTCATGCGCCAAAGTGCTATTTTGATCACAGCCATTCTGACGCTTGTGCCGTTTCAGAAATTGTATGCACGGTCGACGGCCACGCGAACGCTTCGGTATCCTAAAAGCCGTTTTGGATTTTATTCCTTGGAAGTAAGTGCCAATTTGGGGTGAAAGGAAAACTGTGTATACGACGTTATATGTCAGGATAATGTCGCCACGCGTAAAGTACTTGCGGGGACTCAACTGGTTTTTCTTTTTATGTATTTTTCTTTTTTTTTTCGCATTTTTTCGATGTCGCCTCAAACGTTGGGAATCTTTATTTTTATGCTATTGTTAAAAAATGGCAATATTTTATATCTGTGTGTTTGAATTTAAGTTATGAGGTTTCATGGTCTTTGGTAATATTTTTTACTTTGTGTCAAAATAAATAAAGAATCGTGACGTTTACACAAATATAAGTTGTTTGTAATCGAAGAGACATTCTGGCGATAGCTTCATAATAATGAATAACTTATGGTTTTTGTCAAGTGCAAGATTGAATTTTAAAAGTTAATATTATTATTTTAGTATTTAAATTATGCAAATACTTTAATCTGTACAAGTAAATAAAACTGACAACGTAATGTGAACATTTTTAAAAGTTAAGCGTTAAAGTTAAGTAATTTACACACCTTAATGTAAATAAAATTATATTTAGTTGGCGCAATAGTAAAATCATGAAGTACCAAAAAAAATCAAGTAAATCGATATTTGCATTTTTTTATTTAAATAATGAAGTCAAACCAAATATTTAAATAACCTTTATCCACTGCGCGTGACACCATAATGTATAATTTAAAACATTTTATTCAACACAGCATGTAGATAATACAGTTAATTTGCTCTAACAAGTATAAAATTAACTAAATAGCTCTATCTACGACCGTGACCCAACATCTCATTTAACCCCAATGCTATAAATGGGCTATAAATGACCAATACTGACTTTAAATCCCCTGTAATTCTACTGCCTCCATAAAATAGCTATATGGCGATCTTATTAACCTCGGTTTAAGTCTATGCAAGTCTATCTGGAACCACGTCAGTGGCAGCAAAGCAACGAGGCTTCACAAGTATGCAACTAAACAAAATAAAGGTAACTGCATCCGGCCACTATGGAGGAAAATATTGAGAAGTTTCAGTTTTGTGGTTATTGTGGTGATTTTTAAAAGGTTTGTTTGGCAGTCGCTTAAAATCCAAAACGATTTTTTGACTAGGATTTAATTTTACTCCACCTTATCGGCGGTGTTAGAAAAGTCAGGTATGTAGAAGTCGTAACTGGCGTATAGGTATGACCAGGGGGCCTAAAAGGCCACTTTGTCAGAATCATAAAAAAAAACATTATGAATGAAGACAGTCCGTGTTTTTCTTTTTTTCGCTGCACTACGTAGGTATAATCAAAGAGATTGAGGTTGGATTTGGTTTGGATTGATTGGTATTTTAGCACAGACAAAAAAAAAATCTTTCACTAATGGGATTTGATACGATTAACTTAACAGTTAGCTGTCCACTATGATTTATAATGTTACCCTTTTATGATTCTGCCAAAGTGGCCTTTTCAGGCCCCCAGATGTATGAATGTAAACAAATCAAAGAGGAGGAGAATGATTGTGGGGATCGTAGCAGATGGCGTTCTATAGTTTCGGCCATGAAAAGAAGGCATGGTTTACCATGATTTAATTTTACAAATAATGTAGATATCTACGATACATGTTGTGACTATTCCTTCAAACTTGGTCCTTTTACCCTTAAAAAATTATTTTCGAAACCTTTTAGTCCCACAATATTATTAATGCGGATCGACTGTTGTACCCGCCTTTCTTCCTTTGTCACTCATCATATCCTTCAGAACCTTGTGATGACAAAGGTATAGGATCTTTTAAAGAACATTTCCATTATGATATGCTTACTTTATATTCTTTATATAAAGTTCAATGAGTATATGTACGAAAATATATTAAATTAGTTATGATCGCGTGGGAAACAAATGTGCGGCGTCTGTCATCCGATTCGATTATTTGATA
This sequence comes from Oligia strigilis, assembly GCA_951800025.1. Lineage (NCBI taxonomy): Eukaryota > Metazoa > Arthropoda > Insecta > Lepidoptera > Noctuidae > Oligia > Oligia strigilis. The sequence goes on from OX637566.1 coordinate 6,908,872, forward strand.
ACGCTCTTCGATGTTAGTAAGCCATGAAATTCGATAAAAAGCTAACGTTCTCAAATAACGTTATGGAATATTGTTTCAGGTTGATGTTGATGTTTTGCATTATTTTATTCAATTTACTGCAATCACCAATTTTTGGGGCAATTTCATTGTATTAACTCTCTCGGGAGGGTGTGATGTGAAATAGGCTCAAATCGATATACATTATTTATACTGGTAGTAGGGATAATGTATAGAATAGAATAGAATATTTATTTGCGTAAAACATGGTACACAAGGGTGTTAAATACAAATTGAGGCACAAGCATGTTTAGCTAGGATAAAACATAGCATGCAAAATTTTAAAAACAAGTTATGATGGACTGTTAAAAGACAAAATGTATTTCTTTTTTAACCTAGTACCAAAAATATAAAATGCCATAAAAGAGCGTTTATCACGAGAAGACCATTGGGGGACAAAAATAAACGAATTTGGATAAGCAAGCGGGTACTCTGTGTTAACCTAACTTCACGTTACTTTATCTATTTACAATCGCTTTTGTCTCGTTTCAAAAAAGCCAAAGATTACAGAGAATTTAAAATCAACAAAGAAAACATAATTATAAATATTTTATTGACTGTACGAAGAATCACACTAATATTATAAAGGCGAAAGTTTGTGAGTGTGTGTGTGTTTATATGTTTGTTACTTCTTCACGCTCAAACAACTGGTCCAATTTTGATAAAATTTTGTATGGAGGTAGCTGACACCTTGGATTAACATAATATAGGCTACTTTTTACCCCGATATTCCCAAGGGATCGACAGTTTCGCGGGTGAAACCGCGGGGCGCAGCTAGTTTATTCATAAAACCCATACGAACTTAACCTTCTGTCAAAGCCCTGTATACTGTACAGGCGCCGTTCGCGACAGGTGTATAGAGCGGATGTGTGACCGGTCGCAGCCTCGCAGCAGCCAGTTTGTGGTCGCCTGGTCGCCATCTCACTCTACCAGTATCTCAGCGACCACGTATCGGTTTTCTAATTTGATTTTAAATTATTTTGGTCTTTTGGTACGGAGTATCTAGGAACTTTTTTATGTTTTAATTTTTTATTAGTAATGAAAACCAAATAGTAAAATAAATGAAATCCAAATTAATTTAAATATTATTTGTTGGTGAGCAAAAAAAATCTTTAGGTTTTGTCCACCCTAGATTGTATTTTTTAGATCGCAGAAAAGATAAGAAATTCGTCTGCTGGATTCCTTTACAAAAACGAATCGTTTTACTTACCAATGACAGTTTTTGACGTGAAAAGTTCTTTAGGCGCGTTGGAAATTTTTTGAGATGGGAAAAACCATTGAACTCGCGCCACTGTTACCGTAAGCGACACCGCGCGTGTTTTGTTTATAAGACGATTTAAAAAATACCCGCTTCGGATGTGTTCGGCTGTCTTCGGTTTTAATGTATAAGTATCCGATTATGTCAGTGAGTTATGGCAAAGTATTCAGTTTGTGTTTTGTTTTCACTTCTGCCGGCACTCCCGGAGTGACACTTTTATTGCCAAACTGGGCATAAAAATAGATAGATTCGTAAACTAATTTTACCTGTGATAGCTACTTCCATATGGAAGGGAAGCAATGAGGTCTTTGGTTCAGTATTGGTAAAGTTACAAGAGTTATTGTTAACCAATAACAGTTCATAAATTATAGGAATCCGCCATTAGAAGGTATTACACGGAAACGTTAGTGTTACACAGAAACGTTAAAGTAAACGGGTTGAGTGGGCAATCATGATAATTTTCCTCTCACAGTGATGGACTGGCTCATAAACTAATATTCAGTTTGTCTTTCCATAAATCATACAACACAAATATTTCAAAAACTTGTAAATTATTCAACAAATGCCGATGAAACATGAATTATTTGCAGGTTAACATAAATAATTGCGTGTCATAAAACCGTTGTTAATATCCCTGTTATTTTAAAAGTCTGTAATTTCCAGTTGGCAATCATTTGTGCTTAATAATACCCTGTAGTACACCTGGTCACCGGTGGCCTTAACGAAACTTTTCAAAATAAAAATAAAATATAAATTAAATCAATAATCTACTGACCTGAATCCAATTTTTTTCGGGCTGGTGAAACAATATGTATTTTTCTTCCGTACTTCTTTCTCTATTAGTCGTCGCGCGGGTCGATCAATCAGGTAAAGTTACGCTTGCCGCGGTTGGTCTGTGGATGGGTGACCATCTTTACATGTTAAGACACCTACCTTTGTGCCTCGAAAAGCACGCTAAGCCGTTGGTCCCGGCTTTCAATCGTGGATCTTTGGCAGTCGTTAGGCACGGATCGTCAGAAGCCCGAATGACAACCAGTCTTACCGAGGGGTATCGTATTACCCAGTAACTGGATTGTGGAAGTCAGATAGGCAGTCGCTTCATGTAAAATACAGGTATTCAGCTGCATCCGGTAAGACTGGTAGGTGACCCCAACATATGTAGTTGGAAAAAGGCTAGGTAAATTATGACTTCTCTATTAGTCGTCAGAAAATAATAATTATAGGTACCTACATAAATAAAATATCAGTTTTATATTCAGGTAAAACAACTCCCGATTTTTCCCCCAGATCATACGTTTCCGCCTTAAAAAGCCATAAAACCAACTTTCAAAAATTTTAACCTAATAAAAAGTAATTTTACAGTTTTCGGCTTTATTGCCTCCTAACAATACGTGGATACCCTCCATTTTTCAACCGCAAAAAGACCTCGTAAATAATGTTTTATATTTTTTATGTTAGTACCTATAGACTGTATATGGGTTGTATATTTCCCAAAACGGTTTGCGGTAAATCATGTATATAGCCAGTAAAAGTCTCAGGTTTTCTTAAAACTATCTGCGACGGTATCGTAAATATGTGAGGCTTTCGGTACCCTTTGAAAGTGGAAATTAAGTTTTTATCTTACAGCTTGTAGGGTTTGAGATATTGACGAGCTATCAATTTCTTCGAAGATTGTAGATAGGTAAAATAATGAATGTAGGAAATGCAAACAGTGCGAAAGGGGCAAAGCAATCTCTCGTAGGCTATATAGATTGGATTTGAATTGTCGAACCGATTCGGTATCGATTGGAAGCAGTGGTGGCCCAGTGGTATCGGCATCGAATTACGAGTAGGTACGTTGTGAGTTCGAATCCTGGCAGGCACTTTATTTTGTTATCTAATTTCATCACCACTGCTCTCAAAATGGTGAAGGAAAACCTCATGAGGAAACCGGCATGTCCTACAACCAAAAAAATCGAAGACGTAACATCCACCAACCAGCACTGAGCTCGCGTAGTGGATTATGGCCCACTCCCTCTCACACAGAAGAGGCCGGTGTCCCAGCAGTGGGAACATTGTAGGCTGGTTATGCAAAATTGTCGAAAAATGCGACTTACAAAGATCAGTCACATAATAAGTACGAAAAATATAGTAGTCACAGGAAATCAAAAGATTGTCAACTATTTGTGGTCAGAACCATGTTTATTAAATCATGTTAAACGATTTTGAGTGGCAGTGGGCAGGGCATATTGCTCGCAGAACAAATGACCAATGGGCCCGAAAGGTTCTGGAGTGGCGACCGCGTACCGGAAGACGTAGCGTTGAAAGGGCTCCCACAAGGTGGACCGACGAACTTGTGAAGGCCGCAGGAACCCATTGGATGCGAGAAGCACAGAAGACCGGGAGGCCAATGTCCAGCAGTGGACATCTTTCGGCTGAAATGATGATGATGAAACGATTTTGAACCTTCTATGTAACCTATGACTTGAGATCTCTTAAACTGCAAATAACTGCACATGCACACTAAAACCTATAATCATTTGAACGTAAAAGCAAGTGAACGACTCTATAAAGAGGTAGGTCTAAAGTACTGTTTTTGTATTTAATTTAATAACACTAATCACCATTGCAAATCTCTCTATTGATGGCGTGCTTGTAGTGAAATGTATTCTTTCTTTTATAGTAATAGAAACCTTTTATCTGAAAGCATAAGCTGTTAAGATTTAAAATTACAAAGTGAAATGGAGTCTTATAAATCTTGAATTTACTGACTTTTAGTCTTCACTTTTGCATCTGTCTGTATGTAATAAAATTTACATTTTCCAACAATAAAATGTGACTGAATCATTCATGGACAGATTCGAGACGTCAACATAGAGATTTGTGGTTATTTAATTCATAAATGTTTTACAAAATATTGTAGAAAAAACGTCTGTGAATGAATTGAATATTATAAAGAAACGAAATTGAATATGTTACAAAGAGGATGGGTCAATCAAATTAAATAACATAAATCAATTTGACAAAGATGAAGGAAAAGAAAGAAATGATGACATTATTTTAGGACATTTAGAAAAATCTTTAAAGATTATATTGCGTTGAAGAAGAGGTTTTAGGATTAAATGGCAGAGGACGACAAAGGGAACGAAGGATGCATTGTGGGAAAGATTATATGGCTAAATAAAGGGTGAATACTGAGATCTGCTAATAAAGACGTCTGCTACGTTAGTAGACCTTTAATAAATCGGGGGAGTATTGGACAGCAGGAATTTATTCGAGTTCTTTTAACTGAACAGACAGCTGTGCTCCTAGGGAGGGTTCTGCACCACTTCTTCGTTCCAGCTAAAGCACTAGGAAGATGTGAAGGGCTGGCGTTTCGGGGGATTGTCTCATGTAATTTTGACGTTCAAATACTGCTAATTCTCAGCACAGTTTAGAATAATTGACGTTTGATTTTTAATAAAAAGTTAGAATTGGTTCGGTTTTTCTTTGTATGCACTCTTCAACAAAGAGCTCTATTTCATCAATTTTTCTGTTTGTCTTTTTAATGTTACCTACTGCACATTTTAATAAGAACACGATCTTGCCTAAAGCACAATGAATAAAAGCCTCTACAACAGGCCGGAAAAACTATATAGCCCAAAGCCGAAAAACTGCCTGATTGCACGTCCCTCGTTTTACTTGAGTATCAGTAAAAAACTAATTTACTCGCTTGTCTGTTTCGACATTCATTTGCAGAAAGTGTGAAGCCTATTGTGTATCTACCAAGCCGTATTTATGTGCAAAAAGTAATTATGTAGGTACTATTATTATAATTCCAACCTCATTACGTGGTTTTCTAATTTTTTAGCTTAACCGTTACTTTTTAAATGTTGGGTGACAAAAACTTTGATAGGCGGACAGCCATTGTCAAATTATGTTGCAGGATGTCATTAAGTTGATGGTAAAAAGTTAGTTGATTTTTAGAATGATTTTGTTGGGCGTACATTTGGCAAATTGCTTTGAGTATACCGTTTGCAAACTGCCATGATGGTCTTCGATGTAAAAAAGAAAAGTTTTATCATTTGGAACAACAACAAATAGGCATAATTACAATTATTATATAATATTGTTAATAAACAACATTAACAACCTCTTAAGAGGTCATTGTACTCAATAAAAAAAAAATGTGCTGTTCCCTACATTTTGACGAGTTATACGAACATAAATTTAATGTAGGGAACAGCTGATTTTTTTCCGCGATTTCAGGTTTGGTCCCATAGGAAAAGTTGTTTATAATGATGAGTACAATGACCTCTTAAGAGGTTGTTGGTATTTTTCTAATAAGCCTGTATAAGAGGGGCTTGTTAGTCTTTCCCCAATGTTGTTGGGGTCGGCTTCCAGTTTGACTGGATGAAGCTGAATACCAGTGTTTTACATAGAGCGACTGCCTATCTGACCTCCACAACCAAGTTATGGGCAACACTTGGCAAGACTGGTTGTCAGACATTCTGGCTTCTGACTACCCATAACGACTGTCAAAGATCTACGAATGACAGCCGGGACCAACGACTTAACGTGCTTTCCGAGGAATTGAGAGGTCTCGATATGTATTGTAATGAATGGTCACCCATTCACGAACCGACCGCGGCAGGCGTGGCTTCACCTTCGATCGACCCGTGCCACTGTTATTGTTTAGCCACGGGCCCAAAAAAAAATCTTCTAGATATTTATTATTTATGGCATTAAACTAAGAACGGTTGTAACAACATCCATAATCTGCATTTTACAATATTATATGACCCCATAAAATTACATCGTGGGCGAAATTGAGCAATAAATTATGACTGTCTGTCTGTTTGATAGTCATTTAATCTTTTAAAAATAATATATCATCGAATTAATGTCCTAAAATTATAATAATAAGCTAAAAGTTTCATTTTGTATAATAATTGTTTAAAATGTTTAAGATTTGCATAAGATATTGGCTTAGTCATTGGTTAAAAACGCTTGCGAAGTTTATTTTGTGAGTTGAAGTTCTGCACAATTTAATATGCAGTCGATATCTATCAACCCACCAAAAATATTTTCATGTAAAATGTTGCCAAGACGAGACCACATACCTATGGCTCGCACTACCAATAAGTTATCAGATCTCATATAGAGCCAAGCTTCTAACTCTACACGCCCTAACTTCACAAACTCTACACGCCCTAACTTCACAAACTCTACACCTTGGTCAAAATATGAGGCTTGGCCGTTTCGTTACTACAAGAACTATTGTATTTAACAGAAAAGTAATGAACAGTGAATAAATTTTTCACCTTACGCCCATGTGATGGTAGCGAAACGGCCAAGCCACATATTTACGCAGCGCAGCACAACTGCGCCAACCGTGCCGTCAGTTGACGAACTGTCACAATACACGCCAGTATCGAAAAAACACGCAATTTTCCTACAGCCAATTTACACCTCAAATTAAGGAGCCGATATTTTTATTTTCCCCAATGTCTTAATCAACCAGTCTGTTCATCCGAATCAAGAGCATATTTTCCCAGAATCTTTAGGGAAATCAGCGGGTCGCTACTGGAAAAATCTCAATCGTGATTTAGGTGAAGTAACCTTGAAGTGAGCTGTCATTGCTAGATGCACTTCAAGCTCAAGTCCCCTAAATTTTCACAGTAAGATTTTTACACAATCGCACTACAGGTATATCCAGAAGTTCTATTGCATGTAACGTGCTTCATAATCAGCCTATAATGTTCCCACTGCTGGGACACAGGCCTCCTCTCGGTGAGAGGAAGTGGGCTGTAACCTACCACGCGGGCCCAGTGCAGGTTGGTAGATCACATGTCTTCAAATTTTTGTTTCTAGGATATGCCGGTTTTCCTCTCGATGTTTTCATTCACCGTTTTGAGAGCAGTGGTAATGAAATAACTTACACAAAGTAAAGCGGCTGTCATCATCTGCCTTTTCCCAACTATGTTGGAGTCGGCTTCCAGTCTAACCGGATGCAGCTGAATACCAGTATTTTACATGGAGCGACTGCCTATCTGACCTCCACAACCCAGTTACTAGGTAATATGATACCCCTTGGTAAGACTGGTTGACAGACTACCCGTAACGACTGTCAAAGATCTACGAATGAGAGCCGGGACCTACGGCTTAACGTGCTTTCCGAGGCACGGAGGGGTCTCGGTATGTAAAGATGGTCACCCATCCACAGACCAACCGCGGCAAGCGTAGCTTAACCTGATCGATCGACCTGTGCGGCCGTTATTATTTAGCCACGGACCCCACAAAGTAAAGCGGCTGTCTAGGTTCGAATTCGAAGTCGCGGCCGTTTCCAATTGGCCATCACTGCCCTGATTTCTATTTTCCTGTCAATTAAGTAATAGCATTGCTGATCAGCAAGCTAATAAGCAACTAAATTGGTTTCCTATAGATCCTGTAATATGTAGGCTAATTTTGAATGCACTTACGTTAACCACATAGATACCCCATTAAATGAAGCGGTTATTATACTTTCTAGCACCTACTTTTGCACTTTCTATTTTGAACCTTATTATAAGGTATTTCATGCAAGTACTCCACACCTTATAAGGTAAAAATAATTAGGCTGGTCACCATGTTGGTCATAAATTGGTTTGATCTAATAGTTGGTGAATACTGATTGTTGGGAATAAGTAAAGATTGGTCGTTTATTACCCGACTGCGCGACGCAAAGGAGTGGTAATGTGTTCATCAGCCTATGTATGTTTGTATGTTCCTTTGAAGCATTATACAGACCAAACGCCTGGGCCGATTTTTATGATTCACACGTCAATCGATTCCTCTTATTCCGGCGAGTGTCACTAAAGACATGACGTTAGTGAAAATTAAAAATGGCCGATTTTTGGCGCTATGTTATGTCTTCAAAAAATTTTTTTTTTCTCAATACCTATCGAGTGGGGTATCAAAATAAAGGGCTTTAAAAGATGATTACCCATTTGAATTTGAAAATATAATAAAAATGGTATGGGTCCCGCCTGCTTCCAACTTTTATTTAATTTAAAATGGGCTTGTTTTTAGCTTTTCAGTTCTTTTAACTTAAGTTTTTACCGCAGTCGGGTTTTTTATTTTTTTTTAATAACTTTTTTTTATTAGGCCAAAGAATAAGCCTAGTATACACATGCCTGTAACTTGCGCAAAAGTATGCAAGTAGCTTGCATGCCGTGTGCCATAACCACTTCTGATTGGTGAATACCACACTGGTATGCCAGCTACTTGCATACATTTGTGCAAGTTACAGGCATGTGTATTCCGGGCTATATATTCCGGCATTGCCATACAACGTGGCAATGCTGCGAGCCTTTCGGGAACATTTCCTGTTGAAAGCGATGCGGACGAATTTTATGATGCCCTGTGATTCTTTTCCCTCTTTTTGATATACAAGTACACACGCCAGCACATGAAGCTACTACAATCTGTCAAATTTCTTTAATAGATTTTCAACTTTATATCTAAAACATAAGGTTCAAGGTTTATTGGAAAAATTTGACAGTTTTTGGTAGCTTGATGTGCTTGGCGTCTGTACATAAATATTTTTATTTTAAGGGCTGATTTTTCCAACGCCAGATAATTTTATCGGCAGAATAATTTTGAATTTTTGACAGTTCTTCCATACAAAAACTGTCAGACGTCAATTTTATTCCACGAATAAAAATTATCATTAGAATGAAAAATCAGCACTAAGTCTGTTATTACTGCTTATACAGTGTGAGTCTTCATAATGTGCACATATCGAAATGAGGGTAACTAAGCTTAATTTTATCGACGGAAAAAATATTTAAAAAAATCTAAAAAAAAAAAAATGGTAGAATTTTTATTAAAATTCTTGTTCGCTGCTGTGACCTCTGTGTAAACAATTGCCCTCAATTGAGAATTATGGTTTTTTTCTAACAAAAATCTGATATTTTTTCATCAATGTTTACTCTTTTTTATTACTTTAAATTATTCTCCATCGTATCAGATTTCTAAACGTAAAATACCATGATTATAACTCAATCACAACATCTCCTATCAACTGTTAAAGAAAGGCCTTGCAATCACCATACTTTAGCAGGTAAAGATCCTTTTAAATATTTTTTTATTTTTTCAAATATTTTTTCCGTCGATATAATTAAGCTATGTTTCCCTCATTTCGTTATGTGCACATTATGAAGACTCACACTGTATATTATGTAAATATTAAAGTGTTTTCTTAGAAATTTTAACGTTCAACGTACCTTTTATGTGCCCTATTTTCTATGTTCTTCTCCATAGAGATCTACGGTTTGGAATAGGCAACTAGCTTCAACTTTCTGACTAACTGACAGACTATTTAATTTTGACAATTCCAAAGTGCCTGTACAAGGTTTAATTGACATAAATGCTTTGAGTTTGAATTTGATTTGAAATAAATGATTTGACTTTGACTTTAACTAATACAGAAGCTTTTGATAATATAATTTAAAGTGTTTACTTATTGTTAATTGGTATCTGTACAACTGTCATTTTATATACCGAATTCTTGCTGATAACATTTAAACCCACGCGGTGCGACTTTGTTTGGCTTTGTTTTTTTTTTGTCTTTTGTTTTTAATGTTTACCTACCTAATGCGAGTTGCAGAAATATACAGTACAGTATTTTTACACGATCATTATGACGTAATATTTCTTTTGTCAATAACAATAGTTTGCCATCTCGACATAAGTATCACACATCGTAAACAACAAACCTTTGTACCCCACCTACCTGCATTTTTTTTAACCCCAAACCCAACAACTTAAGATCCAAATCTCACCTCTACACACCCAAATTATATAATAAAATAATAAAAAAGAAACGATCAACGTTTTGCAAGAGCACAATATTTTTCATCGTCTGACCCGAAACCTATGAGGCAGCGTCTAAAGTGAGAGGCGTAAGCGAGTGCAAAGGCAGGGCGCGAAGTCTCAAACTAGGGGACTCCTCTCCTCAGTAAACACAATAATTTTGACAGACTTGTCAGTGGCAGTAAACCAACAACAACCTTATTTTAATGAAAATACATATCATTTGGACAGTGACACATATCATTTGGACAGTGACACATATCATTTGGACAGTGATGCAAAATCAGAGATAAATACCTGTGAACGGACTTTCCTTTATTAAAGCCGCCAATCGAAAGCTTTTGAATAAATATTACTTTTTCTAAATAAATTAAACACATTATTTTGCTAATTTTAAAATGATTCTATAGTAAGGCAGTAAGTGAATAATTGATTATTCCTAATGAGGAATAATAAAGATCGATATTGTATTGACAGTATTGAAATCTGACGTTTGACGTTTGCCCGCTACCGCGCCCGCTGTCGCTCTATTCACCGCGCATTCTCTCTGGATGAGGCCATGGAACGTCGTGGGCGGACCAGACCAACGCGCGATCTCTAACGGTGTCCGAAATCCGTAAGCAAACGACATACGAATACCGAATGATGGTATTGTGTTTGGTAGGTTGTGCTTAAACATGGTTGTAGCTGGTTTTGTCTGACTCGAGGTGAACTTTTGATTTTTTTTGGAGAGTAAAAAAGGCAGACTATTTATGTGACTAAGGGCGAATTCCTCCAAACTTTTATATCTAGACTAAGTCAAAACCTGCGAATAAATTTTGACTTTTTGACAGTTTTTCCATAATAGAACTGTCAGACGTTTATTTTATTCCACAGATAAAAAATATCTGACTTTGGTAAAATCGGCTAGGGCGAATTCAACCAAACTTTAATACCTAGAATAAGTCTTATCCTGAGAATAAATTTTGAATTTTTGGCAGATTTTCCATACTAGAAGTGTCAGCCGTAAATTTTATTCCACGGATAAAAGATATCTGACTTTGGTAAAATTAGCCCTAAATGATTTATATTATATTTCTGTAAGTCGGTTTGTACCTACATACAAACACTTTTACACGTCAATCATAATTTGCTATATGACTACTCTAAGAAAATAGGCCGATACAAACTCAGAGATCACAGTCTCTTTTAAAGTCCAGTCAAAATCTTGGTCAAATCATGTGAAGACTATAAGATTGGTATATGGTACGGCCTTTTGAAGAAAGAACTACACAAATTGCGTGGACCTGTTCAGTCAGTCCATCCATTTGTTAGTAATCGTGCCGCTCAACTCAGAACTTAGGAACACTAAAATTAGTTATAATTTAGATAAATAATGTCAGTTAATTAATCATTTTGATTAAAACTAATTTTAGCTTTAGTTTAGCTTTATCAAAACTAGGCAAACGCACCGTGTTTATATGAATGTTTAGTAAAACCAGTAGGTAATTTGCTATTCTGTAAAAATATCACCGTGAAAGCTTAGGTGAGCTTAAAGTGAGCTGTCAATAGTGTCAATCCCTAGCATGTGGTGGAATGACAGCTCACTTCACCTAAGTTATCACGGTGATCTTATATAGAATAGCACCACAGCAGTAGTTACCTACCTGCTCAAACTTTCTTCAAGAGCCATTACGAATGGCGAAAAAAATTATATCGATAGTTTTCATTTTTGGCAACACAGTTGATTAATCGACACTAATTGATTAATAATTAATTGACTAATTGATTACATAATCTTTTTTAAAGGAAGTGGGCCCATTTTTGCGTCACTTGCAGAGTTTGAAGTACACAATCAGCCTATAATGTTCCCACTGCTGGGACACAGGCCTCCTCTCTTCGAGAGGGAGTGGGCCAAGTGCGGGTTGGTAGATATCTTCGAATTTTTGGTTCTAGGACATGCCGGTTTCCTAACGATGTTTTCCTTCACCGTTTTGAGAGCAGTGGTGATGAAATAATTTACACAAAGTAAAGCGCCTATCGTGACGATCAAATAACATTCGCAGGGCCAACATGGCCAGAGATCGCACAAGACAGGGAGGTTTGGAAGGAAAAAGGGGAGGCCTTTGCCCAGCAGTGAGACACAAATTAGGATAACAAAAAAAAAAGCGCCTATCTGGGTTCGAACCTACGACTTACAACTGGTAAATTGCGGCCACATTACCACTTGGCCACCACTGCTCAAGAATCTTGATAGATTCTATACATTTTTAGAGGGAGTGGGCTCTCTTGTGTATCATTTGTAAAATTTGAAGTAAAACATCCCAATGGCCAATCAGATGTATGCTTTCATCGCCCCACACTTAGCCAAAACATCCACATACATCCATCATGCTACTGATAATTCAGCTCCAGCTAAGTGCTAAGCCAGGAGTGTTTACGCCCGTAAAAGCCAATTCAGATAATGATATATTTACGGATGAGTGGAAGACGATATTTTCGATATTATTAGGCTGAGTAAGTAGCATCCGTAAGATATTCCTGGCTTTAGTAAAGGAATTATTTCTGCTTGGATTAAAATACATAGTACATAAACAAATAATAATCAGCCTATGTTAACACTACTGAGACACAGGCCTCCGCTCGGTGAGGGGGAGTGGGCCTTAATCCACCAAGCGGGCCCAGTGCGGGTTGGTAGATGCCATGTGTCTTCGATTTTTTTGTCCACACTTCAAACATCATCAACATTGTGAGGAAAACGGCATGTCCCAGGTGCAAAATAAACAAGTGCAAGTCGGTCTCTCACACGAAGGATTCCGTACCAAAAGGCAAAAACGCCGAAAAAAACACGTTTGTTGTATGGGAGCCCCCCTTAAATATTTATTTTATTATTTATTATTAAAGTAAAAATACAACTGAGTATTTTGTGAATATTTCAAGAGCCTACCTGTTGCCATTACTGATATCGGGCAAAAAAGGGAAAAAAAATCGCGTTTGTTGTATGTTTGTTGTATGGAGCCCCCCTTAAATATTTATTTTATTTAGTTTTTAGTACTTAAGTATTTGTTGTTATAGCGGCAAGAGGAATACATAATTTGTGAAAATTTCAACTGCCTAGCTATCGCGGTTCTTGAGATACAGCCTGGTGACAGACAGACGGACGGACAGACAGCGAAGTCTTAGTAATAGGGTCCCGTTTTTACCCTTTGGGTACGGAACCCTAAAAAGAGATTTTTTTTAGTTTTTAAAAATAAATCTGAAACCAAAGTTAACAAAGTCGGTCGTACAATTTCGCAAATATTTCTGCAAATCCCACAAAGGGTTCTGACGTAAAGAAAGCTGTTAATAATACTAAGAAACACCGGCAACCTTTTAAGTTTCAATTATAATATTAATTTTCTTTGTGTATGCTGTACCAGTACAGCGTCCTAATAATGGTTTGCTGCACCGGACGACGTCATTACGTCGGCGCCGGCTGTCGCTGAAATACAGCGCTGGGGCTCTGTCTTGCATAGGGTCGCAGTATAATGCTGCCGCAATAATGTAATTGGAAAAGGATAAAATAATTTAATAACCCCCAGTAACTAGACTAAAGCCGCAATTATATTTAGACCGCGCCGCGTGTCGCCACGCGTGGGTAAGCTATCGGTTACATACATTTAGTGCGTGGCGTGGCGACACGCGGGGCGGGACTAATGTAATCAATCCTATACTAAATGTATGTAACCGATAGCTTACCCACGCGTGGCGACACGCGGCGCGGGCTAAATATAATTGCGGCTTTAAACAGATAAATTCTAATGGAAGTCGGGGACCGTTCTGTGGAACACCTTCTATTTTAAGAGGTCATGACTGCCATATGAATTTATTTGTTTTAGTCTCGTTATTGGGTTTTTAAATTATTTTATCCTTTTCCAATTACATTTAATTTTATTATTATTTTGTGTCGGGGGTTTTTTAAATTTTAATTTATTTTTTTCTTCTTTAATGATAGTGATGAATCTACAATACTCGCTTCCGTTTTCCGCTTCTCATGGCCCATCAAACTCGAAACTAGTTGGTCAGCACATTAACATATTATCTCCAAACTTGTATCACGGGAAGTCCTTGACAGAGTTGTTAGAGTTCCGTACTAAAATGATAAAAACGGAACCCTTATGGTGAGACTAAGTCTGTCTGTCTGTCTGTCACAGCTGGATATCTGAAGACCTAGGTACTAATGCTATCAACTTGAAATTTGGAATAGTTTTAGATGACGTTTGCCCAATTATTTTGCAAATAAGAAAGAAATAAAAATATATTTATATCTTTTGCAACAGGGACTGAAAGGGGCTCTGAAAAATTCGAAGTGGGTCTACTAGGGCATGTGGGGTATCATATGAAAGAGCGCAGTTAGCACATTCCCGAAAATTTTTTTTTTTTAGGTCGCTTAATTTTCGACTTTTGATGAAAAATGTAAACAAAAATACCGTCCCCCCCCTTATGTCCGAAGTTTGCAAAGAGAACAATCTGAAATTATTCTATGTGATAGAAGTTTATGTAAAGATTACAGGAAAAAAAAACAAAGTCTCTACATAGCACACCTTTCAGAAATCATCAATAAAAGTTACATTAGTTCCACTATCGGTCAAGAGGTGGCGCTGACATAAATCTGCAATATTCTACATCGCAGTGCACAGTGTTAAAATTCTCTGATGAATATAGGCCTCACCGATGAAAATTTAAAGACATAATTATGATGGTACGGAACCCTCGGTGCGCGAGTCCGACTCGCTCTTGCCCGGTTTTTTTTGTTTTGATCTTCGATCAATAATAGTACTATTATTGATCGAAGGTTTTGATGCTAAGATTTATTCGATAGTTCCAAAATACTGTTATGCATCTCAGTATATTGCCTTTTTATTGGCACCCGCGTGGTGGATTACGGCCCACTCCCTCTCACAGAGAGGAGGCCTGTGTCCCAGCAGTGGGAACATTATAGGCTGATTATGTATGTTATGTATTTATTGGCATACTGATGTCTCTATATTGTATAAGTCGGGCAATTCCAATAAGATACACGTAAGCTAGTCATAATTATTTTCCATTACTATGTATTTCTCTATAAAAGCTTTAGGTTACCCGACTATCAAACACAAAATATCAATTTTCCGTGAGAATTCGAAACAAAGGAACGACGAAACTCTAACCAATTAATTTACAACTTTAAACTCGCCACAAGAAAGTTGGAAATCGTTCGCTTATTAAATTTCAAATCTCTGCATAACCATTTGAAACTTTAACCTCTTGTGAATAAATACTAAATTCATTTAAGCGCTTGCTAAGTGGTTCTTACGTGACTGATAAGGCTTGTATCGGGTTCCATAGACGATAATAAAGTCTCATTTCTGATAAGGCGATATTATAGGGTATAAAGGAGCTAAATTGTTATGGTCTACCTACAAAACACAATAGATGGTAAAAGGCTTTATATTACATTACTTCGACTATGTGTTGAAATGATTTATGATGAAAACGGTACCGAGTTACCGACTATCGAATCTTATTCCGAGGTCCGCAGTTTGATTAAATATATTTAAAAAAAAAATATTTCAGACATAATTCTAGTCCGTAGTTTCAAACTCATACTCATAGATACATTAAAATCTATATATAAAAGAAAGTCTGTTAGTTACACCACTTATAACTCGAGAACGGCTGAACCGATTTGGCTGAAAATTGGTGGGGAGGTAGCTTAGGACCAGGAGACGGACATAGGATACTTTTTTTTTTTTTTTTTTTTTATAGTATTAGTAGGGTAGGAGTAGGGTAGAAGTAGGGTAGGAGTAGTGTAGGAGTAGTGTAGGAGTAGGGTAGGAGTAGTGTAGGAGTAGGGTAGGAGTAGTGTAGGAGTAGGGTAGGAGTAGGGTAGGGTAGGGGTAGGGTAGAAGTAGGGTAGGAGTAGTGTAGGAGTAGTGTAGGAGTAGGGTAGGAGTAGTGTAGGAGTAGGGTAGGAGTAGTGTAGGAGTAGGGTAGGAGTAGGGTAGGAGTAGGGTAGAAGTAGGGTAGGAGTAGTGTAGGAGTAGGGTAGGAGTAGTGTGGGAGTAGGGTAGGAGTAGTGTAGGAGCAAAACAACGTTTGCCGGGTCAGCTAGTTACTTATAAAATATAATATTAAATTCAAAACAGATAAAAGCCCAAAATAAAATTGTGATCAATTAAAAATAATAAGTAATTTTGTCAAAAAAAATAAAATTATAAAAATGTCGGAATCGAATAAAAATAATTCAAATGTCAAATATATAATTGTCAAATTGTAAAAATGACAAAATATTAAGAATTAAAATGATATTTAATAAATTGCAAACATCACAAAACACAATTAATTTTTATAAAAAACCTATGTGTCCACTGCTGGGACTGGGACACAGGCCTCCTCTCTGTGAGAGAGAGTGGGCCATAATGCACCACGCGGGCCCAGTGCGCGTTAGTACATGTCACTATGTCTTTGAATTTGGTTCTAGATTTCTCGTTCACCGTCTTGAGAGCGGTGGTGATGAAAAAAAATACATGTTATTTATTTAAATTACTTTGCAGTTTTGTTTGATAAATTAATTAAGTTTGCGTCTAGGAGTAGAAGTCAATGATAATAGTAATTGAGTGGGGACATTTTTATTATGCAGTCCTATTAGTTTTTAAATTGATTTCAAGGCTGCAAAAGAACTCAAGGATTCATCTTAGCAATCACAGAGTTATAGCATTCAATTAAGTTAATTTAGAAAAATATATATCACTCGATAGCAAAGGAATGAGCATTCAGAAATAGCACTCATGTTTTAATCGAAAAAACCACGCCCGATAAAGATATCTATGTTATTCGAATCCGTCTCAAAACATCACTAGTAAATCCCTAAAAAACATTAAAAAGTCAAAAATACAGATAAAAATCAATTCGCTACACTACACTTAAAAAACTTTCCTTGTAACCAAAACTTGCGCAAAAAACTACAAACTTAACACTCACACAAAAGAGTGAACCATTAAAAACAAAGTTTTAACAAAAAATATCTGATACCAGTAACTGATCTTGATCGTCTAAAAGCAACCTGTGAAAGGACCTGACAATACACGGTATAATACTATTGAAAACTCATTTGGTTATCACTTTAGTCCAGCCGTTATCACTCGATTCTCGATTAGTTATGTGAGACGTCGCGTGAATGAATAATGTCTTTTAATAATGTCTCTCTGCCTACGCAATTTGAAATTGTTAAGATCTGTGTACACACGGCAATACATCAAGATATACATTTCCAGTTATGGCTGACCTTGTATTGTATATAGGTTTTTCGTACAATCAGAAGTCAGCTTATACCGGTTACGTATAGCTTGATGTGTACCCCTGCGTATAATGACAAATCAGAGACAACTAAAATAATTTATTTTCTAATTGTATTTGTAAAATGGTGTTAGAGATCACTAAGCTTATTTTATTTTAAGAATAAAAGTGATAAAATACGAAAGATTACGCAAAGAAATCAGTCATCATTTGTAACACAACCAAAGAGTTTTTATTTATAAGTGCCTGTGCAATCATACACTCTATTAACCCGCAAATGAAATGAAATCAAGCTCGAATAAGTACACACAATAACTCATCAAAATATCCCGCAAAAAAAGACAATTGTTTATTCTTGCACTGAAATAACTAATAGTAATATACACTTTTTTTTTACATATTCAACTTAGTAATTTTATTTTATAATTGTGTATGACTACATAGCATACACAATTAATATAAACAGTTACTTGTATGTTTATAATTTTGTTTCATCCATGATTTTGTCTAAATAAACTAAGAAAAAATTTGTAAAAAAAAACTACACATCTAAAACTTAGCAATAGTTTAATTTTATTGACGAGTGATAACTAATCGACCGTCGCTCGCCCAGTAACCCAACTCGAAACCTTAGTAACCCTCCTTCTAAAAAACAGGGAGCGGGTTTTTGTGCCCTGGGATAATTGACCAACAGGTAATAATAATAATATTCCACAACTATCACACAACGCCGTCTAGTCTCAAGCTAAGCAGAGCTTGTGTTATGAGTACTAGACAACTGATAAACATACTTATATATTTCTAAATACATACATATATAGATAAATTACACCCAGACACAGAACAAATTAATGATCATGCTCATCACACAAACATTTGTCCTGGGTGGGAATCGAACCCACGACCTCCGGCATAGCAGTCATAGTCACTGACCACTAGACCAACAGGCAAACTTAGCAATAGTTTAATTTTATTGTCGAGTGATAACTAATCGACCGTCGCTCGCCCAGTAACCCAACTCGAAACCTTAGTAACCCTCCTTCTAATAAACAGGGAGCGAGTTTTTGTGCCCTGGGATAATTGACCAACAGGTGTGTCCGAACCTTGTTTATTTTTATTCTAAGTCGACTGGTTTCGAGAACAGACTCGATCAAATGTAACACAGCGTTTGAGGGTTTCGGTCAAGTGCCGTTTTGTGGCATCACTTGCTCTGTGGCTTCATCAATGTTTTTATTTTCTTTGAAAAGCTCATAATTATACAGATCGGACTAACTTACCTAGTGACGTCCGATCCTCAATTATGTGAAGTAATCTCGTCCTCATTGTTCCTTATTTACTATGTAGTTTGCGCTTCTTGCAGACTCGCCAATCACATTATTTAAAGATTTTTTCTTCATCAAGAAAAAACAAATGTTATCTATGGTTCACTCGTTGGCGCGCTTTCCTGACATCTGTCAATCATTCTTTCAAAGCATAAAAACGGGACTTCATGATGATCTATATGGGCATCATAATTATAGTCCCGGCATAGTGCATACAGCACAACACAACTTTTAGAAGGGGTGAATCCAATCCTACACATACAAGTAGGATGATTATCTGGGAAGGGTTGGGATACAATGAGGACGAGATTACTTCACATAATTGAGGATCGGACGTCACTAGGTAAGTTAGTCCGATCTGTATAATTATGCTCCGTAATCTCGTCCTCATTGTTCCTTATTTACTATGTAGATGTTCAAAGAATAAAGTTGTGTTGGTAATACATAAAATGAGCATTGTTCAATAGTTGTGTTGGTAATACATAAAATGAGCATTGTTCAATAGTTGAACATTGTAACCTAACATGTTATTCTAAGTTTGTTACTTAATAATTGTATATGTATTTAATTTATTTTATATGTAAATAGTTACCTAACTTAATTTATAATTCTCTAATTACTATTAGTTTCTGGAATTCTTATTCCGTTTTGAATCAACTAGTTTAATTAATAATTCTTTAAGGCACATGTAATAAGTTCTATGAACAGTCACTCTGTATAGCACACAGCTGGAGCAAAATCATTAGAATCACTAATAAAAGGACTCTTATAAAACCGAGCAAGGGTTGAGGAATTGTGGTCCAACCAGCATATTGACACCTTCTTCAGAGCCCTTTGAAGTAGAGACATGTCTGTATTGAATTTATTTAGAATTATCTATTCCAATATTACTTAAAATTTGTTTTATCCATCTACTATTGGTTACAGTAGAGGTGACATCATAAGGTTTTTTTTTTTTTTTTTTTTTTTATAGTTGTAATTAATGATTTACAATATTGTCTTAGGTATACTCATAATAAAATCTAGATAGGACAATTTAAGGGTTGTGGGCAGTACAGATAGATAAATTCTCTTTATAATGGTAGTATCAAGTTGAGTTGAGATCTACCAGGTTTTAATTATATCTGGAATGTTTGTGTTAATATTATCCTCATTACAAGAATGTTATTTATACTAATAAATGACAAGGTTTGAATTCTGTATGCAATTACAGGAGCTATTCTGGTTACTAATTGTTTGGTTAGTAACTCTAAACCAAGGTTTTGATTAGGAAATAAATTAAATAACCCAAACGATACTGGGGTCCCAAACTATTTACTACTTAATATAAATATTGCCCCTTTGTCATCTGTGTCAATGTGGGGGCTAAAACTAGAGAATTTGCTGTCTATTATATAGCTCACTCAATACCATTAGGATGTTGAGTGAGCTATATGACAGTGCTTCATTGAACTTAGTGGTAAAAATTATATAACTATCATGACTGAGCCTAGGGGCCAATGTCTTGATTCTAACAGAAGAGAATCCACTGATTTAGAGCAAATCCATAAATAGTTTTCCTTTGTTTTGCTAGACAAGGAAGCTAGCACTATATCAATTGAAGGGATCAGTCTTTCTCCTCTCAGGAAGGCGTCTCTGGTAATATTATGGTAGCAATCAGTGAGTGACTCCTGTGCATTGGGTGTGAAGATC
Organism: Oligia strigilis; assembly: GCA_951800025.1. Lineage (NCBI taxonomy): Eukaryota > Metazoa > Arthropoda > Insecta > Lepidoptera > Noctuidae > Oligia > Oligia strigilis. Next base: position 6,929,311 of record OX637566.1, read on the forward strand.
TCATTTGACAGTAAATAGATCTATAAACATGCACTTGGATCAGGAAGTCATGTTATGTTGACGTTTAGTATTGGACCTGTTTACAACAGGTTCATGGGTTCATGCATAAACCCATATTTGTCTTTCCTCGCACCATTGCCAAAACTGTCAAGCCAAGCTATTTACATGAGTAAAGCGCGTACCACCCATCTGACTGATACGGGCTATGGCCATTGTGATATCTTTTCTAAGTCCTCACAATATCTGACTTAGCTTGCAAATGTTTTGAGCCCCATAATTGCTGCTAGTACTTAGTTCAAGGTATGGTAAGGAACTTTTCATCATTAGCTGTCCAGTGCCTGTGGATTTTGATGTCATTACATACCAGTCCCCAGCCAGTTTGAGAAGTATCAGACAATATTTCAAGAACAAAGTCAAATTGTTTAATTCTATTATGGGTTGTTGAATGTAAGGTAACCAACAATCTCTGCAAATAAATGATTTTGAATTTGTTTCTAGTTTTGTTGTATTTGCAATAATTGATTTTTAATCTAGTTCTAACTTTATTATTTTCATTGTTGTTTTGTTACTTTCCATTATCTTGGTATAAATTTAACCATCATAGTGGTGGTTCATTGTGTTTGTCCCATAATAAAATCAATTTGTGTTGTCTGGTTATTAACAATTTATCCTAATAAATGTATTGTGTTGTCCTTACAGGCTATTCAAACAGATCCAGTTGCAATTAAACTGTGCTTAAGGCAGTACAACCGGTCAACCTCAGCGAATACACTTTGTTTCCTTCAACCTTGACATTGGTAGAATCATTGATAAAACGATGGAGCCGTTACTATAAATTGGAATTGGAAAGATAACTATATTCTACAGCTGCTGCCGGTGCAGATGCTAGAATACCTAGTAATTAGATAAACTCTATTACTTGTATCTAATTTCAGACTTAATATTCTTTATATTATGGACTGTAGGATAAACTCTATCTTTTCCTGAGAAAGTGAAATAGCAGACTGGACTGAATCCAACAATTATCCCACACTACACACACACACACACACTGGCAGCACTGTCTAGGCACTCGTCTTTGTTTAAGTAGCAGATACATTTTTTTAAACACTTTACATATGAATTGGTAGGGCACAGAATATAATTGTCAAAATGTATGACAAAATGCAACCCTAATGAACTCTAATGACAGACAGCTGGCTTCATGATGTTTGTGAATACATGGATGCGGTGCTTAGCCCAAATACGAGGCATGTCACTTTTAACATATCTTGAAATAGAAACTGGAGATGTCTTCTGACATATTTTCATATGGATAATTGATTTCCTCTTTTTTTTTTTTTTTTTTTTTTTTTTTTTTTATCTATGTATTATTGTAGACAAAAAACTTATGTAAGTAGTAACATACTACATAATATTAAGTTTTTGAGATTTAATATGTATCTCCAAGTACCATGTGAGTTTGGTAAAATTATACAGTTACTAGATAAATTTGATTATTGACAGGAGCATGTTTCTATGGCACCTGGTAAAGGATTATTCAATGGAGATAGATTGCTTTCTTTCTGACTGAAGTTGTTATTCAGAAGTTTGAACTGGAACTCGGTAAAAGGTACTTTATAACCCTTGATCCAACTCATGTATAGTTGGATTAGTAATACCATACTTCAGAGAAATACTGCAATCTACCAGTCTGTACCTGAGCTAGTGATGATGTTGGTTCTGGCGATGATTTGTTGGCATTGAATTTATCTGGTATTCTGATATTGGTGTTTACTTACATCAATTCTTGCATTTCCTCGTTAAGGCTGGGTAGGATTAAGGATCTGTGTGTTGCAATTTTCATGATAAATGTCACACAGTAATCTAGCTCGGTAACTTAATATTTCGATTTGATCTGCACTATACAAACACTTGGGAGGTTATTAGACTGTTATAAACTTTTCCAATGAGTGTAATAGCAGCAGCCACTGTAATTCGCTGCTCCCTGATCATGGTGGTTCCATTTGATTCCACTCCTATTTACTACATTATGCTACAGCCCTTCCTTTTTCATTTTTGGTGGGTTCATTGTGCTACAACCCTTCCTTTTTCAATTTTGGTGGGTTCATTATGCTACAGATTATGCGTGTTTCATATTTATTTTCTGCCATACAGTTCTATAGGTACAGTAACTAACTGTACCCCAGCATCTCACAAGTAGATTTTTAATACTTGAACTTAAGGCTTTAGGTTGGGGTATGTATGTATACCGTTTCACTCTTAGCCTCCTTCAGACTGTATTTTAGTAGAATTGAAGTACTAACATAGCATATGTAAGTTACATTCTATACTAACATATAGAAATATGAAGCATTTTGGAATTAGATTATAATTAGCGGCCTTGAGTATGGATATTCTCAGTCCGGCTGCGTTGACTTCGGTCACAGTCCAACTGTAGTACCCTCCATGGAAGAGGGCTTAGTACTCATCTCATCTGCCTAGCCTTTTCCCCAACTATTTTGGGGTCGGCTTCCAGTCTAACTGGATGCAGCTGAATACCGTTATTTTACATGGAGCGACTGCCTACTTGACCTTTGTACTCATCTATGAAGAATAATTAGAGTTAAGTCCCAGACTGCTTAGATCTAAATCCACGGCTAACCTCTCGTGATAGCTCCAGGGATACAGCATGTGTTTTAATACTGGACATATAGACTGGTTTTTATCTGATTTTATTTTGAATTATTTATTATGTTTTCTGTTAATTTATGTTTTGTGGCAATGGTTATTTACCTGAAATAAATAAATTATTATTACAGACCATTGGCTAACCTCTTGTGAAAGTTTGTATGGTGTTGATGGCACAGTTGAATATTCTCATAGTTAACCTCTCGTGAAAACTCCTAGAGACGGCCAGGGATCCATCCGGAACGTGTGTACAACGCTGAACGTATGTACCATCGGCTAACCTCTCGTGAAAGCTCGTGTGGTGTCGTTCTATTGTAAATATATGGCACAGTTGAATGTTATCATGGTTAACCTCTCGTGAAAACTCTTAGAGACGGCCAGGAATCCAGCAGAAACGTGTTTATAACACTGAACGTATGTACCATCGGCTAACCTCTCGTGAAAGCTCATGTGGTGTCGTTCTTGTGTAAGTATACGGCACAGTTACGTTCTCATGGTTAACCTCTCGTGAAAACTCTCGAGACTGTTGTGCGTATAGTATAACGGCATCCTATGTTATTTTAGGAACATGATTTCAACTGCCGATACCTTGAGTTTCGATGACGGCTCCGTTTTCGCTTCTTCAAGCGATTTTCCAGTTCTCGCAGACGTTCGGTCAGCTCCTTCATTTCTTGTCTCGTTTTCTTCTAAGATTTCCCATCTCGTTAAAACTTTTCTGAACTTTTATATACGAAAACGTGATCAGCGCGCGGCACAAAAAAGTACAATGATTGACAGATGTCAGGAAAGCGCGCCAACGAGTGAACCATAGATAACATTTGTTTTTTCTTGATGAAGAAAAAATCTTTAAATAATGTGATTGGCGAGTCTGCAAGAAGCGCAAACTACATAGTAAATAAGGAACAATGAGGACGAGATTACGGAGCATAATTATTATTATAATATATGTAGGTATTATTTAGAAGGTGCAATAATTTTAATTAATACATGGAATACACAACACATGTCCCTAAAATAGCCTTATAGCTTTCCGCGATTGTTTGTTATGACAAGCAATCAGAGCTGTGCCTAATTTTTTTTTTTTTTAATCCAACCCCATACCCTTTTTAAAGTAGAACCAAACTAGTTAAATATTGATGTATTCGGTTTTCAAAATTGTTATAGAATTTCGCCGTAAGAAAGTTTTGTAGATTACATCAAAAAGGGGATTAGGGGGGAAAAGGGAATTATATGAAAATGGTAGAATGGGTTATACTGGTAAGACAGTATCAATCAATCTGCCTAGCATTTTTCCCAACTATGTTGGGGTCGGCTTCCAGTCTTACCGAATGCAGCTGAATACCAGTATGTTATACATATAGAGCGGCTGCCTATCGGACCGCCACAGCCCAGTTACGGGGTAACACGATACCACTTGATAAGACTGTCAGACTTTCGGGCTACTGACTACCCGTAACGACTGTCAAAGATCTACGAATGACAGCCGGGACGAACGGCTTAAAGGCTTCAACATACAGGCACCGCTCGTTGCGCGACTTGCGGTGCATTTGTGTCGCGCGCGATTTTATCGCGTGTCGCACCTGTTTGAAGGAACCTTTATCGTGCTTTCCGAGGTTTGCTTTTGTGCTTAGTTCAGTAGCACTTCCATTAGCAAACGAGTATGAACGTAAACGAGGCAAAAGGATGTAAGGATCGTAGCAGATGGCGTTCTGTAGTTTCTGCTTACCCTCATGGGAAGGTGTGAGCTATCCGAAACTGTCAAATGTTCCCAATCAACTTTGAACCTTATGTTTCAGCGATAAAGTTGAAAATCTATTAAAGAAATTTGACAGATCGTAGTAGCTTGATGTGCTGGCGTCGGTACTATCATTAGCGTTTTAAATGATTTAAATATCATACCAGAGGTTTCCTTTCTCATTAACAATTACATACATTCATTATTCCTTTCTATTAATAATGTAATTGTAAACCACGACAATTAGTACATTGACCCCCAAAATAATTGATGGCGAACTTCTAAAATCTATTGAATTCTGAACAATATAGCCCCTTTTGATTGTTACCTTCGCATTTTCGTCTACAAAGACCCCATAAATTAACAGGCTAAAAGGCTATAAAATTTAAGGCTGAAAAGCCTGTTATGTAAGCCAAATTCTAGGAAAAAGTTGAAGGGAAAATTTAAGTAAAGTGTGGTGATTTAAAATGTTTTCTTTTTCGAATTAATTTACTCCATCGCAGCACTATGTTGCCGTCACATGAAAACGTATAAAAAAACAATGGCACTCAGGGAGTGCCGACCAAAGGGAAAAGTCTGGTGCACTGGTTATGTCGATAAAAACGTATAACAAACAACCCGAGGTACTCAAAAAAAAAATACTGAAAAATACTGCTATTTTTGCAAATAAATTTAAAAAATATTACTAAATAAATGTTATTAAAGCATAAATAAATATTTAATTGACAAATCTATAGAGCAGACATAATAATATAAATTAATAATGAAAATTTTTGATTAAATTAATAATTAATAAAATGATGATGTTGATGAATGATGATGTTATTGTACTTGGAATAAGTTAATTTGCATGTATAAATAGTCCTCTTTTTTCAAAATTTTCTTTTGCTGTGCCTCACAGGGTCCATGATTGTTACAATAAATGTCTACCTACCACCTAAGCATAATTATTATACATTGTGTGCATTCCACAACAATAAATGATTGAGTATTGAGTATAAAAGCATCACACACGCAAAAAGGTCAGACTTTGATGTCTCATCGGTCATCGTGTACAAACATTAGAATGACGTTAACTGCCACATTACCGTGATAGGAGGCACACCTATTCTATCATAATCCTGTACTATTATCTAACTTACTTCAAAGAAAATTCCTACTAAGAAAATTTCGTTTTAATTCCTCTGTTTGGAAGTTAAATTCAGAAACTTTTCAATACAAAATAATGATCGCCGTGGTGACATGATTAGCCTATTAACAAGGGTAACAAAAAGTTGACTGCATAGGGAGCTCGATTGTTAGATATAGCCAGTCATGGAGGCTTTTTGATATGCCTATAGAGGTATGAGGAACAGGGTGTAAAGTTCACTCGTCCTCCATAGAAAAGGGAGGAACCCCCGACCAGACGGGAGTCGTGTCTGGTGGGCAACTGCCCGACGAACGATGTCGGGACAATGTACTTATTTATATGCTAGTCACGCGGTAAACTCTGCTTGCGCAATGCAGGATTTTAGTGTAACGTCAGTGTGATGCGTAGTACGCATGTGGCGATGTACACGCCGCCACAGCCTTATACGAGACCACCACCATATGGTGTGGTGAAACGAATAGCCAAGTGTCCGCTCAGAGCAAGCGATATAAGTTTCGTCACTTAAAAAAAAATCGTATTAACATAATTATCCTCTTTTCATAGGACTCATTGGGTTACCTACCAATCATTATTATAATCAACTACGTCCACAGTTGGACATTTGGCACCCTCAATCGTCACCAAATCGACCAGTCCTGTGGTTCTCACAACCAGCAGATTCCCTGGGCTACTCATAATTTATCATCATCATTCACAAACCAATCATTATACCAATTTATTTGGGGTCGGCGCAGCATGTTTTCCTCATATCTCTATTACTGGTCATCTTCCTTAATCCATCCAAAGATCTATAAAAGATCGCTTTTAGCGGATAAGACCGCCCATTGTGTCACCCTATGAAAAATTTCTACATTTATACCTGTAACTGGCTTCTGCCCGCGACTTCGTCCGCGTTCACCCTCGTGGAATTTCGGAAAACCCTTTCCTTAGTGGATACCTACTCTTCACAAAGAACACACCCTCCAAATTTCATGTCTAGGACCAGCAGTCTGTCTATAACGCTGGTCCTAACAAGGGAATTATTTTTACAAGAGAATTATTTATATCAGTCAGTCAGGACTTTGAATTTTATATGTAAAGATTTCTATGGTGTAAATAGTATTCTATCCATCTCTATAGTCACCTGGGCTACTATTTTTCGTATTTTATTACTTAACCTTCCATACACCACATCAGGTACTTATATATCAATGAAAAATCAACCTTCACTAAAAATCTCTACGATTCCTATCTAACAAATTGCTCCCCTTTTCAGCAAAAATATAATTATTATGAACAAGTTGACTATTTTAACATCACTCAACTGTTTTACATGACGTCACCATTCGTGACACCTCTCTGAATTAGGTGCTAGGGGGTTAGAAAGGGAGTGAGGTGGATAATTGGCCCCCTAAAGTGCAAATTACTGTGTATAAAGTTCCCTTTTCATAATTATTGGAGGTAACAATAATTAAGATTTTTCGTTCGATGTGTTTTTGTTTTAAAATACGAGTAATAATACGAAAATTTGAAGTTTTTTTTTAGTAACATGTGGAAGTTTGATAGCATCGGCTAGGGATATTTAAGGGGTATGTAATAACACTAATTCATCATTTATAAAAACTTTTTAACAAAAATAAAAACCGACTTCCAAAAAAACACTACAAAATGAAAAATAACTTTTATTTCGGAAGTCGGTGTCTTTGGATCTGTATTTTAGTTTTATGCCACCGACTTCCGAAATAAAAGTTATTTTTCATTTTGTAGTGTTTTTTTGGAAGTCGGTTTTTATTTTTGTTAAAAAGTTTTTATTTCTCGCTTTTTAGTGTGTCTGTTTATAATGTATCTAAGTTACAATAGCCTAATGTCAACTTGCCCATCGCCTTTTACAAAATATTGCTTTTCCCGATGCAGGGACGTTAATTGTTGAAGAGTTCTCCTGGTATTCTACCATCAGCTCCATTTCACCATTCGCATTGTGACGAGCATAACTTGCTTAGCAACCATATTAAAGTAAGTAATCGAATCGCAAACCGGGAAATACTTATCATTGAGTAGTTCCGGTGGCCATCTGTGGTCTTCATCATCGGTTCCACTTCACCAAATGATGCTTTCCGAGAGCAAATGCACGAGTTACTATAAAAAATACCCAAATCGCTATAGGTGTGCCTATAATACTTGAAGAGTTCCTTCGATTTCTCCAAGATCCCATCATCAGATCCTGACCTGATGACAATGGGACCACCTGGAAAGTATACTATTTCAAACAAAAAAATAATTTTTGAAATCGGTCTAGCCGTCTCCGAGTAATCGGGGAACATACATAAAAAAAAAAAAAAAAAAAAAAGGTTCCGACGAATTGAGAACCTCCTCCTTTTTGAAGTCGGTTAAAAAGAGGTTGTAATATAATTATTGGGTTTGGCTTCTGAAAGCACGAAATTGCTTAGTTCATAAATGAGATACAGGTATAATATCAGGGGGCCTAAAAAGGCCACTGGCAGAATCATAAAAGAATAACATAATGGATAGTTAACTGTTAAGTTAAAAACATTTTTCAGTGTTTTTTTTTTGTCTGTGCTAAAATACCAATCAATCCAATCCAAATCCAACCCCAATCTCTTTGATTGTACCTACGTAGTGCAGCGAAAAAAAGAAAAACACGGACTGTCTTCGCCATTTATTATAATTCATAATGTTATCCTTTTATGATTCTCCAAAGTGGACATAGGGTTAATTAAACATTTATGATGGCAAATAACATGGATGAGAGGTAGGCATAATAATATGCATTGCAGACTCTCAGGGACCTAATTAGTACATACTGAAAAAGAAACGTTCCGACCAATAAAACTACCAGGCAGGCCAACTGTAACCGTAATCAGTGTTTTTAAACACTGTTTTTGAAAACTGTTATAAAAGAAAAACACTTCTAAATGTAACAGATACAATAATGTTACAGAATCAAAATGTAACCTCATCACACTAATATTATAAAGGCGAAAGTTTGTGAGTGTGTGTGGAGGTGTGTGTTTATAATTATGTTTGTTACTTCTTCACGCTCAAACGGCTGGACCAATTTTGCTAAAATTTGGCATGGAGGTAGCTGACACCCTGGATTAACATATAGGCTACTTTTATCCCGATATTCCCACGGGATCGACATTTACGCGGGCAAAACCGCGGGGCGCAGCTAGTGTTTTAATATGTGTAACAGAAATAAGCATTTGTAGGTATAATTGCACGGTACCGCAAAAACGCGCGGCGGACAGACAGACGCGGCGATGGCAAAATAGCCTCAATCCAGTCGGGATTGCAGCTATTTTCGCAACGCCGCGTTTACCGGTTGCACTTATTAACACTGTTAAAACTTTCATATCTGTTAGAGACATATTACGGTTAATGTTTTGTTAGTGTTACATATTTGATTCTGTTATCAATTAAATATGTAACACTTGTAATTCTGTAACCTTTATGAAGGTGTTTTTAAGTCCCTGCAACCAGGTACGGTCAGATGGTACCTATAGTTATAGGTACCTAATTACCATGCTTGGCACACGTACTGGTGATCACAGTTATGGCTCGATACAGCATGTAAATGTGTTAAGCGTTTTAAAATTATCATTCTGTTGCTGTTAATCGTTTGATGATGACAGAAACGGAAGGTATAAATCTATACTAATATTATAAAGCTGCAGAGTTTGTTTGTTTGTTTGTTTGAACGCGCTAATCTCTGGAACTACTGGTCCGATTTGAATGATTCTTTTAGTGTTGGGTAGTCCATTTATCGAGGAAGGCTATAGGCTATATAACATCACGCTACGACCCTTAGGAGCCGCGCAGCATGTGACACCGCGGGGAACAGCTAGTAATATAATATTATAAAGCTGAAGAGTTTGTTTGTTTGAACGCGCTAATCTCAGGAACTGCTGGTTCGAATTGAACATATTTTTTTGTGTGGGATAGTCCATTTATCGATGAAGGCTATAGGCTATATAACATCACGCTACGACCCTTAGGAGCCGCGCAGCGTGTGACACCGCGGGGAACAGCTAGTTTTAAATATTATTTATTATTTGGTTAGACACACTAGCAGCTACTGAATTAGCCGATCCGTGTGTATCAAATAGGTTGATGATATTTAATCTGGCCATCCGATTCTTGAAGTAGTTTA